>JAJHZJ010000021.1:1105000-1553814 GCA_023548195.1 Bettongia penicillata ogilbyi
AAGAGGAGCAGATCTGAGTAGGCTTCTGGGACGGAATCTCCCATGGCCACGCAGGTCCCTCCACCCACAGATGCCAAAGGTCAATGAGAGAGCCTTTTTGGCTGGCCGAGAGGGGAGTGGGGTGGCCACATAACTCAGGCCCCCTCAGGAGGCAGCAGTGGACAGGGGCTCCCAAAGCAGCAGGAGCTCAGATCCATTATTGAAGTTCTCCACATAAACACCCTGAGGGAACTGAGCACCATGTGGTGGCCCTGCCCCCACTCGAGCAGCTGAGCTTAATGTCACACTGAGTAGCAGCACTTGCTGAAAGCCCTGAGGCTGGGAAGCAGCATTTGAACCTCAGACCCCAAGTACTAGCTGGGCAGATCTGGAGGCAAGGCAGGGGTGGAAAGGAATCTCAGAAGTCAAGTAACAGGCTGGGAAAATGTCCAGAAAAAGGAAAAAAATAAGACCATAGAAGGTTACTTTCTTAGTGAACAGATATCTCCTCCCATCCTTTCAGATGAGGAAGAACAATGCTTACCATCAGGGAAACACATAGAAGTCAAGGCTTCTGTATTTGAAGCATCCAAAATAAATATTCAATGGGCTCAGGCCATGGAAGAGCTCAAAAAGGATTTTGAAAATCAGGTGAGAGAGGTGGAGGGAAAAATGGGAAGAGAAATGAGAGAGATGCAAGAAAAGCATGAAAAGCAGGTCAACACCTTGCTAAAGGAGACCCAAAAAAATGCTGAAGAAAATAACACCTTGAAAAATAGGCTAACTCAATTGGCAAAAGAAGTCCAAAAAGCCACTGAGAAGAAGAATGCTTTCAAAAGCAGAATTAGCCAAATGGAAAAGGAGGTTCAAAAGCTCACTGAAGAAAATAATTCTTTCAAAATTAGAATGGAACAGATGAAGGCTACTGACTTCATGAGAAACCAAGAAATCACAAAACAAAACCAAAAGATGAAAAAATGGAAGATAATGTGAAATATCTCCTTGGAAAAACAACTGACCTGGAAAATAGATCCAGGAGAGACAATTTAAAAATTATGGGACTACCTGAAAGCCATGATCAAAAAAAGGAGCCTAGACATCATCTTTCATGAAATTATCAAGAAAAACTGCCCTGATATTCTAGAACCAGAGGGCAAAATAAATATTCAAGGAATTCACCAATCACCTCCTGAATGAGATCCAAAAAGAAAAACTCCTAGGAACATTGTGGCCAAACTCCAGAGTTTCTTGGTCAAGGAGAAAATATTGCAAGCAGCTAGAAAGAAACCATTCAAGTATTGTGGAAATACAATCAGGATAACACAAGATCTAGCAGCTTCTACATTAAGGGATCAAAGGGCACGGAATATGATATTCTGGAAGTCAAGGACTAGGACTAAAACCAAGAATCACCTATCCAGCAAAACTGAGTATAATACTTCAGGGGAAAAAATGGTCTTTCAATGAAATAGAGGACTTTCAAGCATTCTTGATGAAAAGACCAGAGCTGAAAAGAAAATCTGATTTTCAAACACAAGAATGAAAAGAAGCATGAAAGGGTAAACAGCAAACATGGAAAGACAATATTAACTCTTGAAACTTTTCAGTATCTGGGTAGTTGGTTGGATTACACACACATACACACACACATGCATGTGCACGCACATGTGTACACACATGCACACACACATACACACATGCACGCACACACAGAGACAGAGAGCATAGAGTGAATTGAATAGGATGGGATCATATCTTTAAAAAATGAAGTTAATCAGTGAGAGAGAAATGTATTAGGAGGAGAGAGGGAGAAATGGAATGGGGCAAATTATCTCTCATGAAGAGGCAGGCAGGAGACTTTTTAGTGGAGGGAAAAAGAGGGGAGCTGAGAGGAAAACATGAAGTTTACTCTCATCATATTCGACTAAAGGAAGGAATAAAATGCACACTCATTTTGGTATGAAAACCTATCTTACAGTACAGGAAAGTGGGGGAGAAGGGGATAAGCAGGGTGGAGTGGATGATGGAAGGGAGGGCAATGGGAGGAGGGAGCAATTTGAAATCAACACTCTTGGGGAGGGACAGGATCAAAAGAGAGGATAGAAGCAATGGGGGGCAGGATAGGATGGAGGGAAATATGGTTAGTCTTACACAACACGACTATTATGGATGTTATTTGCAAAACTACACAGATATGGCCTATATTGAATTTCCTGCCTTTCCAAAGGGAATGGGTGCGGAGGGAGGGATGGGGAGAAGTTGGAACTCAAAGCTTTAGGAACAACTGTCGAGTATTGTTCTTACTACTAGGAAATAAGAAATATAGTTAATGGGAAATAGAAAGTTATCTGGCCCTACAGGACAAAAGAGAAGATGGGGACAAGGGAAGGGAGGGATGATAGAAGACAGGGCAGATTGGTGATAGGGGAAATTAGAATGCTTGGTGTATTGGGGTGGGGGGAGGGGACAAATGGGGATAAAATTTGGAAGCCAAAATTTTGGGAAAATGAATGTAAAAAAGTTAAATAAATAAATTTAACTAAAAAAAATTAAAAATAAAACAAAAATCGTTTTAGCATGCAACTGGAAATTAAGATGTACAGGCAATGGAGTATAGAAATCTATTTTGCCCTACAGGAAAGTAGAGGGAAATGGGGATGGAAGAAGGGTGGATTATATATGGGAGGACAGACTGGAAGAAGGGGTGGATGGGGTGTATGCTGTCTTGGGGTGGGGGGTGGGGAGAGATGGGGAGAAAATTGTGAATTCAACTGAAAATAAATAAATTATATATTTAAAAGAACTAATTTCAGGGGGTTATATCATCTTCCTGCACCTCTAAATGCCTTTTGTGGAGGATCATTTGAGGGCTACCAAAGTACTAAAAAAATGAATTCACCAAAGAGTGATAAAAAATATTTCCTACTTTCTACAACTTAGGGACTAGGAAAATGATCAATGATTATGAAATTCAATTTGATTCTTTGGGGCAATTGACAACTTCATTTTTGTCCAAGATGTGACTGTTTTTGTTGTTCAGTGAAGCCTTCATGACCAGGCCTTAAATCTCTAAACATAATGTTATTTTACTTACATAATGAAAATGCTTTAGTGGAACACACTTCTTTAAAAAGCAGCATGCTAGTTGCTTTCATTGGTCTCTCAATACACTGTAGTCACATGTGCAAAAAAGAAGAACATTACATACTGCAAAATTGTATATGTACATGAAATTATAATCACTGAAAACAAAACCCTGAATGCCACAGAAACATTTAATCGAATTGTGAAGGAAGCATTTGGGGACGGGGTGTTGTTTTTTTTAATTATGCATCATAAAATCTCACTTTGAAACCAAGATCTAGAATGAATTAAATTTCTGAACAAAACAATGTCAAGTTAATTATACAGAATAATACACGGTCCTCTAATGATTAAGAAGATAATATATTTCAGTTAAAGAGTGTGCCAAGCATAGTACTCCACAAAGCAAAGTAGAAAACAAAGATCTAATACAATTGCAATTGGGGAGTTCAGTTTGTAATGTATAATTAATTCAACATTTAAGCATATGGTAAGTTAAAATTATCAACATGGGCTGTGGATTATTTCAAGATTTTTGGGCTATGTCAAAGGGGCAGCAAATTTTATTACCATTTTGACAAGAAAGAAGAAAGATAATGAATGTGCAGAGCACAGTAGGAGAAGATTAATTAAAGGAAGAAAAATGAACAGAGACACTTCTTGGCAAATGACCATTTTCAACATATTACAAGGGAAGCAGTTTCATCCAGAAAGATTTGCTTCCTCATATTGGGAGTGGGAAACTGAATGATTTGGCCAATGAATAAGAAGTCCAAAAGGAAGAAGCCCTAAGTTGAAATGGACTACCTCAGGAAAAAGCAGGAATAAACACCAGGTCCAGGAAGAGCAAATAGAAGGCACTGCAGGAAACTTCTGAGAGTAAATGACTTTGTCATGGAACAAAACCCATATTAATCTGGTACAGAACAAAGCATCACTTGTATCAGTCTGGCAGGTCTGGGTCAAAACATATCTGGCAGTCCTGACTTCCTTGCACTAGAAACTTGCAGCAGAGGGGAAACATAGCTCCAATCTGCCTCCCCTCCACACCCACTATCATCGCAGAAGCTTTGCTTTGCCTTTAGTCTTTTATCCTGAAGAATTTCTATAGTTCTCTCCTTCCTAAAAGAATGCTGACTCAATTTCCCCAAAATACTTCCACCTTTGCTCTTCCTTCAGAGGTTTTAGCTGTGTGACTATAGAGAGACTCCACCATCACAGGACTTTGTTGTCCCAGATGCTTTTCAGCCACAGATTTCTACCCAACATCTGAAAGGTATCCTGGGAGCCAGCCAGCTGGATTGAGGTGAAAAGCGTAGAATGTCATCCTTCATTTCCATTCTTAGATTCTGGTTTTCTTCAAGACTCAGCTCAAGTTCCACCTTATATGTGAGGTCTTTGCTGATCCTGCCCCACTCCCCACCCCCAATCTGTTAGCACACATCTCTCAAAACAGCCTTGTATTCATTCATTCATTTTTTATATGTATTCTTTTATGCATATAATTGTATATGTTCATGTTGTCACATACCCCCCTCCCCCATGCCCAGGGACTTGTATTTGTATCCCCAGTGCTTAGCGCAATGCCTGGTACAGAATTATTGCTTAGTAAACGTTTGCTGATTTATTGATTAAACAGATTCAGGACCTTATGTTGTTCAGTCACTTTTCAATCGTGTCCAACCTTTTATGATTCCATTTGGGGTTTTCTTGACAGAGATATTGGAGTAGTTTGCCATTTCCTTCTCCAGCTCATTTTGCTTCATTTTATGAGGAAACTGAGGCAAACAGGATTAAGTGACTTGCCCAGGGTCACAAAACTAGTAAGTGTCTGAGGCTAGATTTCAACTCAGGAAGAAGAATCTTCTTGACTCCAGGCATCGCATCAACTATAAACTGCTCTTGAGCAAGGACTAGGTTAAGGGAATATTGTTAGTCACTTTAAGTATAGCATCATAGAAGGGTACAATAAAGTACACTTTAAAATATCATATATAGGCATGCATGGATTACAGGTCTGGAACTTTGGCATACCCTGGGTGAGCATTCCCATTGGTCTTTGCCAAGGTGATGTAATAAATAGAGCAATGTGCCCTATTCTTCACTCCACTGTTTATCTTCAGCAAGTTACATCATCTGGCCAGGCTTGAATCTCCTCATCTGCCAATAATTCCAACTATGTTAGTGGTAGGGGTAGGAGTGGGCAGGTGGATTGTGGATAATAGAGGAGGTAAGTAGCCATAAGATCAACCTGTTTACTTTATAACAGGTCGCTGTCCTCTCATAAAACCCAGTACTTTAGCCAAAGTTGGCTTGCATTAAATTTTCTGACTTAACTATAGATATAGATTTAGAGACTAGATGTCAAAAGTGAGACTAGACCTGTGATATGATTGATAGAGAGAATTCCAAACTAAGGAAATGCCCTCTACCAACGCAGGTTGATACCTTCACAGCAACTTACGATCTTAAGAGATTTTCCTTAAAAGTTTAATGACTTGCCCATACTCTTACAGTATATATTGGAAGTACACATCTTCATTGTTCTGAAAATGGACTTCTATCTACTAAATCAGAAGTGTCAAATACACAAACGTGTTCTACAACACTCCCAAAGTGGCCAGAACCAGATTTAAATATGACTTGAATATATTTTACAAAATACATAAAAATAAAATAAAGCATAGGTAATATTACATTTTAAAACTAAGCCAATATAAGACCTACAGAGATCCTTATGTATGACTTAGTGGACCCTGTTTCTAATGAAATTTGATACTACTACACTACAGAAGGCTACCTCTCACCTTTTCCTATATTACCTTCTAATTTTTTCTATTATTTTACTCTATTACCTTCCTGTTCTCATCAAACTCTCTCTCTTTTTTGGTAAAAGTTGTTTCTGTTTTACACTAAAAAACAGAAGGTTATTTTTGGTTAAAAAAAAAAAGTAAATAGAAATAGCCCACTGTAACAACAAGGACCCTGACGTACACAGAAGGGTGTGCTATACAGTTCTTAGATCTGCTTTCTGAAAGGAAAGCAACTTTTGAAGGGTTAATAATCACTTCAATCAAGCACATATATTATTCACTTAATTCAAGGGGAAAAGTCAGCACCCTGAACTTCAGAGAAAATACAAACAGAGAAACAAAAGTCAACAGACAAGGCTTCCAACTGCCTGACCATAAGTTATACATACATCCCAGATCAACAGACAGATCCAACTCTTTGACCATACATACATAGTTACCAGAGAGAGAAGCACCAACATCTGGGTTTTCAAAGCTGGGAGCTCCTTAGCGACTGCCCAGAGTCTCCTCTGGCCAAGCAAATGGAATTTACTGAAGCTAGTAGAGACAGAGCATTATCTAACTATTCTCTTCATCTAAATCATTGGTTTGAATCTCTTGAGTTTTTCCTACAAGTTTTCCCAATCTTTTCTTTCTCTCCCATTGAAGTCAATGGTGGAACGAAGAAACACATTTTGCCAATTCATCTAAAAAGAAAATTCTGAAGTTGACATATCAGAAATGGAAATCTCCAGAGACCCTATCTGTATCAATGCACAGAATCTAAGGAATCCAAGCAACTTGGGAGAAATTCACAACCATATAATTCTCTGGTCCATTGGGAAATATCCAATGAGTAAGTCAAAAAAAAAAAAAAAAAACCTCACCTCAGAGTAATTATATACTTTTCAGAACCAGAGGTCCTCATGACCCTTGAGAATCAGTGCCTCATTAGAAATTAACAAAAGGTGTGGGCCTCCCCTATCAAGCTTCCCTTAATGGGCAGGTCCATCAATGAGTTTGGAAGATCTTTAGCTCTCTAATTAACATTATACCCACCTCCATTACAGGCAAATGATTTTCCCTTTCCCTCACAATATAACTAATAACTAGTCCTATTCATCTCAAAAAGCTATTGAATATTATATTACAGAACTGTACTACAGATTTTAAATTGTATGGTTCACCTCCTCAAAAACATTTAGTAGCTTTCTAAATCAGGTCCAAATTTTAGCACACCATTGAAACCCTTCCACAATCTGATGCTAACCTAACTTTCTGACTATGTCTTCCATTTCTCTACCACGTTTCTCCACACCAACTAGTTTCACCATTTTCCCTACATGCTTTGAGTTCCTCTGCCTTCCTGTTCCAACTCCTGCTTTTCCCAGAGCCTAGAATGCCTGGTCCTTCACCTGGCCTACCTCATTGATTAGATTGTAGCCCAGATAAAAAGCCAAGTCCTCCATGGGAAACACTGACTGACCTATCTGCCTCCCATTCTCAATTGTAATCACAATCTTCCTTTGTATTCCCATAATATTTTCTCTGTACCTTTTATAAAAATGTATCTCATACTATATTATAATTGTTTTGTGACTATCATCCAAGGAGAAGGAACCTCTAATATCCACCTCCTTCACTTCACAGGTAAGGAAGCTTAGAACCAGGTGGTGATTTACCTCAGTAACTAAGTATACAAGTATCTCAGTTGGTCCTTGAGCCACTCTGACTCCAAAAAAGTGTATTCTGACTCTACTGCATGGCCTAAACATGTTTCCTCTACTCAACTGGATACTCTCAAAGACCAAATCTTCATCTTCCTCATGGTTCTGCAGACCTGGAAATTTGGTTAAAGGAAGCAAACAGGCCATGTGAAATGTAAATTCATATTACTTATTCCCTTAAAGCTAGAAGACACATGATCATGGAGCCAGAAGATACTTCTGGATGCCAGATACAAGAATAACCAGACTTAAATACACTGTACCATGAGAAAGGAATTTTCTTAGTTGTATAAGTTGTATACACAGTGAGATAAGAAAATTGACAAGGTAGAGTCCGTTGGAAATTACCTCCCAGGGTCTGTTTTTCTTTGTCTCTGCATATCAAGATAAGAAGAATCCCACCACTCTGGCTGTAGGCATCCTGTCATAAACAGGTCTTAGAAACTACTGATACAGGAAAGGGCATTTTTAGAGCAAAACAAAGCAATCAGATCAATTGGCCCTTATTAAAGTCCAAAAGTGATGCTAAATGATTATCAGTTCCCAGCTCAGTTCTTTACACATAATGGGTGCTCAAAATGTATCTAATGAATGTCCTTGTTCCCTTCCACACACATTTATCTGCTTGCATAGGCCCTTTCAATTTATTTTTTATTTATTTTACGATTTATTATCAACTCAGTCCTTGATGTTCAAATTCATATGGTGTCAATTTTATAAAATCATTTGAGGGTGGAGGTAAAGAAAAAGACACAAAGTGTGATTTGCTCTAATCCCTTCCTAAACAAAAGCTTCTTACTTGAGACTTCTTTCTTGTCAGAAATGAGGAAATATTCATTCACAAACTTGGGTTAGAAAAGGCTAAGATGGCTAGATAGTGTCTCAGTTTTTGATATTCAACATTTTCTCAGCTCCCTCAGTTGCCTCTCCCCCCGATTGGTGAACTAAGATGGGGAATGGGGGAGAATTGGGAGGGAAATGCCTCCCAAAGCCTTCCTTTATAGGGCTCAGAATTTCAGAGTTTTCCACAGAACTCTCCATTTTCCATCAGCAGCTCTGGTTGGTCTTGATTCTGTTGAACATCATGCCCCTGAGCCGGCTACTCCCTAGTGCTCTCCCCTTTTGTGTTTTATCTTCCGCCATTAGATCATAAGCTCCTTGAGGGTAGGGACTCTTTTTCTTATTTGTATCCCTAATGCTTAGTACAGTGCCTGGTACAGAGTTGTATTGTTAATGATATTTGCAGCTACTGTGGAGGTGTAAGACCAATAATGCCAGCACACAGGAGGGCTGCTAGCACAGATTCTTTGATCTGTTTTTCTAAAAAAAAAGACAGATTCAAAGGGGTCAACCCTCTTACTTTAATTAAACAATATAGACAGATAAGTAGAAAGAAGTGAGTATCCAAGAAAGAATTCAATAGACAGGGCTACAACTGTCAAAACAAAGTAAAGGTATGTACACTGCCAGACCAGGGAACACCAACATCTGGGTCCACATTTACATTTATAGACAGGAGAGCCCCTTAACAACAGTTACCCAGAATCTGGAAATCACAAAGACATATTCTTCCCATGAGTGAGCCCCAAAGCAAAATGCCAAACTCCCAGAATATATAAAAAAGACTCAGTCCCCGAATGACTCAGAGCTGGAAGGCACGAAACATATGTGACTCAGCACAGCTGTGAATTATCAGGGTTCAAAATATATTAATCCTTTAGATGTTCACAATTGAGCCTGAGCCTGGGAAACTGAACTCTGAAAAAGAAACAACAAAAATCCCACTTTGCTTATGCCTGCAAGAGTCAGCATCATGGGATATATTCCACTACTTACACACTTATAATGGATGTTAATATGCAATAAGTACTTTTGAGATACTCTGAAATCATAGTATTTAGTGGTAGAAGGGACCGATCCAATCCTACACCCCGATTTTATGGATGAGCAAAACTGAGGCCAAGAGAAGTCAAATGACATTCACAAAATCAGTTTTAAATCATTATGTGATCTCATTGATTAAAAACAAACCAGTTAATACTATCATTCTAAAGAGGAGGAAATGTTGCTTTCTCAGAACTCTAGTCCCACAATTGGCAACATGGCTAAGTGTACCAAGAAGGTTAGAACTGTTGGTAAATATGGAACATGTTATGGTGCATCCCTCAGAAAAATGCTGAAGAAAATTGAAATTAACCAGCATGCCAAGTATACCTGCTCCTTTTGTGGAAAGACCAAAATGAATAGACAGGCTGTGGGTATCTGGCATTGTGATCCTGTATGAAAACAGTAGCTATGGACCTATAACACCACCTCTGCAGTCATAGTCAAATCTGTCATCAGAAGACTGAAGGGGTTAAAACACCAGTAAAATCTTCTTATCAAATATCTATAGCCCACAGTCCAACAATAAACGGGTTAATTTATGGAATTAAAAAAAAAAAGAGGAGGAAATTTCAGGCCCAGAAAATTGACTTTCTTATGTCTCCCAAAGTAATCATATCAAAATCCAAACCCAAGTCCTCCAATGCCCAGATCACTCTACTACACAGGATTACTTCTTGGGGGCTATGCTAATAACAATCACATTCCTAGTTTCAGACCATGATTGGATTCCTGCAAGGGGACATTAGACATCTGTGGAATAGCTTGTTCATTTTACACTTTGTTAGGCAAAGAAAGAGTAGGAGTGGAAATAAATAGCTGTCAGTTGCATAGTTAGGTGCTCTACTTCTGAAGTAAGTAAGATTCCCCCAAAACATTGCCTAATGGCCCACGATTTAGACTCCTTGTTGAAAACAGTAATAAAGTGGACCAGACAGTCCTTCAAAACAGGGCAGGAGCAAGCCAGGGTATTACCAACTCAATATTAATTACTCTTCTCTCACTCAGGACTTGTTATTCCCAAAGGCCACCAGGCGGAGCCCTTCAACAAATCATAACTTCCCAGCCCATGACTTCCTTATCCCTGCTTGAACTTCAAAAACTTGGTTGAAGACCCTTTGTAGTGCTGGGTGCATATTGGCAAACTTGAGTTTTACAGCTTTTCACCAGAGGGCAGTAAGAGAGAATTTCAATAACCCAAAAAGAAAAAAAAAAAATAACCCAAGCTAGCACATTCCTGCACTCATCCCCCAAACTAGAAAAATAACTGGAACAAGAGCAAGATGGAGGAGAGGCTGTCTACACACCCAGGAAAAACAGAGCCATAAAACAAATAAACATCTCAAGTGAAAATGATTTCCTCTCCCAAGCCCAGAAAAATAGAAACCAGGCAGTTTCCCTTGGCCTATCTTATTACAGATGAGATTGCATAAGCAGATGTGTTCTACCACTCCTAAGTTATGAATCATAACACACATTCTGTGAGAAGGTTTTTTTCTCACGGTCCTTGAACAAACAGAGGGACTTTATCCTCCCTGGCCAGATTTCACAAGGGCCTGTCTGACAGAGGTGCAGTGTGGAACAGCTGCAATGGATCTCCCACTGAGGAAAGAGGGGAAAATGGCCTCAGATTGAGCCCAATTGTTTTATGTTCACTAGCAGAGTCCCTGATGGTACTAATGCCAAAACAGGACATTAAGTCCTTGGAGAACCACCTTTTCTAACAGAAAACAAATGATAGGGAGCTGTAGAAAGAGTGTTGCTGAGATTTTTTTGAACCTTGGTTAAAAAACACTTTGAACTTCATTTCCCCTATCTGTAAAACAAATAGATGATTGTTAAGATCTCTTCCAACTCTAATCTATGGTCTTATCTTCATTTAATTGAGGGTTGATAAGATGCAGCTCCACCTAAAAGTAAGTCATCAGGGAGGGAGAATATAAGAATATGGTACCTTCTAATCTAAAGGTCATCCAATTTTTGGATTCTCTACTTAAACTAGCATTATGTAATTTGATTCTATCTACATACAGAGAACCCATTGTTTCTGGTTTTCTGCTACTCATAAAGCCCAGGGGGTTGCCAGTCCCACATGTGGTTCTATCTTTGGAGTCTCGTGGTCTAAATTCTATCATGGGAGCCTGGCCCAAAGAGGGGGGGATTCAACTTTTTCTCACATTCTCTTATTTTTATGCCCAACTCTGGATTTCCAAGGGAATGTCTTAAATAAAGTTTAGAATTGGCTCATGTCGAGGGTCTCCCTAAAAGGTGATTAAAGGGTATCTCTTCATTAACGTACAAATTATCAGGTATAAAGATGCTATTTCCTCCATTACAAAAGAAATACTTAAAACTCAAAAGATTCATTAGCTCACACTGACAAACGCTTAATATACATAGGATATGTGTGTATACTCCATATAGTATATGTATATATATATATACTATATGTGTGTATATAAATATATATATATTGCTTAATATATATGCTTTATATTGTGGTGATGAAAATCATTTTCAGTCATATCTGACCCTTCATGACCCTATTTGGGGTTTTCTTGGCAAAGATACTGGAGTGGTTTGCTATTTCCTTCTCCAGCTCATTTTACAGATGAGAAAACTGAGACAGAGTTAGGTAACTTGCCCAGCAAGTAAGTGTCTAAGGCCAGATTTGAACTCAGAAAGATGATGCTTCTTGACTCCAGGGCTCTATCTACTGTACCACCTAGTTCTACATATGTATATCAGTAATTCATTACAAAGGACTCATAGGCTTCCATAGACAGAAACAAATGAGGCACTCAAAAGATTTTTAGAAGCCCATAAAGAGATTCAAAAACGGTACCCATCAGTCAGTCAGTCAACTAGCATTTACTAAGTATCTACGATGTGCCAGGTAATTGTCATTCTCTGGTAAGGACTCCTAGGAGACGTGGAATTACTGTACAGATTTCACTTTCACATCATCTGTTTAGCCACGTTGCCAACTGTGGGACTGCAGCTCTGAGAAAGTGAAATTTCCTCCTCTTTAGAATGATAGCATTAACCTGGTTTGCTTTATGACTATTTCCCCCAAGGAATCTAAGTCCTTAGCCATTTTGGCAATGTTTGGGGAGATATTAATTACTTAAGAAGCAGAGCTGAGCAGCAAGTGGAGAGCCAGGTTTCCTAGGACTTGTAAGTTGCAGAATAATCCTGTCACTGTTCATCATGTCCTTCAAACAACACAGAAATTGCAGGAAACACCACCTACTTCCAATCAGCTCTGTAACTGAATTCTCAAACTAATAACAGAGCCACCCACAGAAGCTAGAAACATGCCTCTTAGAATCACTTTTCAGATGACAGTAATCAAACTCAAAACTAGCCCAGGATATGGACTCATTGCCTTGGGCATGTAACCTCCATAGCTGCTGCAGGGAGCAGGACAGAGAGAGTAAGCCCAATGCCTTTACTCACAGACCTCCAAGGGAGAATTGTCAAGAGTCTAAAGCCACATATCTGAAAAGGGGAAAAGAGAGGCAGAAACTTGGTCTCTCCTTTTATGAACATCTATCCCACATCCTCATCACAAAGACTAAAGGACCAAGGAGAAGGCTTTAGTTGTGAATGCCTTTTAGCAAGGGTGTAGAGCACATGTCTACTGGAGCACATGACTTCAGTGTATGCTCAGCCTCACCACCCATGTTACATTCAGGTGTTCTCTTTCAACAGCTAGAACACTGGCTCTTTGGGATTCTTTCAGAGGCAGTGCTATGTAATAGCAATTGCATCAGATGAGGTAACCAGAGACTTGGAGGTTAGTCCAGGCTCTATCAGTCATTACCTATTTTATTTGGAACAAGTTTGTTTGTTTTTAATGTCTAGATTTCTTTCATTTGTGAAAATGAAAATTTGTGAAATAAGAATTATATCTGTCTTGTTACCTCATTAGATTGTTGCAAAGGTTAAATTCATTACTTAAAATATGATGGCATATCTATATAACATTTCAAAGGTTATAAGTACTTTTGGGGTTATCTCCAGGTGCCCTGATCTATATCTGGCCACTGGACCAAGATGGCTCAGGAGAAGAAAGAGAGGCTGGTGACCTTGCATAGCCCTCCCTCATCACCTTCCTGATGTCATGGTCCTTTTGGAGAATGAGGAACAAAAAACAACTCAATAAAGTACTTTCACACTTTCTCACAGGATCCTCACAACACCCATTGGACTGAGGTAGGGAGTTTGTGAAAACTATTTGAAATGGGTTAAGATATTATTCTTAGACCTAAAACATTTCCAAAGGACTCTTGATGAAAAATGCCATCCACATCCAGAGTAAGAACTATGGAATCAGAATGCAGAATGAGCAGACTATTTTCTCTTATGTTATGTTTTGGTTTGGGTTTTCTCATGGTTTCTTCCATTTGTTTTAAATTCTTCTATGCAACATGACTAATGTGAAAAGGTGTTTAATAAGAATGTATGTGTAAAACCCATATAAGACTGCATGTCATCTTGGGGAGGAGAAGGGGAGAGGGAGAGAAAATTTAAAACTTATAGAAGCGATTGTTGAAAACTGAAAACAAATTAATTAAATTTTTTTTAAAAAAAGGTGAAATCCTCAAAGAAAAAATATTTTATTTTTATTTTTATTCAATAACCATCCACTTCATTTTATCTGCTGATTTTCAACCTATACATTCATTACAGGAATCCCAAGGACTTATCCTTTGGAATACTGGCCTGACAGATTCTAATGGCTTGTCAAAAATTCCAAAGGGATCTAAAAAGAAATCCAAATTTCCAAAGATGATTTTCTTCCTTTCTTGTTGCTTGATTGATTGCCCAGATAGAAAGGGAACAACAGGTCGTGGTGAGAAAGAAGAATTATGGTTATCGCTAGAAACTGATATTTTTAATAAATAGTGAGTCCCTTATTAAATAATATATAAAGAAAATAGTTCTTGTTATCAGAAGCCCTAAGCAAAAACTACTAGTCACTTAATATACAATTCATATTCCATCATTCATCTATTCAAAAATTGCTTATTAAGTAGTTTTGTGCAATGAACTATGCTAGGCTCTGGAGGAGATATGCTCTGGTAGGGAACCTGGTGAGGAAATTACGTATGCGCTGATGCATACATATGTCCATCATGCAAAACGAAATGTAACTGCATATAAAAAATGCAAAGTCAGGGCAGGGAATAGGGAAGAGAATTAGCAGAGGTAAAAAGTGCAGGGCATATTAGGAGAATTGGGATTAGTCCTGTCTGGATGAAACAGCACAAGAGAAAGTGGGGAGCAAGGCCTAGAAAGGCAGATGGAAATCAGACTTCAGAGTCCTAAATGCCTACTAAGAGGTTTGTTGTTTTTTTTGGGGGGGTGGTACTTTATTTGGTAAGCAATGAGGAGCCAATGAACATCTGTGAATAATGGAGTGACATGATCCAAGCTGGGCGTTCACTGGGAAGTCTGGAGGCCGTGTTTGGATAGATTCGCAGGGGAAATGACTGAAAGCAGTGAACCAGGTGAGAAGCTATTATGAAAGTTAGAGGACAATAGATTTAAACTGGAAAGAACCTTAGGCTTCAACCAATCTAATTCTGTGCTTTTACAAATGAGGAGACTGAGGATGAGAGGTTAACGTTGACTTGTCAAATTTATACAGACAATATGACAGAGCTATGAATCAAACCCTGTTCTTCTGCTTCCAAACCTAGAGCACTTTTGGTTCCATTAAGTGAACTTCCAAGTCCAGAATATGAACTACGGGAGTGACAGTGGGGATGGGAAGGAAGCAGAGAGTGGGAGAGATCCGTGAAAATTAAATCCATAATAGATGGCAACAAAGTGGATGGATTGTGGGTAAAAGAGACAGGACACGAAGGGAGAACTTCAGATCTATTAGTTTGCTGACTTGGAGAGTGGAGAGACCCTGACAGAGACAAGAAAGTCAGGAAGAAGAGCGAGTCCGGGGGAATGTGATGAGTTCAGTTTCAGTCATATTGAACATGAGGTCCTGCAGAAGGCTATCCAGTTAGAGAAGTCTGAAAGGCAAAAGGAAGCAAAAGAAAGAAAACATTCAATACCAGAGTCATAGATGGATTTATCCATGTAGAGATCGTTGAAGTCACAGAACTAGTTGAAAAAGTGCAATCAATTTTTAAAAATATGTATTTAAACTAAAAAAAACTAGAGTGCTAATTGCAATTAGTTACAAATGTATCCTTAGATAGGAAGGGGGAGTATTTTTTAAAATGTTTTATTGATATCTTCTGTTTTTATATCACCTTCAGTTCCCAATGTATGCTTCACCATCCCACTATTGAGAGAATCATCCCATATACAAAGAATAAAAAAGGATAAAGTTCAACAAAATTAACACATCAACCAAATCCTACAGTAGATTAACTTATCCAAACCCTAGGCTCTTACCTTGGTAAAATAGAGTAGCAAGTACACTCTCCCTTCTCTCTCCATCAGGGTCAAGTGTGGCCATTAGAATTACCCAGTGTTCCATTTTGATTTGTTTTGGTTCTTTCGGTTGAAATTGTTATAGTCATTGTGCATACTATTTTCTTGGCTCTGCTTACTTCACTTTTCATCAAATAAATACATATATGTGTGTATATACATACACATGCATATATACATATATGTATATATTACATAGATTTAGATAGTAGATAGATATGGATGATATAGAGGTAAACAATCAGGAAAACAATATACACATTGACTACAATAATACAAAACTTACGTTAAGAGGGAGTTTTATATGTACACATGATATTTACATATAAGTATGCATATATACATATATAAGTACATATATATGTAATGTATGTATATAATTTTATAGATATAGACAGGTGAAAAACTCTTCCTGCCCTCAAGGTGCTTATAATCTAACTGGGAAAAGACATCATATACATATATAAATATAAACCAAAAAATGATAGTAAGAGCTGCAATTTCACTGCTATAGCAAACTCCCAGATGAAGAAATTCCCTCTATTACTGCAGGATAGAACTTTTTCTTTTTGTTTTTTTAGTCTTAATTTCTATTTTTTTTTAATTTATTTATTTGTTTTCAGTTTTCTACAATCACTTCCATAAGTCTTAGATTTTCTTCCCCTTCCTCCACCCTCACTCCCTGAGATGGCTTGCAATCTTATTTGGGTTCTACACATACATTCTTATTAAACACATTTTCACATTAGTCATGTTGCATAGAAGAATTAAAATGAATGGGAGAAATCCTGAGAGAATCCAAACCAAAACACAACATAAGAGAAAATAGTCTGCTTCATTCTACATTTCAATTCCATAGTTCTTTCTCTGGATGTGGATGGCATGTTGCCTCGAGTCCTTTGGGAATGTTTTAGGTCCTTGCATTGCTGTGAAGGGCTAGGTCTACCAGAAATAGTCCTCACACACTGTACTTCATACTGTGTACGATGTTCTCCTGGTTCTACTCATTTTACTCAGCATCAGTTCATATAAATCCTTCTAGGCCTCTCTAAAGTCCTCCTGTTCATCATTTCACATAGCACAATAGCATTTCTTTACATTCATATACCACAACTTGTTCAGCCATTCCAGTTCTTGGCCACCACAAAGAGAACTGCTATAAATATTTTTGTACAAGTGGAACCTTTTCCCATTTGTATGATCTCTTTGGGATACAGTTTTAGAAGCAATATTTCTGGGTCAAAGGGTATGCATATTTTTGTAGCCCTTTGTGCATAGTTCCAAATTGCTCTCCAGAACAGTTGTATCAGTTCATAGCTTCACTAATAATGAATGTGTTCCAACTCTCCCACATCTTCTCCAACATTTATCATCTTCCAGTTTTGTCATGTTAGCCAATCTCATAGGTGTGATGTGGTACCTCGAGTTGTTTTGATTTGCATCTCTCTAATCAATAGTGATTTACAGAATTTTTTCATATGACTATAGATAGCTTTAATTGCTTTCTCTGAAAACTGTCTGTTCATATGCTTTAACAATTTGTCAATTGGGATATGACTTGTATTCTTGTAAATTTGACTCAATTCTCTATATATTTTAGAAATTAAGGCCAGAAATTTTTCTGCAACTTACAGAGAATTGCCTGGAGTGCTGAGAGGTTAAGTGACTTGCCCAGGGTCACATAGCCAAGATGTCTGAAGTGAGACTTTAGTCAGGTCTTCCTGGTTCTGAGTCCAAATCTCTCTTTGAAATGAGACAGCTGCCTCAATAAATGAAATGACAGAGACAAATACACACATATGCAAGAACAGAGACAGAGACAGAGCAATAAAGTTGATATAGTGTTCTAAGGTGAATCAAGGGGTAAGTCAAGATAGCAGAGAAGAAGGACAAATCTGCTCTAGCTCTCCTCTTATAGCCCATAAAATACCTGTAAAAATGACTCTAAACAAATTATAGAGCACCAGAAGCCACAAACTGACAGAGTAAAACAGATTTCCAGGTCAAGACAGCATAGAAGGCTCAAAGGAAAGGTTTATCACACCAGGCTTTGAGTGGGACACAGCCCAGCCTGGGCCACACAGCATGAACAATATTGGAGTAGGCTTCAGGGTATGGAATCATAGGTAGCAGCTGCGGTTCCCAGATTTCTCAACTCACAAATGCCAAAGGCAGCTTCAAAGGTCAGTGAGAAAACTCTTTCACCTGAGTGAGACAGGAGTGTTGTCTAGCCCCAGCTCTGGCCACAGAATGGCAGCAGCCACTGAGGCAGTAACCTCCACTTTTAGAGCCCTGGCCTAAATACCCTGGGGGAATTGAGCAGCTGATCTTTATCTCAGTCCTGAGTGGCAATCCTGGCGTGAGGAGGAGCACTGGTGTGGTGGAGATGCTGGAGGCTCTGGAGAGGGAATTCTACTCATAGAACCTAGGAAGTAAAGCTTATGGTTGCTTCCAGAACAGAGTGCAGGCCAGGAGAGTAATAAACTCTTCTCCATTGATTGGAGGGAAATGAGAACTTACAGGTCCCTAGAGCAAAACCTCCACTTGACAAAGGACTCAAAAGTGAAGCAACTGCCTGGCAAAAGGGAAAAAATAAGACTATAGAAGATTACTTTCTTGGTGAAAAGGTATTTTCTTTCATCCTTTCAGAGGAGGAAGAACAAAGCATACCATCAAAGGAAGGCATCAAAGTCAAGCCTTCTACCTCCAAAACCTCCACATAAAAAAATATGCAATGGTCTCAGGGCATGGAAGAGCTCAAAAAGGATTTTAAAAATCAAGTAAAAGAGGTGGAGGAAAAATTGGGAAGAAAAATGAGAGTGATGCAAGAAAATTGTGAAAAGTGAGTCAACAGTTTGCTAAAGGAGACCCAAAAAATGCTGAAGAAAATAACGCCTTTACAAATAGACTAACCCAAATGGCAAAATAGTTCCAAAAAACTAATGAGGAGAAGAATGCCTTAAAAAACAGAATTAGCCAAATGGAAAAGGAGGTTCAAAAGCTCACTGAATTAGAATGGAGCAGATGGAAGCTAATGACTTTATGAGAAATCAAGAAATTATAAAACAAAACCAAAAGAATGAAAAAATAGAAGACAATGTGAACTATATCACTGGAAAAACAACTGACCTGGAAAACAGATCCAGACATAATTTAAAAATTGTTGGTCTACTTGAAAACCATGATTAAAAAAAAAGAGCCTAGACATCATTTTCCAAGAAATTATCAAGGAAAACTGCCCTGATATTCAGAACTAGAAGGTAAAATAGAAATAGAAAGAATTCACCTATCACCTTTTGAAAGAGATCCCTAAAGGTGTGGTCAAATTCCAGAGTTCCCAGGTCAAGGAGAAAATATTACAAGCAGCCAGAAGAAAACAATTCAAGTATTGTGGAAATACAATCAGGATAACACAGAATTTAGCATCTTCTACCCTGAAGGATTGAAGGGCTTGGAATATGATATTCCAGAAGTCAAAGGAGATAGGAATAAAACCAAGAATCACCTAACTAGCAAAACTGAGTATAATACTTCAGGGGTAAAAATGGAATTTCAATGAAATAGAGGACTTCTAATCATTCTTTGCTGAAAAGACCAGAGATGAATACAAAATTTGACTTTCAAATACAAGAATCAAGAGAAAGATGAAAATGTAAACAGGAAAGAGAAGGCTTAAGAAACTCATTAAAGTTGAATTGTTTACATTCCTACATGGAAAGGCGTTATTTGTAACTCATGAGTCCTTTGTCAATATGAGGGTAGTTAGAGGGAATACACACACACACACACATACATACATATATAGACACACACATACATATATAGACACACACATATGCAGGTATATATAAGTATGCATGTCTGTATATATTATATATGTGTAGGTATGTATATGTTCATGATTGTATGTATGTATATATGTATATGTATGTATGCAAATGTTTATGTGCATGCATATATGTATGTGTGTATATGTGAAAATATGTGTAGAGACAGAGAAACAGAGGGCACAGAGTGAGCTGAATATGAATAAGAATGAATGGAATAAAATTTGGAAAATTCCATCATAAAATACGAATGAATGAATAAAATTTACTGTTGAATGGAATGTAAGCAGTAAGAGAAAGGGAGAGGTAGGATGTAGCAAATCATCTCACATACAAGAGGGAAAAAAGAGCTTCTACAATGGAGGGGAAGAGGGGAGAGATGAAAGGAAATAAGTGAGCCTTACTCTCATGGAATTTGGCTTAAGGAGGGAATAACACACTCAACTAGATATGGAAATCTATTTCACCCTGCAGGAAGGCAAGGGGGAAGGGGATAGGAGAAGGAAGATAATAGAAGGGACAGCCAATTGGGGAAAGGCATAATCAGAAGCAAACACTATTGTGGTAAGACAGGTCAAGGGAGAGAATGGAATAAATAGAGGGCAGGATGGGCGGAAGGAAATTTGGTTAGTCTTTTACAACACAACTATTATGGAAGTGCTTTGCATTGCTACACATGTATGACCTATTTGGAACTTCTTGTTTTGTCAATGAGGGTGGATGGGAAGGGAGGGAAAGAATATGGAACTCAAAGCTTTAAGAATGAATGTTGAAAAATTGTTTTAGCATGCAACTGGAAATTAAGATATACAGGCAACGGAGTATAGAAATTTATTTTGTCCTACAGGAAAATAGAGGGGAAGGGGAATGGAAGTAGGGGTGGGTAATAGAAGGGAGGACAGACTGGAGGAAGGGGAAGATGGGGTGCATGCTATCCTGGGGTGGGGAGTGGGGAGAGATGGGTAGAAAATTTTGAATTCAAATTCTTGTGAAAGTGAAAGTAGAGAACTGAAAAATAAATTCTATATTAAAAATAAAAAAAATATTTGCAAAGTCTTGCAATATTATCCCAGTTCATCTTTACAGTATCTGTGGGAGGTAAGTATTATCATTATTCCTATATTACTGATGAGGAAACTCATCTGTACATAGAGTTTAAGTGACTTGTTCAGGGTCAGACAGACTTCCTGACTCCAACGCTGCACTCTATCCATTATAGATAGATGAAAGATAGAGAAGCTGAAAAAGAGAGACACAAAGAGAACCAGTGAGAGACAGAGACAGAGACACAGACATCTGCTTACCTACATTCATTGATATATTGATACAAGGCAGTTTGTGGGGATGCTACTTGGGTCAGAACCATCAGGAACTGGGATGAGTAATACTACAGGTTTCCTCTGTAACTACTTAATTCTTTCATTTCTTGTCACTGTCATCCAAACAGTCTTTGTAGTCTTAGTGATTAAGCTGCTGCTTATACAGAAAGACAGCAACTTGCTCTGAACATATAATACTGGCATGTAGAATTCCATGAAAGAAGAGAACTGCTAAAATGTCAGAAAACTTCACAAGTAGCTTTGTTTTCTTAGAAATTCTAATTGAGTCATCCTCATAGTCTAAGAGATGCTACTGTGTTATCACTTGTGAGAGTTTCAAATTTATTATGCAATGATCATTACAGCTTTCAGAACCAAGAACACAGTTATTGCTGCTTTCCATTGCAGGTCCAACCATGGTCAGCCAGATATGTATGGCCTCAAGTATATCTGTGATGCATTTCTCTTGATGATAGATCAGGTTCAATTATAAATAATGATCTTTGCACATTTATGGAACAGGAAGTTCACCCTGTTGTGTTTTGTGATCCCACAACGTCCTTTCATATGTTAACCTTAATGTTGGCATGGAACCCTTTGCTAACATCACCCCAGTCCTCACCAAGAAGCAAGTTGCCAGATGTTACACAAATTGAATTAATGTTGGTATGTATATTGGAACCCATCACCGCCATTACCCCAATCCTCACCAAGGATCAAACTGCTAGATGTTACACAAACTCATTGAGTCATTCAGTGAGATCATTCAGAGTTATATAAAATATTGGTATTATATAAATACTTGATATACATTTATCAAGCTAGCATTTATATAATCTTAAGGCTTACAAAATGTTTTACAAATGTCTAATTTTATCCTCACAAAATCCTGAAAGGTAGGTGCCATTATTATTCCAATTTTGCAGATGAGGAAACAATGAGAGGTGAAATGATTTAACCAGGGTCACGTACCTAGGAAGTGTCTGAGGCCAGATGTGAATTCAGATTTTACTAAACTATATATCTACGTACTAAGGGCTCTATTTTTCTTTTTTTTCTTTTTGGAGATGAGGAGGGTAGAGGTGTTAGTACTCAGTGGTGGAGTAGTGGGAAGGACAGATTAATAAAGGGAAAAATTATTTAAATTTTTAATTTATATTGGAGAGGGGAGTGGTAATGGTAGATCACGATATAATGATTCCAAAAGAAATGAATTTCAGTGAAATACTTAAAAATACACTGAAGAGAACTAAAGTAAGTTTCTCTCTTCCATCATATTCTTTGGTGTGAAGACACGATCATGTGGCAAAAATTCACTAAAAGGCAGAATTGAGGGGGGAGTGGTATGTAGGGAAAGAGGTTTCCCTTTTGGGTATTACTAGATTTAATACTTCCTCCTGTAGGGTATCAGTAATTCTTTGGGACTTTGAGCATTACTGGGGAAGGGAGGAAACGCTACCAAGCTTCCTTTCATTTCATCTGGAAATTTAACATGACATTAAGGGATAAGTGGGGTTTATCCATAACAAGTTGTAGTACTCTCTAGGAAACAGTAAGAATTCAAGTACACTTTGTGGAGGGCACCTGAATATGCAAAATAGGGAATCTCAAACTGGAACCATCAAATTAGGGGATATTTAAACTGGACAATGCATCAGATAATGATTTGAAGCTCTTTGTGGTCAAATGAAATCTGTGACAAGAGAGGGTTCAACACTGGTGGGGTGGAGGGGGATACAATTTATCAGACACTGATTCAAAGCAGTTTTTGGTGAAATGAAATCTATAATGAGAGGGTTCAGTAGTGGTGAGGATGCAAAGACAGCATATAAATGGGAAAAGGACCCACATGTAAAAAGTATTTATAGCAGCTCTTTTTGTGGTAGTCAAGAACTGGAAATTGAAGGAATACCCATCCATTGAGGAATAGCTGAACAAGTTGTGGTATATGAATGTAATGGAGTGCTATTGTGTTATAACAAATGATGAACAGACAGACTTCAGAAAAACCTGAAAAGACTTATATGAACTGATGAGTGAAGTGAGCAGAACCAGGAGACCATTGTACACAGTAACAACCACAGCGTGTGATGACAGACTTTGTTAAGACTTAGCTCTTAGCAATGCAAGGACCTAGAACAATTCCGAAAGATTCATGGTAGAAAATGTCCACATCCAGAGCAAGAAATATGGAGTCTGAATGCAAGTCAAAGCTAACTATTTTTTTTTTGGTTTTGCTTTGCTTTGTTCTCATGGTTCCTCCCATTTGTTCTAATTATTCTATGCAATATGACTAATGTGAAAATACGTTTAATAAGAATGTATATGTGGAGCCTCTGTCAGATTGCATGCTATCTTGGGGTTGGGGGTACTGAGGAAGGGGGAGAAAATTTAAAACTTATGGAAGTGAATGTTGAAAACTAAAAATAAATTAACGCATAAAAAATAAAAAAAAATATTTCCCCAATCAAAAAAAAAAACAATGGTGGGGATGAGAGGAGAGGTGAAGGATGTTAAGGTGAAACAACTGTACTGTAAAAATAAAAGATAACAATAAAGCTTTGTTTAAAAATGAAATCTCCATTGTAAGTCTGATATAAATCACTTTATTGAAATGGAATTAGTATTTCTTGAGCCCAAGCCATGAGGATTGAGAGCAATAGTGGGGGTCCATCTGATTCTCTTGACTCTCCCTGGCCATCTCTGTACACCATCTTATAACAGCACAGCATATGCATTTTTATCAGCCTATTCTCTCCCCAGTTTGCTAGACATTTAGGGGTTCAAATGAAGAATGAGACTCATTCCAAGTGACAAGTAGCATTTTACAAAGTTGATTTAAGTAATCGTGATGCCAAACTGGCACTTAATGAATTTCTGCAGGGGAAACACTTTTCATATTCGAAAATGGAATCACAGCATGTACTTTATCTGGGAACCACACAGCTAAGGGAGTAGCTTTTTTTTTTTTTCAGCTAAGGCATCACTACATTACAAATAGTTAGCATGGTCTGAACCGCCAACTTTATTGCTTATCTATATGTAACAGGGTCATGGAGCATGCTTGGGTTTGTCCTCCTCTATGAGTTATAATGAGTATTCTCTGCCTGGCTCCAGTCTGCCACATGGAGGCTTGGGCGGGTTGACAGAAAGTGCTACTTCCAACCCGTTGGAAGAGACTTGCATTGTGTAGTGACAAAGAGTCCTATAATTGACTGCTGTGCTGGAAAAGCTGATGACTCGAGGGACGTTTTCAAAAGAAGAAACAGCTTCTGGATTTGGCCTCTTGGCTATTCCTGTCCAGAAAGCAAGAGCGAGTGACTCCAGTGAGGGTTAAAGAAGGAAAACGTCCTTCTTTAGTATATATCTCTAGTATAAAGGTGCTTTCACCCACATGGCAGCTAACACAAAGGGATTTAATCAGACCAGCTTGAGTCAGGGACCCTTGGCTGTCTTTGTCTCTCTTTATGATTACTCATTCCTGACCTTGGGAGAACAAATATCCTGAGATAGAAGCGTCCAGGCAGTTTAGTGAATTTCAGGAGATCTAGAAGTCTGTGACTATGCTGGATGCTATGAAGAAGCCATAGCCACAGGCACAAATGAGGCATTGCCATCCACCAGACAAGCAACATGGTGGGTTTAGAAAGTATAATCCTCTAATTATCTGTCAAGCTTTTTCAGAAATGAACCCAGAAAGATCTGTCCATTTAAGGAGAGGAGAATACACTAACCCCTATATTTCCAGCAGTGATTCTTCTACAATAGAAGACATTTTTAAAGATTGTTTTACTTTTAAAATTAGCAAAATTCATCAACCTATTCTCTACCTAAATCTCATAACACACATTTGAGTGCTCCATGGTTTAGGTGGCGAGTCTGGGAAGGCTTCTTGGAGGACACACCTGATATAGACCTTGAAGAAAAGGCTTCCAACATTTGGTGCTACAGATGATGTCCATTCTAGGCATATAGGGAAATATCTCCACAAATACATAGAAATGGTGGAGGGGAAAAGATGGGGAGAAAGGTGATGATATGAGCCTGCAGGGTCCCCCCACTGATCCTTCCCATCCTCTTGTAGGTCCAACTAAAGGAAATTTCCTTTACTTTAGTCAATCAGAGTAGGCTCAGTTTGCACTCCTGACCCTAGCTATGTGATTGATTATGGGCAAATGCAGCCTCAACTTTCCCATTTGCAAAATCAGAATAATCATGTGAGATTACTCACATAATAGTTTTGAGGCTTAAATCAGATTATATAGAGAGAGTATTTTTGCAAACTTTAAAGTGCTGTTTAAATAACAATTACACTTATTATTGAAGCCACAAGGGGAAAGAGAAGGTATAGTAGTAACTAGTACTGATAGAAAGATTGTGGTTCAGCATTTTTCTCCATCCCCTTCAAACTATAGGTTTCAAAATGCCCTCATGTCCCTAAAAGGAGAAACCATGACTCATTTTTCCTCCATTCTCCCAAGAGGCTCCAGCTCTTAGAGGGGCTAATTTTTCCAACATGATGAGTTCTAAGGGAGTGACAGAAATAAACTGCATTGTAGGACAGGAAGAGCCATAGTTGGTGTTTACTTATCTATATAAATATATTTTGATGTTATTTGGTAAATCCAACTCTTCATGACCCCATCTGGGGTTTTCTTAGCAGAGATACTGGAATGGTTTGTCATTTTCTTCTCCAACTCTTTGTACAGATGTGGAAACTGCAGCAAACAGGGTTACATGACTTGCCCAGGGTCACACATCTAATAATTTTCTGAGGTCAGACTTAATCTTAAGTCTTCCTAATTCCAGGCCTGGTGCTCTATCCACTGCACCACCTTGTTGTCATGTTAGTATATACCTCAAGAGAATGTAAGGTCCTTTAGGACAAGAACTAGAGAGAATTTCTTGTTTTGTCTTTGCAGTTTCAGCACCTAGCACACAATAGACAACAAATGCTTTTATATTGAGGAACTGTCCCTAAAATTGAGGACATTAATTATGAACTAGAGGTCAGTCATTAAGATGCTGCAGGTTCATTGCTAGAATATCTCTATTTCAAAAAGACCAAGTACTTATGTCCAAAGGACTATAAAAGTGTCCATACTCTGGGATCCAGCAACACCACTGCTAGGTCTATATCCCAAAGACATCCCAAAAAATGAAAAAGGATTGGTTGTACAAAAATATTTATAGCTGCTCTTCTTGTGATGACTTAGAATTGGAAATCAAAGGGATGCCCATCAATTGGGAAATGGCTAAACAATCTGTGATACATGATTATAATGGAATATTATGATGCTATATTAAATGACAGAAAAGATGCTCTCAGAAAAACCTGCAAAGACTTACATGAACTGATACATAGTAAAGTGAACAGAACCAGAAGAATATTGTGCACAGTAAAACAATATTGTTCTATGAAGAACTGTGAATGACTTAGCTATTCTCAGCCATACAATGATCCAAGACAATCCCAAAGGACTAATGATGAAGTATATGATCTGCCTCCAGAGAAAGAACTGATACTGACTGAATATAGACTGTTTTTCACTTTATTTCATTTTTTTCTTTTATTCAAGTCTTCTTGTACAAAATGACTGATACAGAAATGTTTTACATAATTACACATATATAATAGATAACTACTATCTCAGGGAGGGGGGAGGAGAGAGGGATGGAAGAACAAAATTTGGAACTCAAACTTTAAATAGAAATGTTAAAATTGGGGGTGGGGAAAGATCAAGAACTTCCAGTTA
This sequence comes from Bettongia penicillata ogilbyi, assembly GCA_023548195.1. NCBI lineage: Eukaryota > Metazoa > Chordata > Mammalia > Diprotodontia > Potoroidae > Bettongia > Bettongia penicillata. The sequence goes on from JAJHZJ010000021.1 coordinate 1,131,831, forward strand.
AATATTTCATATGTTTCTCCCTCTCCTTCCTTTCTCTTCTCTCTTCAACTCACCAGCCCTACCACCTGGACCAGGAACCATTCCCTGAACGATTAACCTCTTTTCCCTCCAATCTTCCAACTTGGGATTGTCTTACTTGCTCATTATATCTAGGCCCACTTCTAGCCACTTCACACTGGGGCTATCTCACCATCTGCTCTGATAATGTGTATGTCTTCTCTCTAATATTCCCCCCTTCCTCTCTCCCCACAGTCCCTCTTTTTCTTCCTGGAACCATCAGTCAATCAACTCCTTCATGACTCCTGGAAAGTATGGTTCCACTTATCTCTGTTGCTTCCCAAAACATAATACCTTCCCTGGCTATCATTCTTTAATATGTGGTACCATCTATTAAAATGTTAAGGTCTATTAAAAATTAAGTTCAAAAACATCTTTGCTTTTGTATTTGTAATTCCAGTGCTTTCCACTGGATTAATTATTGATTGATCAATTGAGAAATAATTATTTCTCTCATATTAATATAGGCAATTATTGTTTAAAATAACCAGTTATTGCATTAGAATTAAGGTTTTCCTTTCCTATTTCCTCCTTCAGAAAATAGCCCCTGTAGGTTATTCAGTCAGTCTCTGAAGGACATTACTGATAAACAAGATTGCCCAAATCCTCTGGGTACATGCTCCCCAATCTTGGATGGAACCCCACCTAACTAGAAGAACTTACAAACAGAACCCAGTCTAGAGGAGATTTTGCCCTCAGGAAATAAGTCCCTGTCCTCGGAATCTTCCATTAGAATTTAGGGGGACCAACCAGAGTGGTCTGGATAGAGAGAGAGATTCTTTTGTCCAGATTGCTGGAGGCAGCCAATGATCGGATCATATCCTCAGCAGGAGGAGCTGAAGACTTTTTGCCCACCTCTTCATTACTATGTTCACCCCCTCATTGATTGTTAACCAATTAGAGTTGATTTTCACTCTCAGGTACACTCTCTTTTCCAAAAGCTTTTTAAATATTCAGTGTTGGAGGAGGGGAACTTTGGTTTATAAGAGAAAATCATTGACTTCACTATATTAACTATTTGCTACATTTAACTAAGAAATTATTAATTACTCAGAAATTATGTCTCAAATTTTGCATTTGTCACACACAGTACTGGACCCACAGTAAGCATTTGATAAATTTATTTTCATTTCTCTCTCTCCGCCTTCCTTCCCTCCCTTTGTTCCTCCCTACACACACACACACACACACACACACACACACACACACACACACACACACACACAAAGAATTGAATAAGAAAATGCATCACAAATAGCACTTTGGAAAATAGCATTTATATTCTTTTTCCAGCTGAAACGACAGTTCCATCATAGAAAATAATGGAACCTGACCTGCCAAAGAAATTGTCCCTTAATCATCACTACTGGTTATTTCCTCCTCAGATTTATCATGTCCCTTTATTCCAACTCTTCTTCCTGAATTGGCATTGTCAATATAACTAGATGAAAACAAAAAAAAGTGAAAGCAATTTTCAGTCACAATAATCAGCAAACCAAGATTTTATGAAGTCTTAGGAACATCTCTATATGCCACAAGACAGGCAAATATTTCATTAACCAAGAAATAATATGATCAGTGCTGTTTACGAACTCAGTGGATCTTTGTACAAACCTGGGGCACTGCCAGCTTCTTTGTGAACTCTGATTAGGTTCTTTTGCCCTCCACCCTTCTCCCCCATTGAGACACAACCATATCTATGCTAGTGGAGTGGAGACAGATGGTTTGGGTGGTGATTGCTTTTCAGCTAGCATCACTGTCACCTAAGAGTGGAAACTATCTCATTTTTTATAAAAGATTTTGTAAAAATCTCCCTGTGAGCATGGGATGACCTCAAGTCCTTAGGGTACAGGAGAAATATCAGAACACATTCACTGTCCCTGTATTAACAAAGCTGTAGAGCAGATATCAAAATAGCTATAATAGTTCACTTTCATTTAGTGATTTAAGGTTTGCAAAGTGCAATATTAACTCATTTGATCTGCACAACTACCCTGTGAGGCAGCTGCTATAATTATTCCCATTTTATAGACGAAGAAACTAAGGCAAACAGAGAGTAAGTGATTTGCCCAAAGTCACACAGCTAGTAAGATCTTCCTGACTCAAAATCCAACACTCTCTCCACCATAAATTAACTTGGAGAAATTATTTGCTATACAATGAGCACCATAGATTCAAAATATCTATCATCCCCTTCAGAAATATACTGTCACCTTCATAGGCTGATACTGAGAAAAGGCACCACAGGTCTAGGCAGGCCAACTCTATTGCTTGTTACCCCAGACTGGCACAATAAAACATCAAGGTTATGGAATAATAATAATAAATCACTTTAAATTATTCAAGGTACTTTGCATATCTCATTTGATTCTCAGAACGATCCTTGGGGAGAAAGGGAAAACCACTTATATGACAGCTATTAGGTGCCAGGAACTGTACTAGGCATTTTACAAATATCACCTCCTCTGATCCTCACAACAACCCTGTAAGGTAGATGCTGTTGTTAGTCTCATTTTATACTTGAGTAAACTGAAGCAAATAGAGGGTAACTGCCCTGTGCAGGGTCACACAGCTAGTAAATGTCTGTGGCCAGATCTGAAATCCAGTCCTCCTAACTCCAGACAGCACTCTATCCACTCAGCAACCGAGCTGCCTCTAGAAGTAAATACTATAAATAGGATGCCCTTTTTATAAAGGAGGAAATGATAGTTAGAGAATTTAAGTATTTTGCCCAGGATCATTTACTGTTAACAGTAAACCTAGACTTTCTTGGATCCAGTTCCAGTACTCTATCTACTAGTCAACAATAATGCCTTTGGTTAAGACACCATAATTATATTGGGAATGCTTCTGACCCTTTGTATCCTTAGAGGGTCACATTTCCTTAATTGGCACAGAGTTATTTGATGGGAATCAAGATCTGCAAGTGAAGGAGTTGGCATTTTTCTAATTGACTGGGAATGGAGAAAAAGGAGGTATTGTAAAAGGGGTTCTTCATCAGAAGGGGCAGACTAGAAAAGCTCCAGAACCCACCCAGGGAGCCAGTCAAAGCTGTCTGGAGGATGGAAGCTGCCTGGCTGAGGGCTTGGCTGTAGACACAGCCCCACTGGTTTCAGTAAGCCAGAGGTTGGGTGCTGTGGGTCCTCAGACTCTAGAGTTCCTGAACTATCTTGAGCTTTGGGGCAGCAGCGATGGTGAAAAGCAGCTGAAAGACTATTTTGGAAGAGCAGCAAGAAAAATGCTAAGGTGTGCAGCTACTTCAGAAATCAGACCAATTCTAGAAGAACAGCAGAGTAACTAAAAAAAAATGAACTTCTAAAGTCTCTTTCAGCTGTAAATAAGATTCTAAAAATTATAAGAGTTAAGGGGGGATGAGGGGAGAGAAGGATGTCACATGAAGTACAAATAAACAGTAAAGCAGCAGATTTTTCCCTCATCCTCAAACATGAAGAAAAAAAAGAGGACATCCATCCAGTGAAAGCCTCACTTGATTAAAGTCTACCATCACAAGCATATTTTACTAGCAGAGAAGAGGAGGACCTCTTCTAGACAGGGACACAAACTAAGAAGAAAGGTACGTCATTGAGGAATCCAGCTGTGTGTGCATCCACGTGTACTCTAGGAAACAAAGGGTGCTTACCATTTCCAAATCCTCCTACTAGTTAGTGAATAAGATCTCTCCAGTTTTCACTAGACAAAATGCTCTCAGTGGGTGCGGAGTTATAACCATTCATTTTATTTGATGCATGCTTGGACAACAGAGCTGTTCTGGTTCACAACTATAAATGGGATAGCGGATGGACGTGAGGATGCCAGGACAAGGTCTGCAGGGCACTATTTATAAGAAGTGGGGTGCCAGTGGTTAAGGACACTGGAAATTCCAGAGGCAAGAGCAAATTAGGAAGTGGAAATACAGAAGGAGGAGACAAGGTGAAAGGTAATGAATGTCCACAGAGTACAGAGATTCCTATCCACTATGCCTTCTCCAACCTTAACTTGTAATCATAGAGAGCCCCCTCCTCCCTCTCCTGCATACTGGCAGATCTATCAGACCAGGAACTTGGTTCAAACTAGGTAATTTTAGAAGTTGTATACTGCTGATCTATTGATAATGGCTAAGTCAAGGTCCAGAGTCAAAATCAGCACATAGGGTGACTAGGTTGTGTGGCCAGCATCTTCTCTAGGAAATGCCACGAATGATAATTCCCTACCACAGTAACATCAGGAAAAGAGAGGTTTATGCTAAGCCACAGAATGATAATTTTCTCTCCAAACAGAGGAGAACAGTAGAGAAATCTTTGGCCACCATGCTATGTCTGATACTATTGCCATTACCCTCTTTTGCTATTAAAATTTTTTTTTTCTTACCACAAGAGGTCAACAGCTAGAGGAAGGAAAGCATTTTCTAGTAGGTGCGGATAGAGCTAATGAGAGGATTTTGAATCCAGAAGTAATAGTTAAGATGAAATTTCCCAGTCATCACAAAGAAACCAAGCCCACATGTTCAGCCAGCTTGTGTGATAACGACAAAAACATAGACTCAAATGAGATAACATAAAGGGATTTGCAAACCTTAATGTTTTAAATAAATGTCAGTCATCATTATTATTCCTAAGATATATGAATAGAAAAGAATAATATATCAGATGAAATATATAAATGTAATACACTTATAAGGAAATATACTCTCCTACAAAGACATCATTAGTGAAAATTGTCAAAATTTATTTCTTGAGCATGCACCACACAAACATCCCTGAATTCCAGTTAAACTCAGTGTCCTTCAAAAGTATAATTCAATATTTTGCTAATAGAAGAATAGTTTTACTGTAGAGTTCAGGTCTTTATCAATGAAGCTTTCCTTTGAATTTAAGCTACAGATAATAACATGTTGTTTGTGTATTTTCATCCTTATTTAAAAAGATGTCAAGAAGGAAAGATAAAGGGTTTATCCTCCTCATGTTATTTGACCCCTCAAAAGGTCACTGGAATTAAAGTTTAGGCAGAACAAAATGTCCTTTCAAGGTCTGGAAACCCCTTTTACTCAAAAGTCAGAGTATTTAATTACTCCATGCCACTCCCCCATTGTAATAAATTCAGTGGTAGTTATCTTAATTCCTCTTTAAGACTTCCTTAAAACCAAGGACAGTTTTGTAGTAGGAAGCAGCAACATTACAGTCAATTTCTGTTTAAAGGGAAAGGGGGGAGAGAGGAATTATGCAATTATGTATATAAATATTAAGTCCTAGGAAGCTCCATCTCATCATCATATCGGGTTTTATGCAAAGGAAGAGAAGTTGAAAATGAAATTTACTGTTCTAAAGCACTAGACCTTCCACTTTAGAAGAGAATGAGAGAGACAGAGAAAAAGAGAAAGAGAGAGAGAGAGACAAAAACAGAGAGAAAGAGAGCAAACAGACCATTGTTCATTTTATAAACAGAATTATTATATTTGTCTAAAATCCAGTCTTATCTGTTGGTTTACTTTTCTATCTACTGTTTCATTCCTGATCAAATCCATAATGTCTATAACTTGCAGAAAATATTGCAAAGGATATTAATGCACTGGGGAAGGACTTGAGCTGTATGGCCAATAAAGGTCTTTTAATCCCTGAAATCCTAGGCTTCTATAATACATATACAGTGGGATTTAATGAGACATAGAAAAAACAGGACACCAGGCTGGGAGGGAAATAGCACAGTTACTATACATAGGAGGACACTAGGCCCCTCCTGGCTTCAGAGTGATTATCAATAGTAACTGTTGCTCGTTCCCACCCAGACTGATGTCTTTTTTTTTCTCTGTGTCTCATTAAACTGGCCATGCCCTGGCTACTTCTCAAAGAGGCCTATTTACTGAATGGGCGTTACCTCACCCTAACGGAGTTCCTGAAAAGAACTTGGCCTAAAGCACCCAAGGTCTCCCAGTGCATCCTGGGCCTTCTCCAGACATCCTGATGAACATCTGGTCACTGGATCCAGATGACTCTGGAGGAGAAAGTGAGGCTGGTGACCTTGCACAGCCCTCCCTCCCGCACTCAAAGTCCAGTGCAAGACATGTCATCATCTCTCTGAGGGCATGGTCTTCTTCTGAAACAAAGGATGAACACACACACACCCCTTCCCTCAAAACAAAGTCAAGTGCAAGTCATATCATCACGTCTCTGATGGCATGGTCTTCTTCGGCCACAAAGGACAAACACAACAATAGCAGCTGGATTTAATACCTTCATCTTCAGACATCTCTTCATTTGGTTTCTCACTGCCATCCATCAACTTTTTCTTCTCTTGGTTCAATTAGATATGTATATAAGTTGGCACCAAAAAGGTTTATACAGCAAGGGAATAGAAGGAAATAAAAGTTGAGAGTGGCACTTACATTTTAAAATAATAGTCTATGCATTTTAGGAGAGAGAGAGAGATCAGTTAGGTAGGCCAAATTAAAAAACAGGGTCATCATATTTGTTTAAAAACCAGTATATCTACTGGACTTTTCTCTCATCTATTTCATTTCTGATCAGAACCATGCAGTCTACCACCCGTAGGCGGTATTGTGATGGAGATTCATGCTTTGGGAAAGCCTTTGAGTCAGATGACCTACAAGGACCTTTCAGAACTGAGATTCTGGAACTCTATGGTTTCTATGCATAATAACTTAGTACCTTCGTCATCAGGTATCTCAGAATTCACTCTGGTATGCTCAGGCCTCAGTTTGCTCTTCTTTTGAGGTGATCCATACAGGTTTTGAGTTGTTTTTTTACTTCTGTCCTGTACAACTCTGATAAAAATAGTATTTTGAATTTCAATCACAGAAATCAGAAACTCAGTGAGTTACCAATCTATCCCCTCATTTAATCATGAAATAGTGAGACATTAGCTCTATAACTTAGAATTTTCTTTCTTTTTTCAACATCAGTAAATAAATGACCTTTCTTTTCCTCATAATTTAAAAATCATCAGAGTAATAGCAGCAGCATGGCATGAGATTGGGAGTCTGGTCACCAGACTGGGAGTCAAAAGAACTGAATTGCAGCTTCAATTCTGCTGACAAATTTTATTCCATTAAATTCAACAAATGATCAAACAACACACATACACTCTAAATATTAAGTGCTAGAATATTAAATTTAAATTATAATTTATTATTGTATTAATTATATTATATTAAATATTAATATTAAATATTAGCAGTAGCCAGGCACCGCTGCTAGAATATAAAAACATTAACAAAACATTCCCTGAGCTCAAAGAGCTTATATTCTGTAGAAGGTAATATGCACATATTAAATGCCTACTTTATACTTAACATAGTTCTAGGCGCTGGGGAAACAAAGACAAAAATGAAATCAGTCCTTGCCTTCAAGGAGCTTATAGGTCACAAAACTATATAAGTCACAAAACATTCCTAGACCTCCATTTATTAATCTATTAAATGAGACTGAGCTTTTAAAGGTTCAGTACTGTTCTAAAACACTATGACAACTAACTATGACTTCAATAGAGCTCAGAACAATTAGGGAACAGTAGAAATCTTGGGAGAACAAGATTCTATACTGCTTGCCTTTGGGGGTTTTAGGCTTGCCATATTTCCTTTACTGTATTTCTCCTTTTATGCTAGAACAGAATACTAGGAAAATGCAAGGGTCAGGGTTAGTAGACAACAAGTTAGCTGAAATTACTTATGCTAATAGGGTTTGGAATCATAGCACCACATAGACTTGGAGTCCAATCCACAGAATCTATGTAAATCCAATCTTCCAATCTTCTCATTCCATCGAAATTAAAAATGAGGAGGTTAAAATAATCCTCATTAATGGCAGAACTGAGGCTGGAACTCCAATGTCCTTACAACCCAGTTTTCTTTTCACCATACTACCTTGCCTCTGATATCACTAAGGAAAAGTGTTTAGGAATCATGACAAGACAAGTTGTCAAGAACTGACCAATCATTTGGACATAGGTGTGCAGTCAGATCAAAATCTCTTGGATGCAGTTCATCCAAGAGATCCACACCTGGCCAAAAAGCCCTCACCTACTTTACGTAACAAAATATCTTCCCTGAATGTCATATGGCACATGATAAACAACATGTCTTGCAAATAGAAAGTGTTTAATCAATATGTATTGCCTCAATAAGTAGTTCTTGGGTAAGAGGTTTTAGTGGGGGCCAAGAGAGAACACTGACTGGTCAGATTTGGTCCAGCACTTCTCTGGGTCTATAATTCTACAATTCATGAGTGAATATTCTGAAGCACCCATGAACATCATTCAATCTTTCTCTTGTCTTGCCACTCTCCTATCCTCAGTGCCATCCTATTCCATCTGACAAGTATGGAGGAATCAAGCTTTTCTACTGCTAGAATGAGATTTGAAGGAGAAAGAGGAAAGGTAGTAGACCAAAGGCAAGGCCAGGAAGCCAGATACAGGAGATGACTGTGTGACAATATGGATCATTAAGCCTTCAACAAGGCTGAGACTTGAAGGGCAAATGCTCAATTGATTACAATGGACCGTCAGCAGAGCTGGGAAAATGGATGTGAACTGGGGTCTTGAGGAGAGCAAGCCTGGATGCTGGCCTGAACAATGGCAAAAATCCTGCAAAAGTCTAAGAAAGGCAGTTGAGACTGGGAGCGGAGTGCTGGACTCCTCCTTTCACACTGTGAGACCCAAAATGATATGGGGAGGAGCAGGGATGTCAGGAGAAGGAACAGGGTTACAGAAGGTAGGGGAAATCACACAATCACTGAGTCAGCCCCAATTATTTCACTGTACTCCAAGTCCTAAATATAACTTTGAAAAATGCTTTGAAAATAAACTGACCTGTAAATTACAAAGATAATGAAGACTCCCAGGATGATAATTATCATGGCGGTAAATCCTTGAACATAAGCTGGAAAATAATTTCAATTTGTCACCATCCAAAATTGGAAAATCAATCTTCTAACAGAACAGGGTATCCCTAGCATCTCCCATTTTCATTCCAGTTCCCACCATATTTTCTATCATGCTGCTCTTTTGGTTCTCATCTATCTAGGTAGCATAGAAATATATCCTTGAACTCAGAGATAGGAAAACCTGATTTCAAATTCTGATTCAGATACTTATTAGCTATCTGGCTATGAGGCAAGTAAATGAACCACTCAGACTGTTTCCCTATCTGTAGAATGGGGATAATAGCTCCTCCCTCACAAGGTAGCCTCAAATGAGATAGCTATAACTAATGCACAGCAATTGATAAACCTCAAATTCTATGTAAATTCTAATTATTGTTATTATCAAGTTTTTACCCTCTTGATTACATATCTCTGGAAAACTTACTCTATTGACCTTCAGTAATAATCCATAGCTTTAAGTCAAAAAAGGATGAAAGAGCAACTGAGGCAGCCTAGAGTGCATTTAATGACCCCTCCATTGACCTTGTCTGTATAATCAAGTATTCTACTTACCAAACTGTAGCAGACCAGTCCAGGCTTCTCTCACAATTGGCTTGGCCATTAAGAAAGGTGTTACTACATTAACATTAGTTTTGTATAAGAATGACAAGAACCTGGGGGGGCGGAGGGGAGCCCCACCTGTCTCAATACTGAATACTTCAAGGAAGTAATGAGCTGGATGTTGTTCCCATGCTTCTAAAAGTCCCTATTAACCATGACCCTAGAGAGAAGACTCAATTTGTAAAATACCCATTGGCCAAAGTGGCTAAGTATATTTCTGTTCAAAAATGTGCAGTGTAGTGTAACAGCATTTTCTGTGTCTATGACATGCGCCAGCCACTGCAAAATGGCCCATTTGCCCAGAATCCAAGATGATTCCCCAGGGAGTCGATTTTTTACTCAAACACTACATGTTTATATTGCCATAGCAGTTAATATTGCTTTGAACAGTTCAACGAGTTCTAGAAATCAACTTGAGCACCAGAGAGAATAGTACCCAGTAAATGGAAAGTATCACCATAAACTTCATTATGGAAAGGAAGTAGCTTGGGTTTCAAGCATCTGCTGCTTTCCAAATATTGAAAAATGTTTTAGCAAAAGAAAAAAAAAACAGAAAAATTCCAAAGACCAGAGTGTTTTGATCCCAAAATAACATCGTATAGTTAACTCCACTTTGTACTTTGGAGTGAGTCCTATTATTGGCAATTTGGACCACAAACAATATAGCACATCAATAAACAATACAAATGCAAAAAGCTTCTTTTAATTCTTCAGTCTCTTGCTCTTTGTGATTTCACATTAAAGCTGCGTATTACTTATATGGGAATGAAAGAATAGGTTTCATCTAGAAGAAGCTGCCAATTCATGCTCAATCTGATGGGTAGGCCTATCTATAAAATGTAGAAAGAACATCTATTTAACATGCTTTCATTCACATAGCAGCATGGTACAATTTCAGAAACAACTGAATTTGGAGGTGGAGGACCTAGGTTCAAATCTCAGCTCTGATGCTTACTAGCCATGTGACTCTGGATAAGTCATTTAATTCCCATATTCCTTCTCTGGGTCTTAAGTCTCATCATCTGTAAAATGAAGGGTTCATAGATACACATCATAAACAACTTGGTGGAGCAAAGAAGAAAACATCTCTCTGATCTCTATCTAGGAGAAGAGTTAATGATCAGACAAGAGACAGAGAGGATGATGAAAAATAAAATGGACAATTTTGATTACATAAAATTGAAAAGGTTTTGTACAAACTAAATCAATGAGATTGTAATTATAAGCGAAACAGTTAACTGAGCAAGTTTATGTGATGAAAGTTTTATACTCATATACAAATATAAAAAATGAGTCATTCTTTAATAGATACATGGTAAAAGGATTTGATCTAGCATTTATCAAAGGAAGAAATTCAAGTAATAAAAACAAAGTTTCATAATGCCAACTAATACAGTTATATGGTTCTACCTTACTCCCATCATACTGGCAAAGATGTAAAAAAATAAAAAAATTGTTGGAGGGGCTATGGGAAAACAGGCACACTGGTACACTGTTGTTTGTGAAGCTATAAATTGTTCCAGCCATTCTGGAAAGGAATTTGGATACACACCCAAAACTAAACTTGCAAACCTTTGCATCAGTAACATCACAATAAGTAATATCATAAGTCTATATCCTCAAAGAGATAAAAGAAAGAGGCAAAAATATTTACATCAGTCCTTTTGTTGTAGACAAGGACTGGAAACAAAAAGGGTGCCCATCAATTAAAGAGTGGCTGAAGAAATTATGGTATATGAAGGTGTAAAGCCCCCTTAGGGTTTACTCAGCCAGGTCACTTCTGTCTCCCACAAGGGTAGTTGTTACTACTCTCAAAATTCTGGGAGTAATTCTGTGTTTGAGTATCCTCCTACTAGTTTACAATCCCCCACTGGTGTACTTCTCTTAGCAATTAGCTAGTCAACCCAATTAGAGGGACAGCTAGGTAGCACAGTGGATAGAGTGTAGGACTTGGAATAAGAAACACTCATTTCCCCAAGTTCAAATCTGGGCTCTGACTAGCTTTGTGACCCTGGAAAGGCACTTAACCTTTGTGGCCTCAGTTTCCTCATCTGTAAAATGAGCTAAAGAAGGAAATGGCAAACCATACTAGTATCTTTGCCAAGAAAACCCCAACTGGGTCATGGAGAGTAGAACATGACCGGAATAGCAACACCACATTTTCTAAAGTGGGGAATGGCTATTTTGCAACTCAAGTTTTTTTTCTCTTACCCTTCCATGTTTTCATGTTTTAGTCTTTGCAGACCTTCATCTTTTGCTAAAGTCTCACTGGGGCATCCACCTCAACTGAAAATTAAGTAAGAGGCAAAAGGAATGTCTAACCCTAAGTCAGATAAAGCCTTGGGGCAGAAACAAAGCGTAGGAGATAGACAGATAGACAGATGATAGAGAGATAGATAGATAGATAGACAGACAGACAGATGATAGATAGATAGATAGACAGACAGATGATAGATAGACAGACAGACAGATGATAGATAGATAGACAGACAGATGATAGATAGATAGACAGACAGACAGATGATAGATAGATAGATAGATAGATAGACAGATGATAGATAGATAGATAGATAGATAGATAGATAGATAGACAGACATATGATAGACAGATCGATAGACAGACAGATGATAGACAGACAGATGATAGATAGATAGACAGATAGATGGATAGGCATATAAATAAATAAACAAAAAGGCAACATTGCCTATCAGGACTACTCAGTTGACTGTTTCTTTTGTGTTCTAAAGAGCCTCGCCCCTGAGGTGAGAACCCCTCGACTGCAGTAAGAAGGCAGATAGTGTTTTTTTTCTCAGTCTTAGAGAATGTAAGACTATTATGTTTAATTTTTTAAAAAGTAGTTGATTCAATAAAAATAATAGCTAGCATTTATATAGTGCTTGAACATTTACAAAATGGCTCAGAAACATCTTATTTTATCCTCACAACCCTGGGGGAGGAGGATGTTATTATCTTCATTTTACAGCTAAAGAAACTGAGACAGAGTAAGGTTAAATAACTTGCCCAAGTTCACATAGCTATTAAGTGTCCAGATCAGGATTTGAATTTAGGTCTCCCTAATTCTAGATCAACATTCTATCTACCATGCTATCTAAGTACTTGTAGAAAAAAGAATGTGAACTTAAAGGCTCTCCTTCAATAAGGTATCTCTCAAACATATGTAAAAATTACATACAGTCACGTGGAAGCTACACAGCAGAGATATCTATGTTCATGGACCTTCTAATCATTACCATCATTATCATCTGAGGTAGACTTCTGAGAGACATATGCGCAGCAAAGGAATTTGCCTCTTATAAAGTACATCCAAAATATAGTCTAAGTTGAGGAAGGATTCCCTGACTGGTGATGCCCTCCAGATGCTCCTATATGATACAGTGGTGATAGTGTTGAAAGTTATCTTGTTATATAATCTTACAAAAATGAATGCTGAAAACTGTCTTTACATATAATTGGAAAAAATAAAATACTGTTAAGTGCAAAAAAAACCCACCAGCTTACATTCTAATAAGAAAAGATAACATACAAAGCTGAGGAGGGCGAGGAGGAGAATAGCTAATATTTATATAGAGCTTATTAAATGCCAGGAATTTTGCTCTTTTTAAAAAGTATTTGTTTAATTAATTTTTATAATACTTGGCAATAATTATCTCATTAGATCCTTACAACAACCCTGAAAAGGTAGGTGCTATCATTATCCCTGTTTCAGAGATGAGAGATAAACACAGTTTGAGTGACTTGCCTAGGGTCACATAGCTAGTAAGTGTCGAGGTCAGATATGAGCACAGATCTTCCTAAATTCAGGCCAGGAAATATTTAACAGGCCTATTCAATGAATGGGTGTTATCTCACCCTAAGTGAGCACCTGCATAGACCTTGGCCTAAAGGAACCAAAGTCTCCCAGTGCATCCTCAGTCATCCTGGTGAATATCAGGTCTCTGGATTCAGATGGCTCTGGAGGAAAAGTGAGGCTGGTGACCTGCACAGCCCTCCCTCACTCAAAACAGTCAAGTGCAAGTCATGTCATCATGTCTCTAATGGCATGGTCTTCTTCGACAAGGACAAACGCAACTACAAATATTTAACAACCAACTCTTCGAGAATGTGTGACACTTTTAAATTTTAATCTCTCAATCACTGTGCTCATCTAAGTAATCAAGGTCACTATTCTACTGTCGTCCCCTCCCCTCCCCACCAACCACAATCTGCATTCCTGGCTATTATGCACATCCCTTAGCAGCTAAACCACTTTGCTTAGATGAGGTGCCTTGACCAATGAAAAATCTTGCCGTCTTCCTAAGTCTGGTATAAAGCAGAATATGACTGGGGCCAAAGACCGAGCAAGACAAGATGTTCTAGAACCATTTGAGGAGAGAGATGAACATTTTCAGGTGGAGGGAGAACAGCTAGTAGGACAGTTCCCCCAGGAACACAGAGCATATTATGAGGAGTGAAATTATATTAATCTGGAAAGGGAAGTTAGAAGCAGATTGTGGAGGACTCTAAACATTAATTTGAGAAATCTGTATTTTATCCCATAGGCGATATGAACAACTGACAAGTTCTTGAGTACAGAAGTTCTATCACCCGATCTAAGCGCATTAGAAAAATTACTTTTGGTACAATGTAAGCACTTAATGCTTACTTACTAACTAATTAAATGGACCAGGATATCTGGACTACTTCAATAGCCTCATAATTCGTCTTCTCGCTTTCATAGTCTACCGCTTCCGGTCACACTGCATCCAATTTCCAGATGAATGGTTATTCAGAGGTCTGACTGTCTCACTTCTCTGCATAAAATCCTTCAGTGGCATTCTGAGGCCCATGAAATAAAATCCAAAGTCCATGGGCTTGTCATTGACAATCTGACACCATCCTACCCTTTCCAGGCTTATTTCACACTATTCCCATTGACACAGGTCAGACAGAAAGCACGCTATATCCTGCCATCCTTCGTCTCTTACTCTCTACCACCTCCATGTTCTTTCTCATGCCTTATGTCATGAGCATCCCTATCCACTGAAAGCCTACCCATCCTTTAAGATGTAGCTCCAGTGTTATCTGCTCTATGAAATCTTCCTCCACTGCCCTTTCTCCTTCCCCATTCGCCTAATTTCAAAGGATCTTTCCCAACTTGAACCTCAAAATTCTCTTCTTCTCACATTTACATGGAATTTTAAGTTATTATAAGATTTAAAGTTAGATGGGACCTTAAAAGTGATCTAATTTAACCTCTTCATTTCACAGAAGAACCCAAAGATGCCAGTTAGTTGCCCAAGATCATACAGGTAGTAAGTTGAAGAACCAATATTTGAATCTAAGTCCTGTAATTCTAAATCTATTGCTCTTTATATATCTATTGATGCGTTAGTTGTAGACCCAACTCATTGTGTCTTTGCAGTGTCCTAAACTCTATAGCACGGTAGCAAGATGGCCAGTGGATAGTGTGTCTCATCTTCCTGAGTTCAAATCTGGCCTCAGTCACTCACTAACTGTGTGACCCAGGGCAAGTCACTTAACTCTGTTTACCTTAGCTTCTTCATTTGTAAAATGAGTTGGGGAAAAGAAATGATAAACCATTCCAGTATCTTTGCCAAGAAAACCCCTAATGGAATTACAAAGTTGGACACGACTGAAAAATCACTGGACAATGATATCAGCAATGAATTCCATAGTTTGCCCATCCAAACATAAATTGTAGTCTGGAAAAAAATTGCAGAAATTTTCATCCACTTGCTTTGTTCTCTTGAACATTTTTGAGTCATTATGGATATCATCCTGCAGGCTCTTCAATTATTGTAAGCTTCATGAGAGAAGAAATCATTTTGCCTATTCCTCCAAAAGTTTGCTCAGTGTAATAAAGAAAATAGGAACTTATTAAATGTTTGCAGAAATGAATTAATTCATATATTGTTTTGATCTTTGCTGCCTGCACACCTTCTACATATACATCCATAGCCAGCACCTGTCTCGTGAGGCTGTAGTGAGAATCACAAGTTTTTAGTATTGGAAGGGACTTTAGCAGCCATCTATTATATAATACAACCCTTTTCTGAAATGAACTCCCACTATCACGTACCTTCCAAACAGCAATCCTACCCCTTCACGAAGTCCTCAAGGAGGAGGAAGTCACTGCTACCCACAGTAATTCATTCCATATTTGAACGGCACAGCACTTCTTGTGTTTGTCCTTCATTGCGGAATAAGACTATGCCATCAGAGAAATGACATGACTTGCACTTGACTTTGTTTTGAGTGAGGGAGGGCTGTGCAAGGTCTGATTATTAAGGAAGGGGCATTTTCCATATATAATATGGAAAATATTTATTTATTTATGTATTCCATACGTTTATGGAAAATATATATCTATCTTATATATCCTAGACTCACATATTACACATGTATATATATGTACACATATATACACATATGTGTATATACATATGGAATATGTGTGTGTGTGTATGGTGGTGGTGGTGTTCAATCATTTCAGTTTTGTCTGACTCTTCATGGCCCCATCTAGGGTTCTCCTGGTAAAGATACTAGAGTGGTTGACCATTTCTTTCTCCAATTCTCATGTATGTGTATGCATGTATGTAAGCATTCGTGCATATGTATATGTATGCTTAGACATGTACACATGTACATATATGCACTATACACATACTCATATACATATCTGTATAATATATACATATAATGTGTGTGTTATAGATGTACACCCATACATGAGCATATATACCTATTTATATCTGTATATACATACATGAAGTATACATATATGTCTCTATATTATATACATTGTGATATATACACATAAACATATACATACACACATACATGCATACGTGTGTGTGTGTATGTGTGTGTATATTTTTCCTTCTTTGTATCTTTTCTTATTTCTGCCTTCTGGAATCAAACCAAACCACCCTAATGCCTCTTCCATGTGACAGCACTTCAAAGATTTAAACTTCACCTTCTCCCCTGACTTTCCAGCTCCTTCTACCTGTCCTCATATGACATGAACTCGAGGCTTGACATCTTGTTGACTTGTCTCCTTAGATGGCACTCAAGGTTACCAGTGTCCTTTCACTCTGACACCAAGAAGTAAAGATGGAATATGAGCAGAGCTGACTAGAGAGGGACTGTCTGTCACCTCCTCATTTCTAGAAGCAAGACTCCATTACCTTTATTGGCTGCCATATCTCACTGTTGACTTATATTAAGCTTGAATGGCCCTAAAGTTCCCAGATCTTTTTCTGACAAGGTGCTAACTATCCTACTTCCATTTTGTACCATGAAGTTGATTTATTAAACCAAAGTGTAAGACTTTTATGTTTGTTCCTACTGGATTTCACCTTGTTCGGTTCAAGTAAAATAAAATAAGGTCATATAGGTAATGTATGGTACTTTTTCAACTTTAAAACCCTATATAAATATCATGTATTACTGTAATTATTAACTACACCTATATCTTTCTTAACATGCATTTCAGACAGTGACCTGTCTCTTTGGTTTTCTTAATAGAACCTCCAGCTGAACAGTTGAACAGCAATACAAAATTGAGGATTTGTGTAAGTGAGAAATTGTCAGCATCAAAAAGTTGTTTTTCTGAAATATTTCCTCAAATTAATCTTCTCATTATTTTATGAGTCACCTACTTCCCTGACAGACAGAATTCTCCAAAGGGAAAATTACTCTTGGTGTTACCCACTTAAAATTGTCATTTCAGAGGGAGTGGATAAAAAAAAGTTTCAAGCATACCTTCTCTGTCCCTCAGGCACACACAAACACCACTGTGGCAGATCATCTGCGGTTGAAACAAGCTAGATCTGAGCATTCTTTAAAGCTAACCAGGCTTTTAATACACTGACCAAACTGGATTTGCCAGGGAATACTAAAAGGCTTCCAACTTTCTTCAACACAAGCACTTTCCTGGGCAATTAACAACCCCATATGGATCCGAGCTGTTGCTTTTCTAATTGAAGCCAACCAACTTTTAGGCCTCTAAATAAAACAGTTACCTGGAACAGCTTTTTCATAGCAGACTTCTTTAAAAAAGCAGCATCCTTGTTCCTTGCACTGGTCTCTTGAGATATTGTAGTCACATATATCAAAAAGGGGAATGTCGCATACTGCAACAAACATATAAATACATATTGTAATCACTGAAAACAAAGCCTTGAACTCCCATAGGAGCTTTGAATTTTATTCTGGAGGAAGCAGTTACCGGGAAGGTTGTGGGTTTCTGGGGGATTTTTTTTTTGTTGTGTTAATTATGCATCATACAAATCTCACTTTGAAACCAAGATCTGGAATGAATTAAATTTCTGAAGAAAATAATGTCAAGTTAATTATACAGAATAATGCACGGTCCTCTAATGATTAAGAAGATAATATATTTCAGTTAAAGAGTGTGCCAAGCATAGTACTCCACAAAGCAAAGTGGAAAACAAAGAACTAATACAATTAGATTGGGGAGTTCAAGTTGTAATGTATAATTAATTCAACATTTAAGCATACAGTAAGTTAAAATTATCAACATAGGCTGTGGATTATTTCAGGATTTTTAGGCCGTGTCAAAAGGACAGCAAGTTTTATTCCCATTTTGACAAGAAGGAAGAAAGATAATGAATGTGCAGAGCACTGTGGGAGAAGATTAATTAAAGGAAGAAAAATGAACAGACACTTCTTGGCAAATGACCATTTTCAACATATTACAAGAGAAACATTTTTATCCAGAAAGATTTGGTTTCCCAAACTGGGAATGGGAAACTGAATGATTTGGCCAATGAATAAGAAGCCCATCATGAAAGAAGCCCCAAAGAGAGGCAGCTGAAATGGATTGTCAGGGAAAAGAGCAGGAATGAAACATCAGGTCCAGGAAAAGCAAATAGAAGGCACTGGTGGAAACTTTTATAGAGTAAATGAATTTCTCACAGAACAAAACCCATATTAATCTGGTACAGAACAAAGCATCACTTGTATCAGTCTGGCAGGTCTGGGTCAAAACACATCTAGCGGTCCTGACTTCCTTGTACCAGGAGCTTGCAGCAAAGGGGAAAGAAAGTGCCAAAGCTCTCTCCCCTCCACCCTCATCCTCATCCCAGAAGCTTTGACTCTAAAGAATTTCCATCTGGCACTCCTTTAGTTTAGTCAGTCCTCTCCTCCCTAAAAATGCTGACTCCATTTCCCTCACATAATTTCACCCCTGCTTCTTCCAGGTTAGGCAGAGTGACCACCAGACAAATCCTTCAGCATAGGAGGAACTTGTCCAAGCTCCTTCCAGTTACAGATCCACACCTAGTATCTGGAAAGAATCCTGGGATCAGGCTGTGCTGAATGAAAGGGAAAGCCATAGAACTCCATCCTCCTTACTTACTTTATCCCCACTAGAGTAAAGGGGAGGATACAGTATTCACCATTAGTTGCTACATTTATAAAACAAATTTGTTTGTGGGTGATTAATTGTAGTCAACTCATAATGACCTCATTTGGGGTTTTCTTAGCAAAGATACTGGAGGGGTTTGTCATTTCCTTCTCCATATCATTTCACAGATGAGAAACTGAAGCAAAGAGGGGTAAATGACTTACCCAGGGTCACACAGTTGATAGGTGCCTGAGGCTGGATTTAAAGCAGGTCCTCCTGACTCCATGGCTGGCATTCTAGCCATTGTGCTGCCTAGCTGCCCCAAAGTCAATATAACTAAATGTTAACTGTAGGTGATGATTGAGATTTAATTTTAGCCAATACCCTTGGGAAAGTGGGTCATTGAATATTTTTTTTCCATTTTTTTTTCACAGCAATGAAACCTAAATCTTGCTTTCCCCTTAAATTACCATGTTTATCTACAATGAAAAAAGAAAGGAGAACAGAAGAATTCCTAGCTGTGTATTTGTATTTAATATCTAAACATAGTATTCAGGTTGCCTCGCTTTTTAAAAATCAAGCCTCATTCCCTTTGTGTGTGGGAATTCTCACCTCTCAGATCTCAGAAAATACAAGTCCTTATTAAGTACCTACTATGTGTCAAGCAGGGAAGCTAGGTGGAGAAGTGGGGGCAGGGATAGCACAGTCAGGAAGACTCTTCTGGCCTCAGATACTTACTAGCTGTTCAACCCAGGGCAAGTCATTTAACCCTGTTTGCCTCAGTTTCTGCATCTGTAAAATGAGCTGGAGAAGGAAATGGCAAATCACTCTAGTATCTTTCTCAAGAAAATGCCAAATGGGGTCTCAGAGAGTCTGACATACATGACTGAAATGACTGGACCACAAAATGGGGCCAGGCGCCATGTTAGGTGCTAGTGATAGCTTAAGATATATTCTTATCTTCCAGTAGGATCCTTAGTTAGTGGTTTTGTCTGAGCTCTTTATCTTTCCTTCTGAAATTTTCTTCTTTATCTTCTCTCTCCCAATTCTCTCTCCCCTCCACCCTTTATAGATCTGGTACAATTACATTACAGAACACAACAGCTTTCCTTGTCAATGGTTATTGGGCTTTTTTTTCATTCCCTCCCTCTCCTGCCTCAATCCAAACAAGATTAAAACACAAAAGTAATCCCTTTAGAAGTATGGACACTAAAATGGAGAAGGGTGCATGAATATGAGTGGTAGAAAGCGAGAGGGCCAGTCACCTTAGAACGAGCCACCAGCTCTGAAATGGTAGATTACTTTGGTGGCTAGACCTAGCCACAGAAACACACCGAATTGGCAGCCTGGCAGCCACTTACATAGTGTGAATTCTGTGTCTCTGGAGAAAGAAAAATAAAGGCGAGAATAAAGAAGAACATTCTCCTGTAAGAGTAAGCCAGGTAACAGGAATCAAGGGGGAAAAAAGGAAACGAGATAGCATATGCTCTAAGTCACAACCAGTTAGAAGTGGGGAGGCAGGACTGAGTGCCAAGATTCAGAGATGTTGAAGTCTCTGCCTAAACCCAGTTTGTGCAGATTTCTCCATTATATTTGAACACATGCATGAGACTTTGAGGGGACAAAAACAAAACTGTGTACACATGTCCCTGAATATGCTCATTAAATTTAATTAACATTCTCCTGAACTATTTAACTCAAATCTTCAAATAAACTCTCCTAGCCATTTAAGGAGATCATAACATTTTACGGCTGAACTTCTACAATAGTTACCATTCCCCATCCCCACCCCCCAACAAATTTGTCTTGGCAAATATTATCACAAAACCTGATTGAAAGACTTATTTGTACTTTTTTTAGCCTCAATGACAAGTCACAAAAGAAGCTCTGCCTTCTACTCTTTCCATTTCCTATAAGCCTCCCAGGTAACCCCAAGTCTTCCATTCTCGGACCTGCTCTCTCTCACACCCTTTCCTTGAGCATGGTTCTGTGGATGGAGCTCTGAGATGAGTCACAGTTCTGAGCTCTAGTCTTTGTTCAACAGTTAGCTACCTATGTCATCTTGGGCAAGTTGCTTTACCTACCTGGATCTATTTCTTCACTGCAAAATAAAAGAGATTAGAAAAGATTGTAGAGTTGGAGGGGATATCTCCACATTCACTGAGTCCAACCCTCACATTAAACATGAATCTCCTCTACACTATCCCATACCAATGATTTATCTATGCCAGAATAATCCAGTGATAAAGGATTCACTCCCCACCCCTACCAGAGACAGAGGGATCCTATTCCACTGGGTATAGCTATAATTGTTTTCCTAATATTAAGCCAATATCTGCAGCAATCATATGTTTTGCAGTCATGTATGACTCTTTGTGATCCCATTGGGGCTTTTCTTGGCAAAAATACTCAAGTGGTTTGCCTTTCCTTCTCCAGTTCATTTTCCTTAGATTTCCCTAGATAAGGAAACTGAGGCAAATAGGGTTTAGTGACTTGCCCAGGGCCACACAACTAGTATCTGAAGCCAGATTTGAACTGAGGAAGATGAGACTTCCTTACTCTAGGCCCAACTGTCTATCTAGCAGTTGTTAACTGGATCTCCAACAGTATACTAATGAATCTGCTGTTGTGTTAACTAGACCCAGAGGTGGGTCAGGAGCTTATAGAGTTCAGATCTGAATCTTCAGTATGTCTTCACTATAGTTCTAAGCATTTAGGAACACTGAAAGTTTATAGGTCTCCTGTCTCAGCCACCTCTGAGATCCTTGAATAACACTGAACTAAATCCCTTGGGAAAACAACATAAGGAAAGCAGAGAATACAAATGGGAACCAAATAAGGCATTCCCTCCAGAAGTGGGCTGATCCAGATCCTAACACAAAGACCCAATTCAAGAAGTAAGGATGGAATTTCTGAATGAGTAAACAAACAGGGCAGCTAGATAGCACAGTGGATAGAGTGCCAGGCTTGGAATCAGGAAGACCTAAGTTCAAATCCAGCCTCAAACAATTACCAGTTGTGTGACCCTGGGCAAGTTACTTAACTTTGTTTGCCTCAGTTTCCTCACCTGTAAAATGAACTGGAGAAGGAAATGGCAAACCACTCCAGCATCTTTGCCATGAAAACTCCAAATGGGGTCATGAAACTAAACAATAAAAACAAGCAAACAAAAAGTCTTTCATGATAAGGAGACACATGGATGCTTGAAATGTCTAAGACACAAATCCAGAAGAAATTAACCCAAAACACATATAAACGAATCTTAAAAGATAAACACACCACAAGGTCAACTAGAATTCTTGAGAGAAATGAAGCAAAAGTTTTAGAGAATTAAAAATTATATTATAAATCAAATGAGAGAGAATGCTAGTAGGGAAAAATTGGAAAAGAAAAAAGATGAAAAGAATGGAATAGTTGTAAAAACCACAGAAACAGCCACAGGTACTCAACCAGCAATATGCAAACAAAGAGTCACTGGACAAATGTCTGAGTCGTGAGGGTTTACAAAAATAGAGGAAATTAGTATGGTAATTAGTATGGTAATGTAGGACCACGTCATGGTCACCACGCATTACAGAAAGGTAGTTTTGAAGATGCCTGATATTGATCAATGCAAATTCTTCCAGGAAACAGGAGAAACTTAACGCCATGTTACTTTAAGCTGAAAAACTTAGAAACTACTAGAAACCTAGAAAAACATGTCTAGGTGCACAGAATTATACACCAAAATTTCTCTATCTTTCATAAACAGAAAACAAACCCCAATAACACAAATTTTGGCTCGTTATTCAGTTGTTTTAAGTTGCACCTGACTCTTCATGACCCCATTTGGGGTTTTTTTGGCAAAGATCTTTACCATTACTATGTTTAACTCATTTTACAGATGAGAAAACTAAGGAAAATAGAGCTAAGTGACTTGCCCAGGGTCACACAGTTAGTAAGTAAATAATATAAATATTAACTGTAAAGTGTCCTTGAGAATTCAACAAGTAAACTGAACATCAACTGAAGCATTCCGAGACAAAACTGTCACCCACAATTATCCAGACATAATAACTTCAGGATGACATTGTCAACAGATGTCTCCATATCAAATATTTATCATCTCCAAACTACATGAAATGAAAATATTTCAAAATATAGAGCTCTACCAGAAGAAACTAAGGCCCACAGGATGAAGTGCCTATGATCTTAATCATCTAGTGTGCTATTGGAGTTGTCTCATAGATGCTTTCATTGGGTCTATTACATCCTCATATTTTTATTCAGTTCCAGAAAGTAGTCATTTCATACACCTGAGAAGTAGTAGCTCATACACATTAAACATTAAATAAAATAATAAATTGTCCTAAGACCAGTACTATCTGACCTCTACTGAAAAAGATGAAAGTAATATGATAATAATAATGGACTTTTTATTACTTTAAGGTTTGCAAAGTACCCTGTGTACATTATCTCATTTTAGCGAGCTTTTTGTCACCTACAGATTTAATGATTATACATGCCATTTATGTCTTCATCCAAATAATTTGTAAAAAAAAATAGTCTCTTCTAGTCATTTAGGAGAATCATAAGTATTTCAAGTGATTTACCACCCATTTTTAAAATGTTGAGCAGAGCATGAATAAATCCCTGTCACATTCCACTGGAGACCTCTCTCCAGGTTGATATTAATTCAATTAAATCATAATCTTTGGTTCCAGTTAGCCAATCAATTCAGAACATATCTAACTATATCTTTCTATCTTATTCCCAAAAGTATCATGGCTGAATGATAGGGATAATTTTGACATTATCTTTTGCTCTTCTCTATCTTCTTTCTCCTATGTAATCTGTTACTGATTCCATCTATTTTATATATGAAATACAATATTTCTCAAATCTATCCCTCTTTTATTTCCCCTCCTACAGTTCAGACTCTTCTTACCACATTCTAGATTATTACAGTAACCTCCTAATAAGTATTTCTACCCTCTGTTCTCCTCTCTTCTGATTTACCAGCCTTTTACATTTCTGCCAGATTAATCTTTCTCATACATAGATCTGAGAAGATGTCACTGCTTATTAAATATCTACCCTTCCTTTCAAGTCCAACCTTTCTCCACCAATTAATCTACATGCCCTGTTAATTAATCTATTAAGTCCTAACTAGGTGCCAGGTACTGTGTTAAATCTGAAATACAAAGAAAAAGTAAAATCATTTGATGCACGGAAGCTTATATTCCTAAGAATAGAATTGTTTATATATATCTGATAGCTACATAAGGTATGTACCTATTTATATACATGTATAAGTCTCTCTCTACATAAAACAACCTTGAGATATCTCAACAGATACACTCATCAGATTGGCTAAAATGATTGAAGGGGAAAACAAGAAATGTTGGAGGGGATGTGGAAAAATTGGGACACTAATTCATTGTTGGTGGAACTGTGAACTGATCCAAATGGAGAACAAGATGGAATTATGCCCAAAGAGTTATTAAATTGCCCACACCACTAGTAGGTCTATTTCCAAAGATAATTAGGAAAAAAGGAAAAGTACCTGTATGTTCTAAAATATTTATAGCACCTCTCTTTGCAGTGTCAAAGAACTAGAAATTGTGGAGATTCCTGTCAACTGAGAAATGGCTGAACAAATTGTAGCATATGATTGTGGTAAATACTGCCATGCTATAAGGACTGATGAGTTCAGTGATCTTAGAAAAACATGGATAGACTTGCATGAAATAATGAAGAAATGAGTGGAAGCAAGTATATACAGTGACAGCAATACTGCTTTAAGAACAACTTTGAGTAAGTAATTTTGAATATTAAAATACCCAAATTAACTACAAAGGATATATGAAGGAAGACACTGTCTGCATTCAGAGGAAAAAAACTAACTAGAAATATATATATAGAATGATTTTACATACATATATATATATATATACACACACACACACACACGTAGGTATGTGTGTATACATATACGTATGTATTTGTGTCTACATACAGATATATAGATATACACACACATATTTGTGTCTAATGGTAGTGATCTCCAGAGTTGGGGGGAGAAAAAACAAGGAAACAAATTTATATGACAACTTTATTATATATTTAAAGGGAATAGTAAGCTGTACGTAATAAGTTTGTAGTTTCATGTGCCATCATCTTTTTTTTTAATTATACTATATTATGGAAATGCTTGTTTTATTCCATAAAATAAAAGTTAATTAAATAAAAAAAAATTTAAGATGTGAACTTATCCTGGGAGGAGCATCTTGTTCCTTGGAGTTAAAACTAGTCAGGACAGCAAATATATTAGAGCTATTTGTCCTACTCTAATACTTAATCATGGCATGGAGTTATCTCAGGTTCTCAAAGGCTCACACTCCAATGGTTCTACCAAGTTGGAGATGATTTAAGTATAGGGTCTGCAAGAGACAATGTTTCCCTCCTCTGAGAATTAATAAAATTAATGTTTGTATAGAAACAAGTAAGGAATTCATTAGCTCCCCTACCAAGAAAGTTGAAGGAAAAATATTACTGGTAAATGCTGCCTTCATACCACCTTTGGGATCTGTGTCAGAAATCTATCACTCATTTCCTCATCTGGCTAGGAGATACTTTCACAATATCACTTTCCCTCCTTTCATCCTTATCCAAAGGCTTTCCCTCACCCCACCAAAAAACAAAAACCTTCTTCCCTCAGGTCCATTCATTTACACATAGCTATATTTCTTCATGAGATATCTATAATGCTACCATGCCATCTTTTCTAACTGATGTATTCCTTTTTTGCATTTTCGTTTTGTTTTGACAATACCAATGATTTTGTTAATATAAGGAGTGCCAGGTGAGGAATTGTTCCTGCTAATGCAGAGTAGCATGTTTTCTGCATCTTAAGAGTCTTTGAGAGTTACCTTGCTCAGGGTGACACAGCAGGGACATATCTGAGGTAAGACTCAAAACCAAGCATTCTAGACTTTGATGGTGAGCTGCTATCCACAATGCCATGCTTCCTCTAAAATCTATCTTTTAAATTATTATAATTTATTTTAATAGAATTTTATTTTTCCCCAATTATATGTCAAAACAATTTTCACATTCATAAGATTTTGAGTTCCAAATTTTTCTGTCTCCCCTCCTTTTCCCTTTCCCTAAAATGGTAAACAATTTTATATAGGTCATATATGTACAATTATATATAATATATTTCCACAGTTGTGAAAGAAGAAAAAGATCAAAAGGGAAAAAAAGCACAAAAAAATAAAATAAAAAATATATGCTTCCACCTGCATGTAGAATCCGTCTGGATGTGGATAGTATTTTCATCATGAGTCTTTCGTAATTGTCTTGGATCACTGTGTTGCTGAGAAGACATAAGTCCTTCATAGTTGATCATCACACAATGTTGCTGATACTGTGTACAATGTTTTCCTGGTTCTGCTCATTTCACTTTGCAAAATCTATTCCTTTTGAACAAGATGGAAAGATGGGTCTATTTGGAACCCGAGAAATGTGTTTCAAATTGTTTCTCTGATACTTACCCATATTTGCAAATTTGTAGAGAAAAAATTGAGGTCATATATCATTGTTGGCTCCCTTCTTAGATTGGTTTTTCCTCCTATGAATTTCTGTGTAATCTCTATTACCATTTTCCCTATGTTAGGACTGCTCTTTATGATGTCTAATTAGGAGAATTGATTCACAGGCAGCTT
Source organism: Bettongia penicillata ogilbyi (assembly GCA_023548195.1). Lineage (NCBI taxonomy): Eukaryota > Metazoa > Chordata > Mammalia > Diprotodontia > Potoroidae > Bettongia > Bettongia penicillata. The sequence goes on from JAJHZJ010000021.1 coordinate 1,158,483, forward strand.
TCTCTCCTCCTCTTCATTTTTAATTTAAAGCCCTTTTGACTAGATTTGCAAGGCTTCTAGGTCAATTCAACTTTTATCAGCCTTTATTAGGTATATTCCACTTCTGGTCATGATTCTGTCACTTCTAAATTTTGAACTGTGATCCAAAATCCAAATCCCATTCTCAGACACATTTTCGTAACTAGCTATTCTATTCATTTCCCAAATCTGTCTTTTTCTTCTAAAACTTTTTCCATCAATCAGTAACAGTAATGCAACACCACCAATGTCCCTAAGGTCTTCATTACCTTACTCTAAGACTTTGTTACTAACAATGCTTTCTCAATTACTTTTGGAACTGTAATTTATGCCTGTCTAAATCACCAGAGTTGGGTCATAGTCATCCGGTTTGAAAGATTCTTGAAATATTCTCTTTGACATCTTGGGTACACATTCTGGAAGAAAACAGACCTGTTGTTACCAGGTCAATAAATATCACTCTCAGTGCCACTCAGTAGAAAATCATAAACCACCACAATTCAGCTAAAAGTACAGGCTGATCACTCAGTTCTAGAAAAGAATAACAGACTCGTGAGAATCTTCTCCACTTTTTAGTTTATCAGAGTGGGTGAGGCATTCCATTAAAAAGAAACTGGAAAAAGAGCTTCAATGTGAGAATAGAAGAGAAAAGAGAACTGAAGAGTCATACAGAAGGAGAAACCTGCTCTACATTGGGAAGTGGGAAGACCATGATGTCATTGTTGGGTGCATGGCCATCAGCATGTCTTCTAGGCAGCTCCTCAAGTATGCCTAAGATCTATCAATTAGCTAGAAAGGTTCTTCCATTGCTCTTGTGTGTGAAGTTCTTCAGTCCTCCAACTTCTCAGCCTCCGACACCTACCTCCAACAGTAGTTTTCACTTCTCTTATATAATTACCATAAATCAATTTGTATCATAATCATTTATACATGCAATATATTCCCCCTCCTAGTTTGGAAGCCCTATGAGGTCAACATAACGTCTTTTATATATGTGTGTCTATGTATATATGCATGTATCTGTATGTTGGTGTGCATGTGTATATACATGTATATATACACATACATCTCTATGTACATGTACACATACATATATACACATACATCTCTATGTACATATACATATATATCTATATATATTCTCCTCAGGGCTTCACACAATATTCTTTGTACTTAGAGAATACTTAACAAATATTTATTCAAGTTGAAGTTAATACTAGTGGCCACCAGGGAGAGCCCTTTAACAACTCATAACTTTCTTTACTCTTTCCTAAAGTATTACATCCAAAAAAGCCAATTAGATGAGATTGTGAGTGCTAGGCACCAAAACAAACAAACACCCTGAATTTTAATAGTTGCTAACCAGGAAACAAGCAAAAATGCCAGAGTACAAAATAAAACAACACTCTGCAATATTACATTCCAAGATTTGTCTCCCAAACTAGAAAACTGACCAGGATAAGGACAAAATGGAAGAGAGGCTACCCACATATCCAAGAAAAAAACAGAATAGGGAAGCAAATTAACATAAAACAGATTATTCCCTCTTTCAACCACAGGAAAACAGGCTGCAAGTGGTTTCCCTTGGGCATGTCTCATTACAGATGAGTGAATATAACTCCATATGCTCTACTACCCCGGAGGGTTTCCATCAATTCATTAAAAACAGACTTACCTTACACATACAATGTGCAGAGCACTGTGCTAACCAATGATGAATAAAGATAATTAATACATAAAGTCGCAGCTGTCATTCTAGTTGGGGAGATAAACATTCACAAACATAAGTCAAATACCCATTGGAATATTAGACAGGCCTATGGATACCTAAAGGTAGTTATTAAAGGTTTTTATCCCCTATCTTTTTCAGCCATGCTTCTACCTATCCGACCTTCATCTCTTTCTTAAGCTCCATCTCTGAATCCATTTCCACTTGGATATACAGTAGGCATCACCCAGGATGTCTTTTCTCTTAAACTTATAGTTCTTAACCGGGGATCCACAGAACCTTAAAGGGATCCATGTACTCAGGGTGCCCATGAATTTGGACTGGAAAAAAATAAATCTTTTTTTTTTTAAATTAACTTCTAAGTAAAATTTAGCACTTCCTTCAATTATTTGAAAACTTTCTGAGGATACGTCCATTGGCTTTAGCAGATGCTAAAGGGATCTAAGACACAAAAGGGGTTAACAACCACTGCCCTAGCCCTACCCCTCTTCCTAATTTCCCTATTTCTGTTGAAGGGGCTGTTCCAGTCATACATCCCTAAGCTTAGACCCATTCTGGCCCTTTCTTTCTCCCTCACCTACAACCCATCAGTTGCCAAGTCTTGCTGATTCTGTCACCACATCTCACATCCATCCCCTCTTCTCTACTTTCTTGGCGCCATCCCAGTTTAGATTGTCATCATTGGATTACTGAGGTAGCCTGCAAATTGTTTTCTGCATCTCTGGTCTCTCAGCTGCCCAACTTGGTATTCCTGAAGCACAGATCTAGCTAGATCAGGTCCCTCCCCACCCCCCACCTACAACTCAGAAGATTTCAGAAGCTCCCCACCGACTGGAGGATAAAATATAAGCACTTCTTTTGGCAGCTAAAGTCCTTTACAGTCTGGACTCTAATCTCTCTTTCCAGGCTTATTTCTCATTGCGCTCCCTCACACACACTATTTTTCCAGCCAAATTGGCCTATTTGCTATTCCTCACACATAATATTTCATATTCCACCTGAATGCTTTTGCAAAGGTCACTTGCTACCTCCAGTGGTATACTCAAACATGTTTAACAATCAGTTAAGGAAAGGAAAGGAAAGGAAAGGAAAGGAAAGGAAAGGAAAGGAAAGGAAAGGAAAGGAAAGGAAAGGAAAGGAAAGGAAAGGAAAGGAAAGGAAAGGAAAGGAAAGGAAAGGAAAGGAAAGGAAAGGAAAGGAAAGGAGGAAGGAAGGAAGGAAGGAAGGAAGGAAGGAAGGAAGGAAGGAAGGAAGGAAGGAAGGAAGGAAGGAAGGAAGGAAGGAAGGGAGGGAGGGAGGAAGGGAGGAAGGGAGAGAGGAAGGAAGGGAGGGAGGAAGGGAGAGACTGTGTACTAAGCACTGGCGATACAAATAGCATAACTGAAACAGTCCCTGCTCTGAAGGAACTCCTACTCTAATGGGAGAGACAAACACATAAAAGCAAGTTCAGTTTCAGTGCAGATGGAAAAACTCAAAAGTCCTAAAGATCCATCATCAAGGCAGATGGCAAGGCCCAGGGGTCTTTAGGTTACATAGACAGGACAAAACGAAGTGCTGGGGGACTGCAGAGAGCAGTGATGAGGTAGATGGCACAGTTGAGATGTCTTGGAAGGCAGAGGCAGGGCGAGAGGTAAGTCTTGATGGACTTCATCAGAATGAATAGAGTTGTTTCCCAACCCTGAGCTCAGGAGGAAGGGAAGGCGAAAGCTTTGCCTACCCAACTCCTGGCCAGATTTCCTGCTGCCTGGAGTCACAAAAGGGTTATGGAACTGCTGGTAGCTAAAGAGGATGAGGGAAAAGCCAAAAGGTTAGGCAAGGATGTCTCTTGTGGTGACAGTTCTCCCCTCCAAAGGGCCCATTGGTTTTTAGTTAAGCTTAAAACTTATGGTGGGAATTTGATGGAGAGAAAAGGAAAGGAAATGAGTTTTCCTGTGTTGTCTTGAAAAGAATTACAAAGATATCCCCACACAAAGATAACCTTTTGAGCTAATTGTATTAGGTGGAAAACAATCATATACAAGGCTTTCTTTATTTTACCTGCAAATTTTTTCAGCAATTGATGTGAAGATCTCCGGGGCATATTTTCTATATTTCAGTGGTATCACCAGAAATGCAAAAGAGCTCAGCAGGTATGCCTGGAAGACAAAACACATGAAGCAAATACAATAATACCAAGACGAACTCAGGTAGAAGCCAAGAACATGAAACATGTTGCCCGAAAATCACCCCAGGTTATTTCTGAAACCTATCACTATAAAAGAAGAGGACAGGGAGGACCACCCAGGTTAAGAAGTTCATTGGCCATTATAACCACGTTGAGATACTTACCTGCCAAACATATCACGATTCACTGACTCTTCCTTCTAACTAAAGTTATGTTTAATGATAAATAACCTAATGTAAAGCCTCTCTCCACCCTACCATGTAGCCTAGAGGAGAATACCCAGAGCTACAGAACTCACATTCTCCTGGCCATGACCTCACTTAGAACCACAAGTCATCATAGAAGAGATGATACCTTCTCCTACTTTAAGAACCTAGAGAGATAAAGGTGAAACACACTAAATTAATTTATTGGTGAGAAACTGGTAGAGTTTTCTGTTTATTTTATGCTTTTACAAACAGAAATCTGAGAAGGGGTCCATAAACTTTAGCAGTCTACCAAAGAGGTCCAGGATTAGTTAATAATCTGTAATTTAGTTCAGCCCTCTCATATTGCAAATACAGAAGCCAGGGCCTAGAAGGGTTAGATGACTTGCCCACGGCTATATATGTAGCAAATGGCAAAGCTAGGATTTGAACGCAGGTTCTCTCTCTTCAAAAACAGTGTTTTTACACTCTAACCATATTTTCTGCTGGTTTGTGTTGTGGGACCAACTCATTAATTCATTCATTCACCCATTCATCAGTCATTTAATGGAGGCCTGCTGGGGTATGCTGGTAAATGTTTAAGGACTGGTTCTCCGAGATATGCTTTTAAATATGATCTGCACTGTTATCATCTCCCCCTTCACTTTCTTAAGTCTAGACAATCAACAAAACAATACAATAAGCCTTGATTTGTGGATTTTGCTGATTTTTGAGTTATAAATGCTCTACTAGAAATGTAACATTGGCTCTGACATGTGAGGTTCCAGGACACCTGTTTCTTTTATGCATAAGGCATTACGGATGATGATATGCAAAGAAGAACCTTGACTCTACCCTCAAAAGCCTTACTGTCCACAAAGCAGATTAGACATGCATACAAATATGGTTGGTGAAGATGTGTCATAAAAAATGTATAAACACAGTCCTATGGGGATATAGCATCATGTGTGTCATTGGAGTTGAGTGTTAAAAGATGAGTAGAATTTCAGTAGTCAGGGAAGTGAGAAGGGAAAAATGAGTATTCTAGGTGTAGGAGAAGAGTAGAAGGTGGAAAAGAGCAGTGTATATTTAGGAAACAGAGTTTAGCCAATTTAATTTAATTTGACAAATATTTATTTTCTGACTGTTACATAAGAAGTATTAAGGTTACAGAAACAGGACACAAATCCTGCTCTGAAGGAGTTTATCATCTAACAGGCAGAAGTATAAGAAGCATAGAAATATGTAGCTAATTGTCACAAAGAGAATAATAAGTGCAAAGGTCCGTACCAACAACTATGAAAAATTTGAGGAGGTAGAGAACCCTGGCCGCCAAAAGGAGGAGGAATGATTTCATGGTGGAGGGATATCTCTTTGGGGCTTAAAAGAAGGAAAGAATTTTCAAAAGGAGAGACATAAATAGTCTAGTTTGGCTGGAACTGGGTATAATCGAAGAAAATCAGTATGGAAAAAGACTGGAAAGGGGTGGGGCGGATGGGAACAAAATTTAAAGGACCTGAATGCTAGGATAAGGGTTTATAAATGAAGAAAACAAGACCCAGAGAGATTAAGTGATTAGTTAATTAAGATGAAGTCACCTACACTGACAAAGATAGTTATAGCCGTTTGTCTTTCATTTTCAAAGAGATCCATTGACATCATGGGAGATAACTTGAGTGTGAACTGAATTTAAGTGAGGCAGAATTTCACAAAATTATCAGCTTCACTCTCTCTTCCAGAGTCACTTAAGTCTAGTGGTAAGATGAGTCAGGTGATGGCCCAGGATGTCTTGGCTTCTTTGATATCTAACCAAGCTTGAAGGGTTCCACAGCACCTGCTTCAGCCAGCTTCATGGCCACTGGAAGAACTTACTCTCATCAGTCCATTCCACCAGGGCAAGTCTTCATATGTTTGGCGTTGATATCCCCCTAACTCACCTGGGTTTGAGGTGTAGTAGATAGCTACTACAATAAGGCAAACAAAAGTTCATAATGGCCTTATTTTCTGCAAGTGAAGTGGAAATAGTTACAAGTAAATGAAACTGAATGAACATTGGATGAATGAGTCGAGAAAGAAAGTCAACTATGGTTCCAGTTCATGAAATTATAATGCCATTAAGAGACATAAAAGTATACTGAGAGGTGAGGCAGGTTTTTGAGAGAAAATGACAAGTTTTGAATAACAAATTGAGGTGCTGTAGGTGGTATCCAAGTGGAAATATATAACAGGCACTTGGTAATGCAAGGCTGAAGCCCTGAGGAGAGATTGAATCCAAAAAGAGAGATTCCAGAGTCATTTGCATAAAAGTCATCATTGAAGCCATGGGGATGGAAGAGATTGTCAAAGGATGGAGCACACAGACAAAAGGAAAGGGTGAGGACGAAACCTAAGGGGACCCTCGTGTTTCAGTGGCAGGAATACATCTCAAATAAAAGATAGGTATGGTGGAAGAAGTAAAGGAATGATATGAGTGTAATGTCAAAAAAAATTCAACAACTCAACATTTATTAAAAATAAAATTTTGTTTTTCTTATTTCTGATTCTTCATGACCCCATTAAGGGTTTTATATATATTTATATATAATATGTATTTATATATATAAATACATATACATATACATACATACATAAATACATATATTATATGTATACATACATACATATATAGCTATATATTACATGCCTTTTTTCTCATTTCTTTTTTATTTAGTATTGTGTTTTTCCCCAGGTATGGGTAAAAACAATTTTTACGTTCATTTTTAAAACTTTAAGTTCCAAATTCTCTCCATAACCCACTGCCTCCCTTCCACCACCACCACCTCCCAACCCTCCCTATTGAGAAGGCAAGCAATTCAATATAGGTTATACATGTATCACCATGCAAAACATTTCCATAATAGTCCTGCTGTGGGGATAAAAAAACATACACCAAAAAAAAAACCTCAAGAAAAATAAAATAAAAAAGCATGCTTTTTTATTCATAAAAATCTGTATTCAGACACCATCAGTTCTTTTTCTGGGGATGGACAGCACTTTTCATCGTAAGTCCTTCAGAGTTATCTTGGATCCATGTATTTATGAAAATAGCTAAGTTATTCATAGCTAATCATCTTACAATATTGCTGTTACTTTGTACACAATACAATTCACTTGACATCAGCTCATGTACGTCTTTCCAGGTTTTCCTGAGAGCATCCTGCTCATCATTTCTTGCAGCACAATAGTATATTCTATCACAATCATATACATTACCTAATTATGAACATTCCCTTCAATTTTCAATTCTTTGCCACCAGAAAAGAACTGCTATAAATATTTTTTTATATGTAGGTCTTTTTCCTTTTCTATTTTTAATCTCTTTTGGAATATAGACCTAGTAGTGGTACTGCTAGGTCAAAGATGTATGCAGGGCATTATAGCTCTTTAGGAATAGTTCCAAATTACTCTTTAGAATGGTTGAATCTGTTCACAACTCCATCAGCAATGCATTATTGTTTCATTTTTTACCACATCCCCCCACCATCCATGGTTTTCCTTTTCTGTCCTGTTATCCAGTCTAATAGGTATAAAATAAGACCTCAGATTTATTTGAATTTACATCTCCAATCAGTAGTGGTTTAGAGCATTTTTTTCATATAGATATAGATAGTTTTGATTACTTTATCTGAAAACTATTCAAATCTTCTGATCATGTATCAGTTGGGGAATGGCTCTTATTTTTATAAACTTGACTTGGTTCTCTACATGTTTGGGAAATTCGGCCTTTATGAGAGAAACTTTCTTCAATTTTCTTTCAGAATTACTATTGATAACTCTATTTCCCTCCTATCTCCTCCTCTCCTCATTTAGTCTATTCTTTTTCCATTCACCCTCTCCTTCCTCAAAAGTGTTTTGCTTCTGACTACCTCCTCCCTCAATCTTCCCTTTCTTCTATCACATCCCCTGCTATTCTCATATCCTCTTCCCCTCCTACTTTCCTGTAGGGTAAGATAGATTTCTATACCCAATTGAATGTGTGCCATTCTGAGGAGAGTAAGGTTCACTCATTCCCTCTCTTCCCCTCTATTGTAAAAGATTTTTCTTGCCTCTTTTATGAGAGATAATTTATCCCCTTCTACCTCTCCCTTTCCCCTTCTGACAGCACATTCCTCTCTCTTACCCCTTAATTTTATTTTTTTGGATACCATCCCTTCATATTTAATTCACATCTGTGCCCTCTCTCTCTCTCTCTCTCTCTCTCTCTCTCTCTCTCTCTCTCTCTCTATATATATATATATATATATATATATATATATATATATATATATATATATATATATATGCCTTCCTTTTACCTTAATAATGAAAGAGTTTCTATGAACTACAAGCATCATCTTTCCATGTAGGAATGCAAACAGTTTAACTTTATTACAACCCTTATTACTTCCCTTTTCTGTTTACCTTTATATGTTTCTCTTGAGTTTTGTATTTGAAAATCAAATTTTCTATTCAGCTCTGATCTTATCATCAAGAATTCTGCAAAATGCTTTACTCATTGAATGTCCATTTTCCCCCTGAAGGATTATTCTCACTTTTGCTCGTTAAGTGATATTTGGTTCCTGGAAAAAGTTCAAAAAGGATTTTGAAAATCAGGTAAGAAAGGTGGAGGAAAATTGGGAAGGGAAATAAGAGTGATGCAAGAAAATCATGAGAAAGGTGTCAACAGCTTGGTAAAGATGACAAACAAAAAATTGAAGAAAATGACAACTTAAAAAATAAACTAGGCCAAATGGTGAAAGAGGTACAAAAAGGCAATGAGGAGAAGAATGTCTTAAAAACCAGAAATGATCAAATGGAAAAGGAGGTACAAAAAGCTCACTGAAGAAAACAATTCCTTAAAAATTAGAATGGAGCAAATAGAAGTTAATGACTCTATGAGAAATCAAGAAATGATAAACCAAACCGAAAGAATGAAAAAATAAAATACAATGTGAAATATCTCTTTGGAAAAACAACTGACCTGGAAAATAGATCCAGGAGAGATAATTTAAAAATTATTGGACTACCTGAAAGCCATGATCAAAAAGAAGAGTAGATATCATCTTTCAAGGAATTATCAAGGAAAATTGCAGTGATATTCTAGAACTAGAGGACAAAATAGAAATTGAAAGAATATATCAATCACCTCCTGAAAGAGATCCCAAAATGAAAACTGCCAGGAATATTATAGTCAAATTTCAGAGTTCCCAGGTCAAGGATGAAATATTGCAAGCTGCCAAAAAAAAACCCCAACCAAATAGAACAACAGTCAGGATAACACAAGATTTAGCAACTTCTGCATTAAAGGATCAGAGAGCTTGGAATATGATATTCTAGAGGGCAAAGAAGCTTGGATTACAACAAGAATCACCTATCCAGCTTGATCAGCTCCCAAGGCCTACTCCTAGTTTATGAGATATGCTCCACTCTCACCCAGATGCAACAAACCTTTCCTGTGGAACTTCCAAGTTGCCTTGGGATAGAAAACTATTTCATTCCATCATTATTTAGAGGTTTTTGGAAAGGTTGGGGGAGGCTCCACCTCTCTTGGATCTTTCTTAACGAAGATATTAGAGTGGTTTGCCATTTCTTTCTCCAGCTCATCTCACAGATGAGGAAAAGGAAGCAAGTAAGGTTAAATGACTTGTCAACATTCACACAAGTGGTAAGTGTTTGAGGCCAGATTAGAACTCAGGAAAATGAGTCTTCCTGACTACAGGCCTGGCACTCTACCAACTGCACCACCTGGTTGCCTAACAATAGCAATAACAACTAACATTCATAGAGAGCTTTGATCTTCACCATAATCTATGATTATAGACATGGTATGGTAGGTATGATTATAATCCCCATTTTAAAGATGAGGCTAAGAGATATTAAGTGGTTTTCTCAGGGTCACACACCTAGTATCTGAGGAAGGATTTGAACTCAGGTCTTCTTGACTCCAAATCCACTATGTCACCTACCTGCCTTAAGCAAATCCTTAAAATGTATAAGGCATTGTCCTAAAAGCAAAAGATAACACATATATACATACATACACATACAGAGTGTTACATTAAAGGAAGGAAGGAAAAGAGGAGTCCATGGGGTAAGTGTCACAGAACATTTGAGCAGCATAAAACCTGAAAATAAATTTACTGGATTTGTTTTGCCCTTTTCTAGCTTGACTGAAGTATATACTTAGAAACAGGGCTGTAAGAAAGGTCAGAAATTTAGTTTGGGGTCAGATTGTAGAAGGACATGAATGTTCTATAGGTGAAAAGTTCCCTTCAGTAGGATCTAAGACAGGGTTACCTCCTATTACATTCTGCTATATAGAGAATGAGGATATCACCAAGTTTCAAGATATTATGTAAGAAGGCAGCTCTAGATGGTACAGTGGATAGAGTACAGAGCTTGAAGTCAAGAAGACCTCAGTTCAAATCTGGCCTCCTGAGATACTTATGTGTGGCCCTAGGCAAGTCACTTAACCCTGTTTGCCTCAGTTTCCTCATCTGTAAAATTAGCTGGAGAGAGATATGGCAAATCACTTTAGTATCTTTGCCAAGAAAACCGCAAATGGGGTCATGAAGAGTTGGACATGACTGAAATGACTGAACAATAAAAATTGTAAGCATTCTTCTGGAAGCCAAACAGCAAAATAGACCAACGAAATGAACAAATATCTTCTAAATGGTGCATGGGACAATGTGGGAAAGGTGTGAAGGGGGAAGTCATTAGAGCTGCAGAAGTGAATGTTTGGTGCTTTTGAAAGCAGGTTTCTTGAGAGCTGCTGAACTGGGTCTGACCTATGATCCTGCCAACTCAGTATTCTGCCTCTGATAGGCTCAAGGTTGTGAAAAGTATGGATTTGGAGTAAGGAGATTTGGATCTAATTCAAGGTTTGGCCATTTAATACCCATGTGTGATGTTGACCAAATAACTAAAAATCTTTAGACCTCAGTTTCCTCATCTGTAAAATGAGAGGGTAGGACTAGATTACTTATATAGCCATTCAGGTGTACATTTATGGTGCTTCTGACCAAAGGAAATTTTGTGGAAGGCTATGCTTCTTCTCCCAAACGTTAATGCCATTGCTTAGAAGTATATCTTGCCCAGCACTCTTCACTTCACATTCCCCCCAAATCTAGTTTTCCTTAACCCAGTGGTTGAGGAATCATTCGTGTTTCCTTGTTCCTTTGCTGTTAAGTATTATGTAGTTCTAGATACTCTTGATCTCCAAGTTTTGCATATTACCACTAGTTGCAAACACATCTTGGTTTCATCAGTAAGATCATAGATTTAAAGGGGGAAGAGAGATTAGAGGTCATCAAAGTTATCAAACCCTTTCATTTTAGAGATGAGGAAACTGAGCCCTGAAGAGATTAAGGTCACACAGCTAGGAAGTGTCTCTGGAAGGAAATGAACCCAGGTCTTAATGACTCCAAGTAAAGTATTCCACCCACTAAATCATACTCACTTACTTCTTACCTAGTTAACTCATCTTTTGGTAACTCTTGTCAGTCAGTCAACATTTATTAAATACCTGCTATGTGCCAGACATTGTTCTAAGCACTGGGAATAAAAAGAAAGTAGGCAGAAGCGAGATAGTCTCTGTTTTAGGTCTCTCTTCTCAAGTAGCTCATGTGTTAATGTTGGAAACAACATGAAAACTAGGTGCAAAAAGATACATATATACACATATATGTACATTATACACATACACACACACACACATATATATATATATATATATATATAATTTGTATATACACATACACAGGAAAATTTGGAGATGGTTGGTTGCTGTCTTTCATTCTTGAAGAGGGCCAAAGTGACATCATTATGTTGGGGTCAAGGTCCAGTATGTCTGATTGTGGCTGATCAGACCAATAGAAGCTTAGAAGACTTTAACTACAGGTCAAGCACAAATAGTCCATATACCTTGAACCTCCCTAAGATATTTTGGATAATTTGCAAATAAGTAAATATCAGTTTAAAAATAAATGAAACAATAATTATTAATAAGAAAATAATTATAATTGCTTGGTTAATATAATTTGGAGATAACACACTAAGATTAAAGAAGACCAGAAAAGACTTCTCGCAGGTGAGACTTTATCCGAGACTTGGAGGAAGCCAAGCAGTCAGGTGGCAGAGATAAGGAGAGAGAGAATTCCAAATATAGGGACAATCATCATTGGAAATAGGCTCTCGCATATTTACATTCACCATTTATGTCTCCACTGATCACCAACAGTTTTGGAGATGGTGGTGTCCCAAGATATACAACCGTATGATATCACCAGAAGAATACTTGTTTAAAAAGATGATTTATTTTATCAAGGAACAGCTTGGGATCACCAAAATTCATGAAATTTAATAGGAATAAATGTCAATTCCAACATGGGTTTAAAAAAACCATTAGCAGGGTAAGGAAGATGGATTTAGAAAGGAGTTTGTGGGGAAAAGACCTTGGGGTTTTGGCAAATTGTAAGCTTAATATGATTCAACAGTGTGGTTAGGCAATCAAAGATGGTGATGTCATCTCAGACTATATTACTAGAAGTGGGGCAGCAAGATGGTGCAGGAGATAGAGCACCAGTGCAGGAATCAGGAGAACCTGAGTTCAAATCTCATCTCAAATACTTGATACTCACTAGCTGTGTGACCTTGGGCAAGTCACTTAACCCCAATTGCCTCATCCTGGTTCACCTCCAGTCATCCTGATGACTATCTGGTCACTGGATTCAGATGGCTCTGGAGGAGAAGTGAGGCTGGTGACCTTCACAGCCTTCCCTCACTCAAAACAAAGTCAAGTGCAAGTCATGTCATTATTTCTCTGATGGCATGGTCTTCTTCGGCAACAAAGGACAAACACACATTACCAGAAGTACAGCCTCCAGAATGAGGGGGAACATTCATCACAGCAAACTGAACCCTAGTCAGATCACATCTAGAGTCTTGTCTCCAGTTCTGAGTGCTACATTTTAGAAGGGACATTGACATCTTGGATCCCATTCAGAGCCTCCTCTGTTTATCTGGGCCAAGAGAAGGTTTAGTAAGCTGAAAATCTTTGAAGAGCCTTCATGGAGATCAAATTCTGCCTGGCCTTTGAGAACAGGAAGAGGATCAGCAGGTAGCAGCTTAAAACAGGAAGAATTTATCTAAACAAAAGGAAAAATATGCCTTATCGTTAGAATTGTCCCAAACTGAAATGGAATGTCTCAATAAAAGGATAGGATAATAAGCTCCAGGTCCCTGGAAGTACTTGAAAGAAGACAAGATGACTCCCTTGTATATATGTTGGGGGGGTGGGGATTTTATAGGAAAGATTCATACTGTAGGTATGCTTTGGAATTGATGAACTCAGAATCTCCACAATATCTCAGGTTTCTTCACCTTCCCTGGACATTTGTTTTAAGCCGTCATTTTAAAATCCTTCATTACACAAGAATTCAGTAAAACTCCCACATTATAAGCAGGCATGGTGCTAAATGCCAGAAATATAGAGAAGAAAATGAAACCATCTCTGTCTTCAAAAATGACATGTTTCTTCCTCTGCCTGTTCCTTGTCAAGATTTGAGTGTTATTGAGTGTTGGTCAATCTAAACCTCAGGAATAAGAAAATCATCTGTTATCCATGTACCCCTCTAGTCCTGCTAACAAACTCTTCCAGCCAGGAAATGTATGATCTCAAGTGCATCTGTGATGCCTCTTTCTTTGTAAATATATTAGGAAGTGTAATTGGATATGGTGTTTTTCCACACACTCTAACAGTACATACTTTAACAATAACACACTTTTTTTGTTTTATTCAACAATGTCGGGGCCAGAGTCAAGATGGTAGAGTAGGACAGATCTGTAGAAGTTCTCCCCCCATAGCCAATAAAATACCTGTAAAAAATGACTCTAAACAAATTCTAGAGCAGCAGAAGCCACAAAATGACAGAGTGAAAGAGATTTTCAGCCCAGGACAGCCGGGAAGGCCTACAGGAAAGGTCTATTGCACCAGGCTTGGAGTAGAGTGCAGCCAGCCTTGGATGCAGTGCTGTTTAGACAGGATGGGAGCAGGTTTCAGTGTGTGAAATCACAGGCAGTAGCTGTGGGTCCCAGAATTCTCAACCCACAAACACCAAACCACTCAGCTTCAAAGGTCAGTGAGAAAGCTCTTTCATCTGGGTGAGAGGGAAGCAAAGTTTGGCCCAGCCCCAGGGCAGAAGCAATACCACAGCAGAGCCCTCAGCCTAAAGACCCTGGGGGAAGTGAATTGCTGATCTGAATCTCAACCCTGAGTGGTGATGCTGGTGGAGTCTCTGGAGAGAGAATTCTACTTGCAAGTGCTGGGCAGAAAGGAGTACTTATGGTTGCTCATAGACCAGAGCACAGGCCAGGAGAGGAGGAAACTCCTCTCCTTTGATTGTGCCACCATGAAGGAACTGAGAACTTACAGTTTCCTAGAGTAGACCCTCCACTTGACAAAGGACTCAAAAGTCAAGTAACTGGCTGGGAAAATGCCCCAAAAAAGGGAAAAAATAAGACTATAGAAGGTTACTTTCTTGGTGAAAAGGTATTTTCTTCTATCCTTTCAGATGAGGAAGAATAAAGTAAAGACATCAAACTCAAGGCTTCTACATCCAAAACCTCCAAAATAAATATGCAACTGTTTCAAGCCATGGAAGAGTTCAAAAAGGATTTTGAAAACCAAGTAGGAGAGGTGGAGAATAAATTGGGAAGAGAAATGAGAGTGATGCAAGAAAATCATCAAAAGCGAGTCAACAACTTGCTAAAGGAGATCCAAAAAAACGCTGAGGAAAATAATACCTTTAAAAATAGATTAACCCAAATAGCAAAAGAGTCCCAAAAAGCCAATGAGGAGAAGAATGCTTCAAAAAGCAGAATGAGCAAATGGAAAAGGAGGTTCAAAAGTTCACTGAAGAAAATAGTTCTTTAAAAATTAGAATGGAGCAGATAGAAGCTAATGACTTCATGAGAAACCAAGAAATTACAAAACAAAAACAAAAGAATGAAAAAATAGAAGACAATGTGAAATATTTCATTGGAAAAACAACTGACCTGGAAAATAGATTCAGAAGAGATAATTTAAAAATTATTGGTCTACCTGAAAACCAAGATGAAACAAAGAGCTTAGACATCATCTTCCAAGAAATTATCGAGGAAAACTGCCCAGATATTCTAGAACCAGAAGGTAAAATAGAAATAGAAAGAATTCACCAATCATCTCCTGAAAGAGATCCCAAAAGGAAAACTCCTAAGAATATTGTCACCAAATTCCAGAATTCCCAGGTCAAGGAGAAAATATTACAAGCAGCCAGAAAGAATTAATTCAAGTATTTTGGAAATACAATCAGGATAACACAGGATTTAGCAGCTTCTACACTAAGGAATCAAAGGGCTTGGAATATGATATTCCAGAGGTCAAAGGAGAAAGGATTAAAAAACTTGGGGTTTTTTGTTTGTTTGTTTTGTCTTGTTATATTTTAACAATCTTTTAAAAAATATATATAATTTATTTATTTGGTATTTTTTTCTTTTTTTCTTTTTTTTCACATTTTCACCATAGTCATGTTATATGGAAGAATTGAAATGAATGGGAGAACTCATATAACAAACCAAAATGTGATACAAAAGAAAATGATCTGCTACATTCTGTAATTGAATTCCATAGTTCTTTCTCTGGATGTGGAAGACATTTTGCCTTAAAAGACCTTTGGGAATTTTTTAAGTCCTTGCATTGCAATGAAGTTCTAAGTCTACCAGAAAAAATCCTCACACACTGTGGTCGTTGCTGTGCACAAAGTTCTCCTGGTTCTGTTTCTTTCACTTAGCTTCAATTCACATAAGTCTTTCCAGGCTTCTCTGAAGTCTTCCTTTTCATCATTTCCTATGGTGCAGTAATATTCCATTACATTCATATACCATAAGTTATTCAGCCATTCCCCAATTGATGTGTATCCCTTTGATTTCCAGTTCTTGGCCACCATAAATAGAACTGCTATAAATATTCTTGTATATGTGGGGCCCTTTCCCATTTTTATGATCTCTTGGGGATACAGTCCTAGAAGCAGTATTGCTGGGTCAAAGGGTACGCACATTTTTGTAGCCCTTTGGGCATAGTTCCAAATTGCTCTCCAGAATGGTTGGATCAGCTCACAGCTCCATCACAATGAATTAGTGTTCCAACTCTCCCACATCTTCTCCAACATTTATCATCTTCCTGTTTTGCCATGTTAGCCAATCTGATGTCCTTTGGTATTTCAACATGCATCAGTATTAATGATGACATGTGTTGGTTTCTCCATCCCTGCCTTTGATTCCCTACCAAGGTTTAACTTGTAGGAGATGGTTCAGAAGAGTCAGGAAGCTGTTCAGAGCTGTCTAATCCTTTCTTCTCATTCGTACATACATAAATAAATATCATCATTGTCATTATCATTATCCAACCTGTTTTCTTATCAGAGTTACCAGATGTCATCCTTGAAGTTCTAATACTTGTCTAGATTTTTTCTGTGGAATTATAAAATACATAATTCTCAAATACTCAATGAGTTCTGTGATCTCATCTTTGGAATTCCCTCCAGTGATACTGATTACCACCCATCCTCGCCTGTCCATCCTGTGAGACTCTTGTTCACATTTTCTAAAAAGTTCACTATAATGAGGCCCACTCAATATGTTGGAGGCCTCTTTGCTTTCTCCTGACATCTAAAGGAATGGAGTACTCTGGCTGTTGCCTATCATCATTTTATCTTTCTTTGTGAACAGCCCATCTTCTGTTCCTACCATACAACTATTTGATGATAACTTTTATTCTTATTCTTCAGAATTCCTCACTGGTTAAAAGTTTATGGTTTATATAGTTCATTCATTTATTCATACACTGCAGCTTGCTCATATCTCTTATACACCTTTTCATTGCCCTCTGTGTGTTATTCATTTTTAGTTCTTCAGAGGGATTGTAAACATTCTGGTGGGTTAACTAATCCTTAAGATATAGAAATTGTCATTTCCAGTTTTATAAGATCAACACCTGCTGACTTGGGGTATATCCCTCAGCCCTTCTTTCCTGCCTCTAGACACTCTTCTTAAAAAAAATACCAATCATATCTAAGATCCTGCCCAGGTCTTTCTGGAAAAATGAATGTGAAGCTTTTTTTTTTTTTAACATTGTGCTCTTAGTATCTTAAAGTCAAATTAACAAGTTAATGGGGAAATTTAACAGAACAAGGAAGAAGAGGAAGGTAGACCTGAATTCAAGTTCCATTTCTGATACATTTTGACTGTGCAAAGTCACTATAATTCTGAGTTGCAGACCATTGCATTTGTGGAGTAAATTTTCTCTGTAAAAGGTCCCTACATGAATGAAATCAAAGTTCTGGGCAGAAGAAAATATTGATGGAAAAATTTACATATCCCATCATGTCACATCCTCAAGGTAAGCAATTTGAATAGAAGTGAAATACCTTTTCAGGCAGATTAAATTTTCACAACACTAGGATATAAACTAAGACAAAATTTTAGATAGATATTTTGAGATTAGGCAGCTAGGTGGTGCAGTGGACAGAAAGCTCATCATTCTGAGTTCAAATCCAGCCTCAGTTACTAGCTGTGCGACCCTGGGCAAGTCACCCTGTCTGCCTCAGTTTCCTTCTCTGTAAAATGAGCTGGAGAAAGAAATGGCAAACCACTCCATTATCTTTGTCAAGAAGACCCCAAATGGTGTAACGAAGAGTCGGACATGACTGAAAACGACTGAACGACAACAAAAAAAAAAATTAGAGATTTAGAACTAGAAGGATGACCTTAGATCAATCCAGTCCATGTTATAGGAGATGAAAGGAAAGACCAGATAAGGGAAATGACTTATTTAAGGTCCCATAGGCAATAAGTGGCAGAGCTAAATTTGAGTCCTATCCCTTCAGTCTAAAAGCACAAAACCTTTGTTCAACTGCAACATGCTACCTGAATAGATGACAAAGGAACAAAGGAAAAGTGATGTTCATTTTTCCTCAAAGACAAACTATTCACAAGAAGATTGTATGTGAAGTCCTTCCTGAAAGCTCCAACTGCCAGTGCCCTCATTCTCCTAACATTTACCTTGAATTTATTTTGGATGCTCTTGTTTATGTATGTATACATACACATATACATACACACATATACACATATATATCTTCCCTGTTAGAATGGGATCTCTTTGAAGGCAGGTTCTGTCATTTTTATCTTTGTATTCTCAATGCCTCGTATATAACAGGCTTTAATAAATGCTGACTGAGAGACTGATTTGACTTTTACAGAAGGCAGCTGTGGTGTACTATTAGATTTGGAATGAAAAGTTTGAGTCTTGTCTCTCCAATTAGCCTATTTTTATATAGCATTTTTCAAAAACTACTGAAGCACCTTCTTCACATCACAAGTGTTAAACTGATGGCAATGGAGGTAAACCAGATTCAAATATAATTCAGAAATGTTTAACAAATAAATAAAAAAACAATGAAACTTTTTTGTTTAAGTCAGTATTTGACCTGCAGGGATCTGTTACTAGCTGAGTTTGACTTCAACACCTTACACTAATCCCATGTAGGAACAAGTTCAAATATTATCATCTCTATTTCACAGAGGAGTAAACTGAGGGATAGGGAGGCTCATCTAAACTGGGATTCCAACCAAGGTCTTCCAACTGGACCCATTGCTCATGGTACCCTATGTCTTAATTACTAGCTGTTTGACCTTGGGCAAGTCATTTTATGTCTCTGAATGTTAATGTTCTTTTATGGAAATAGGGACAATTGTACCTGCCTGCTCATCTCACAGAGCAGTTGTGATTGATCATGCAAATGAAACTACAGCGTAAATGGTAAAACCCTATATTCATTCGTTCTTGGCTTTAACAAGCATTTATCCTATACTAGGCATTGCACTTGGTGCTAAGGATACAAAGGGGGAGAAGCCCTTGCTCTCAAGGAACTTACATCCTAACCCATGTTAACTCTCATTATTCTTAGTTACAATTTTATCCATTCAATATAATTCTCCTATACCAAAAAGCACGTATCTCACATTTTCTAATAACAATTTCATTAGAGGACCTATTAGGTGATACTCTGGATATCTGCTTACCCCAGGTAAGACTGGGCACAATTGTACTAAATTTAAATCTTTTTGTTTTAAACTCAAGGCTAATTCCACCCCCCACCCGCCATGTGTCTATGACAGCCAGTTGTGTTTGTACCTGAATTCATTATTCTTACCACCTAATGATAGCTAGATAACAAATTATATCAACAGAACCTTACCCAACATTATTATAGGAGACATCCTGAATAATTTATTAGCATCATCATCTTGTACTGCAGACAGTTTTTAATTTTGCAGTGTTTCAATATTCAGCATAGTCGCCACTTACATCCTTTCAGTTATTAAATGTCATCCACTTTTGTTTACAAACAAAATCAAGTTAATTAAACATTACATCCCAGTTAGGCAGAAATAAAAACTCCCTTAATATCTGCCCACACAAAGTTTCCAATAGAATGTAGGAATGGAGGCTATGAAGAACTCTCAGTAGAATCTCAGACATAGGGTTCTTTAAAAAAAAAAAAAAGTCCCATTATCTTTTTTAAAAAATTCTGTAGCCCTGTCAAAAGTGAAAACTTCATGTAGGGGTCCCTTGCTCTGATATCTTTCCTTTGGAAGAATTCCCACTCAACTTCTGCCCAAAAGATCCTTTTAGACAAAAAGTTGAAAATGGAGAAACATGGGAGGAAAAGACAGTTCACTGAACATGTTACCTACCTCAAGACAGAAAGGGGCTGGTCATACAGGATACAGAATAAATACACACATATTTTTAAATAGGGTTGATGCAGGAAATTTGTTTTGATTGACCATACATGTTTCTCACAAAGATTTTGTTTTTCTTGCTTTCTCAATGGAAGGGGCAGAAAGGTGGTAGAGAGAGGAGGTACATTTCTTTGTGAAAATAAAATTTAATTTTTTAAGAAAGAGGACAGTTCATTAGATAAACCAAAAACAGCATATAAGGCTCCACCCTCAAAATGGAGCCTCAAAAGGCTGGCAAGTTTTCATATCATGGTAAGTGGAAAACAGCTATTGTCTGCATATATAATGATCTTCCTGGTGTCCAAAACATGGAGAAGTCTGGTGGAACTTCAGATCTCCCTTCTGGGAGGTGAAGAAATAATACACAGCATTGTCCTTGGCCTTGCGATAGAAGGATAACCACTGACCTTTATATAAAACAGGTTTGTAGAGCATTTTATATAAATCATCCTAACCCTCATAATAGTCCAGGGAGGTAGATAGTACAATTTATCTCCATTTTACAGATGAACAGAGCAAGTCTAGAGAAGTTACATGATGAGCCCAAGTTCACATGGGATGGAACTGAAAACCAGACCCAATTTGTTTGTTTCGAAGTTCAGTGCTCATTTCTTTACTCTGTCTTGTGTGCCTCTTCATATGAGTGACGTGAGCATTGCTCAGCTCCAGAAGCTGTGACTCCTACTTTATCTCATTAAGAGAACAGTGGAGGGATCATAGTGATGGAACTGGGAGCAGGTATTCTTTCTCATGATGCTCACAAAACTCCCTATGAGGTAAGAAAAATCGAGGCATCCCCTCACACCTCATTTTATATATGAAGAAACACGTTCAGATAGGATAGCTGTGAGAGGATTAACTATGGTTCCTGGGCCTAAGTGTCTGGGGCAGAAGATGCTACTTCTACCTGGAAGGCCATCCAGTTTCCACAATGTCTCTTGAATATTGAATATTTCTTTTTATTCACATAGGCACCATCAAAGTTCAGGCCTCTTACCTGAACCATTGCAATAGTCTGAGCAGCAAAGTTTTGTAGCCTATAGAACACTTGACGTGGAGTCACGAAGATTTGGACTCAGATCCTGCTTCACTTACTAGCTGTACAGCCTTGGGCAAGTCTTGTAACTGCTCTCCGGAAAAAACTGAGAGTAGGAATGGACCCAAAGGTCCCTCCTGGCTTTAAACCTATGATGCGATGACAAGAGGACTGACTGGTTCTGGGCAATGAGAATTCAGTCTTTACAAGCTTGTGCAGCGTATTCTGTTTGATACAATCCAGATGTTGGTTTTAGCATAAGCAAATTAGTGTTCTAATCAGCCTATCACATTAAAGTTCGTTTTGATTGGCTGCTGAAGTGCAACCAGGCATTCATAAGGGACTACCCCAGGGTTAGGGAACCTGTGACCTCAAGGCCACATGTGGCCCTCTAGGTCCCCAAGTGCAGCCCTTTGACTGAATCCAAATTTCGGAAAGCTCCCTACTCCTGGACTATCCCAACGAGGTATTCTTTCTTTTCCCCCTATGTTCAAGTGAGAGGCAAGCTGTATGCCAGGGCCTTGGGCCTCCCCTACCTAGGGCTGATGTGTAACCCACAAATACAGGTCTCATGCCCTTTCTCACTTTGGGTTGGCTCCTTCTTCTTTTTCAGGTAAAGAACTACTGGAGACAGCTACAATCTTGTTAGTAAAGTAGGCTAGTGTAGCTGGATTGCAGCGAGAGAACAGTAAAATGTAAGAAAACTGGAAAGCTGGGTGATGAAAATCTTTAGATGATAAATCAAGAGTTCACAATTTATCCTTGAAGCAATAGGGAGCCACTGGAGTTTGTTGAGAGTCACGTGCTTTAGGAAAATTACTTCGATGGCACTGATGTGAAAGATTGGCGTGGGGTGAGGTTTTAGGCAGGAAAACAAAATGGAGGCCTACTGCAATAGTCCAAATGAGAAATGCTGAGGGCCTCAACTACATTGGTAATTATTTGAGTGAACCGAAGGGGACTATGAGAGGTTGTAGAAGTGTGTGTGTGTGTGTGTGTGTGTGTGTGTGTGTGTGTGTGTGTGCGTGTGGAGTAACAGGAATGAAGGATAGCACCGATGTGGTGAACCTTGAGTGACTGAAGGAAGGATGGTGTGTTGGAGAGGAGTGGGTCTTTGAAGGAGGTCAAAGTTACCAACATCTAGGAGAATGAGGATAGAGAAAAGATCATTCGATTTTACAACTGAACCACGTGGTGACTTTGGAAAGAGCAGCTCATTGAGTGATAAGGTCAAAAAACAGATCAGAGAGCATTAAAGAATGAGTGAGAAGAGAGGAAGTAGAAGACAATGGGCTTCGAATGACTTTCTGCATGAAATCTGGTTGAAGAAGGGGTTAATAGCCAACGTTTATATAGTGTTTTAAGATGCATTATCAGTTATTTGATTTGATGCTCACCACAACCCTATGTTGTAGATACTACTATTATCTCTATTTTATAGGTGAGGAAACTGAGAGTGAGACCAACTGTAACAATGATTATTATTTAGCAGTGATTGGATGAGCTGGCGAGTTTTTTTTAAGCATGGGGAGATTTGGGCTTATTTCTAAGCATCAGGAACCTAGCAGATATTGAGAGATTGTAGATTAGAAAGAAAAGAGGAAACGAGATCAAGGATGCAAGCAGAGGGGTTGACCTAAGGAAGGTGAAGAGCCATGTCTCCATCTTGAACAAAGGAAGACATCATAGCAGGTACTGAGATGAGAAAAGTTATCAGATGAGGAAGAGTCGAAAAGTAAGTTTTCAATAAAGGACCTCAGTTTTTTTGGCAGAGTATGAACATGGTCCTCAGGTGAGAAGGGGAGGGTGAGAGTTGCTGCTGGAGGCTCCAGGAGAAGACAGATTTCCAACAGCCTTAGTAGCAGAGATAGAGAATTAATCAGAGAGGAGGATTGCTTTGCTGTTGTTAAGGACCTAGTTGAGAACAGATAATATAACTTAATAGTGAAATAATCTGTACAGCTGTGAGACCTAACAGGGTCTAGTTGCCTAATTGTACCATTTCTATCCCCACATCTCTCAACTGTCCTCTTGTTCCAGTCCCACAGTGACCACACCGAATTCAAGCACTCTTCAACCATATCCTGGACTACTGACACAGCCTCTTAATCGGACCCACCTCCTCTGCAAACCATTCCCCACACTGCTGCCAAAGGGATTTGCCTAAAGTTCAGTTTAACCATGTCTCCCCTACTAAATAAATTAGTTTGCCCTTTAAAGGTCCCACAAGTTGGACCTGTTCTACCTTTCCAGCCTATTTAATACACATTACTTTTTTTCATACACACTATGGCCCAGTCAAACTGGTATTCTGTTCATCTCACAGCATGGGAGCTCTCCTTACTTCCGCTTTTTTGGGGGGATGTGGGGATTCCTAGTCCCTTCAAGGCTTAGCTCAAGCACCACCTTCCACATGAAGCCTTTCCCCCCAGATTAACATTTATCTATTCTGTATAAGCTGATGCCTGTGCTTATCACCTCCCTTTACTCAACTGTAGGGTCCTCCAGGGCAGGAACTGTCTCCATTATGTTTGTATCTCTTCATTCATGCCAGCATCTGGCACAGGATAGGTACTTAAATGCTAGCTGCTTGTGGCACCCTTCTTCCTTTAAGAGGACCAGTGGACATCAGGAGGGTGATTATCTTGACCTGTGAGTGAACTGGATTTAAGTGAGGCAGAGCTCTCTCTCCTCCAGCGTCCAGCAGCAAGACATAGGTCAAGACGACTGGCAATGGCCCTGTGTGTTGATTAAACTGATTCTCAGAAGAATTTTTGAGATGGAGGACAAAAATGCAGAGGTGGAGGAATCACAAAGCGTCTTTTCAAAGTAGTACAACTGTAAGTTAATGGAGCTAGAATAATAGAGAGCTCCAAAGTTTTGTTCCTTGGTGTTTTATTATCACTAAATTTTCTTTTTCCTTTTGAAGATACCTTCCTCCTTTATTTTATTCCATAGCAACTATTAATTGAATTTCCCAACTTTTTTTCTCTTTCTGCGAATTCTTTTTCCCAGTCACCCTATTTTTCTACTAGGTGATTTTATTTGTGAGGGTCTCTCTGTTTCTCCCACCCCATCCCCATCTCTATGAAATTAGTCATGAGTGCTTACTAAGCTAACAACCAAAATCCTAGGCATTTTTAAGTATAAAATATTTTTAAATCTCCTTATGTTACATAGTAAGTCATCCTAAATCTCTACACAGCATTCCTGGACTTGAGGTCATTTAAATATAATCATTATATGAAGTGAGACGCAAGGTTAAAAATATGACTCAATCACTTATCCAGCAGAGAGACATTAAGGGTCTGGTTTCTTTCAACCAACAAAAGCAGCATAACCTCAGAGTGTTTCCGAACACGAAAACTACTGTCCCATGGAGTGAAGTGCTCACGAGACCCAATGTTAAGATCTCTTTTCTACCTTTCTTAAATTTTTAAAAATAAAATATTTATATCTTTTGTTTTGGTAACTCCTGCATTTCTTGATGCATCCCTTATTCCCTCTCTTTCCCAGTCATTCCATGTAACAAGGAACAAACCAGAATAATTCAGCAAAACTCACAACATATTGAAAAAGTGCAACATGCGGTAGTATTACCCAGTCTCCAACCCTTACAATGAGGCAGACGGAGCTGCTTCCTTAAACCTCTCCTCTAGGCTCAAGCTTGGTCATCATACTTTCATTGAAACATTCAGTTTTGATTACAATTACTGTTCTATTTACATAATCATAGTCATTGTGTATAATATTTTCCTGTTTCCACTTTTTGTCATTACCTTCCTGTGTTTCTCTGTATTCATCATATTCATCATTTCTAACAATGACATTCCATTAATGTCCCACAACTTACTCAGCTATTCCCTTATTGAGAGTCATCTACTATTTCCAGTTTTTTGCTACCAGAAAAAAATGCTACTATAAATATTTTGGAGTATATGAAACTTTTCTTTGGTCACCGACTTTGGATACAGCTCTAGCAGTGGAAGGTTTGGATCCAAGGATGGGGCCATTTTGCCCCCTTTCCCCCTTTTTCCTACATGATTTCAAATTGCTTTCCAGAATGATTGCACTGATTTGCAGCTCTACCACCAAGGTATCAATGTGTGTGTTTTTCCACAATCCCTTCAGCACTGATTATTCCCTCTTTTTGTCTTCCACAATGTGCAAATTCACAGCTGTTTTGTAACTCATTATTAGTGATTTGAAGCACTCCATCATAAGGCTGATAATAAATTTGTGATTTTTATTTAGAGAACGACTGGTTCCTGTCCTTTGAATCATTAGTTTTTAAAGATTCCATTGATCCTATCATGACAGTTCACCTGGAGGAGAGTAAGGTGGGAAACGGGGAACAGAAATTAAGGAGATAAAAAATGTGTAAGAAAATGGATCTAGAACCCTGAAGAACAAATATGCTCACACAGGCACATACACTTCAGATGAAGCCTAACATTTTAGAGCTTATCTCTGTATCCCTTATGAAGATCGTATTTGAAAAGCAAAAATATTATTTCAAAAGGCCCAAAGTTCATGTACTATAGACAGATATTCACAACCTGTCATAAATAAGTTTAGCAGGTCTACAGGAAACACCAAGTAGAGGTAACCAGATGGCACGGTGGATAGAGATAGACTCATCGCCCTGAGTTCAAATTGGCCTCAGACACCTACTAGCTGTGCGACCCATAGCAAATCACTTAGCTTTGCTTGTCTCAGTTTCTTTATCTATAAAATGAACTGGAGAAGGAAAGGCAAACCACTCCAGTAGCTTTGTCAAGAAAATTCCAAATGGGGTCACAATGAGTCAGATATGACTGAAAAAAGACTGAACAAACACTGAAGTTTGAAATTAAGACTCAAAAAGTAGGAAGAATGACATGACCAGGTTTTTGCTGAATGAATGAATGAATGGACATTTCTTAAGCACTTACCATGTGCCAGGCACTAGGATACAGGTATTAAAGGCAAAGACAGTACTTGTCTTTAAGGAGTTTATTTTCTAATGGGAGAAACAACACACAAAGGGAAATAGCAATCAGAGATTGGTACTTTGGCTCGTAAAGTTTTAGGAACACTAATAGTTAGCATTTATATAGTGCTTTAAGGTTTGCAAAGTATTTTATAGACACATACCTCTGTGTGTACGTGTAATCTCACTTGGTTTTCACAACAACCCTGTGAGATAAGTGCTATTATTATATTCATTTTACAAATAAGGAAACTGGGGTTGGCCAAGGCTAAATGTCTTACCCGGGGCCACAAAGCTGGGATGTAGAATTTAAACTCAGGTCTTCCTGACTCCCAAGTCCGGTGCTTTACCCACATGCTGCTGGAGTGATGAGTGAGGTTACAGGGATACACTCCCTCCATGAACAATAAGGAAGATTAGTTTGTTAGCCACATGATGGACAGACAGGGGAGGGAAACTAAAGAGGTGATATAAGCAATTTAGGCTGGTGGCGGGGCAGGGTTGGGGTTTGGGGAGATAGCCAGAATAGAGAAATGCATGCAAGAGGTACCATAGAAACAGAATGGACAGAACTTGGTAAGTGGATATAAAAGATAAAGGAGAGAGAAAAGCCAAAGAAAACACCAAAATCTCAAATGTGGAAGATAAGAATGAACAGGGATACTACTAACAAACATATAGCAAAGGTCAGAAGAAGCAGCAACATTTTGTGGAAAGAAACAAAACTAGTTTTTAGGATACCCTGAGTTGCTGATGGGACATCCAGATAGAGATGTCTAGTGAGCAGAAGGTATGGCTCTAGAATTTGGGAAAGATGTAAGGGAAGAAGACTGGGAATCATCTGTGTAGATATGACCTTTACAGCTACAGGAATTAATGAGATTGCTAACTATTGTAGAATAAAAAGAAGAGTACTGAGAATAGAAACTTGAGGAATCTTAAGATGTCAGGAAGAGGAGCCATAATGATAAAAAAAGGAATTCACAATCTAACTGGGGAGACGATAAGCAAACAAATATGAGAGAACAAAGTATAGAGAGGATAAATAGGAAACAATTAAGACAGAAGGCACTAGAATTAAGTGGGTTTGGTTAAAGGTTTCCTGTAGAAGGTGGGATTTTAGTTGGGACTTAAAAAAAGCCAGTAGATAGAGATGAGAAGAGAACATTCCAAGCATGGAAGATCACCAGGAAAAATGCCTGGAGCCAAGAGATGGAGTATCAGCAAGGAAGTCAATGTCACTGGATCAAAGAAACCGAGGCCGAGAGTTCAATGTAAGAACACAAGGAAGGTAAGAGGTAGCTAGGCTTTGAATGCCATAGGATTTTGTATTTGGAGGAGACAGGAGTTTTTGGAGTGGGGGAAGCAGTGACATGGCTGGAGGTGTACTTCAGGAAAATCACTTTAGTGACTGAATGGAGAATGGATTAGAGTGGAAAAGGCTTGAGTAGGCAAGATTCATCAGCAGGCTATTAAAATAATCCAGGTGTGAGGTGAATGAGTGCCTGTGTCAGAGCGGCCACTGATTTAGAGAGGAGATGCAAAATATTCAAGAGATGTTGCAAAGGTGAGGTGAAACTGACAGTGCTTGGCAGCAGATTGGATACAGGGAAGGGGGGCAGTGAGAGACAGTAGTAGATATCATCAAGGATGACACATAAATTCTAAGCCTTGGCGTCCTTCACAGTAACATGGAAAGTAGAAGGGTATAGGGAGCGTTTGGGGGAAAGGTAAGCTCAGTTTTAAACATGCTGAGCTTAAGAAGTTACTGGACATCGAAGATGAGGTGTCTGGAAATCAATGGAGGTTAGTGTAAGATAGGTAGATCTGTGAATCATCAACATAAAATTATTAATGACATCCATGGGAGCTGATGAGATCACTAAGGGTAACGTAGAGGGAGAAGAGAGGAGGGCCTAGAACACAATTCTATGGAACAACTTCAGTAAGATGGTGTGATGTGCAGATCCAACAAAGGAGACTGAGAAGCAGTCTGATAGGCAGGAAGACAATTGGGAGTGAATGAAGTCCTAAACATCTAGAGAAAAAAGTATCAAAAAGAGGATGATAAACAGTGTGACAGGCTGCAGAGAGGTCAAAGAGAATGAGGTTTGGGGAAAGGTCACTGGATTTGGCAAATGAGGTCCCTGGTAACTTTGGCGAGAGTACTTTTGGTGAAATGATGAGGTCGGAAAGACATTGTAACGGGTTAAGAAGGGAGTACGATAGAAAATGGGGCCACCTACTGAATGAGTTCAGTCTCAAAAGGGCAGAAGAGATACACGACAATAATAAGCTGAGGTGGAAGGAGCAAGTGAGGATCGGGGAAAGAGCCACAAGACAGAGAAAGATGGAAAAGATGATCAGCTGGGGATGACAGACGGCCAGTCTGTCGAAGGAGACGGGACGGAATGGGGTCACTTGGTTCTGGTAGAGATTGACCACTTCTTCAGGTGAGACAGAAGTGAAGGAAGAGAGGTAGAAGGCGCATCAGTGATACGAGATGAAAAAGAGGCCAAGAAGACGGAGCTCATATTGAACAGCCTCCATTTTTTTCCTGTAAATTATAAGGCAGTGAATGTTCTTTGCTGAGAGGGTGGGAGAGTGAGAACCTTGGCAGGTTTGAGGCGGTTTTGAAGAGCTGGTTTGGACAACAGCATTGCTGTGTTCGTCCTTCGTTGCCGAAGAAGACCATGCCATCAGAGAAATGACAACATAACTTGCACATGACTTCGTTTTGAATGAAGGAGGGGCTGTGCAGGTCACCAGCTTCACTTCTCCTCCAGTCATTTAAATCCAGTGACCAGATATTCCTCAGGATGACTGAAGATGACCCAGAATGCACTGGGAGACCTTGGCCCCCAAGGTCTATGCAGGTACTCACTTAGGGTGAGGCATGCCCATTCATTGAAATAGGCCTGTTTAAGAAGTAGCCAGGGCATGGCTCCTTTAATGAGGCAAAGAAAAGAAAGACATCAGACTGAGAAAGGAAACAGCAACAGTTACTATTGATAATCACTCTGAAAAGCCAAGAGGGTCAGAAGAGAGCCTTTAGGCAGGGGGCAGGGGCCCCACAGTGTCTGAGCTTCAGAGTGCGATAGGCTGGAAGCGAGGGGAGGGAAATTAAGACAGTAAAACCCAAGTCAACTGGGTATCTTCTGGCTATCCAAATTCACCTTCCTTTCCAGAGAAGGAAGGGGAGGGGGACACACACAGGAGAGGAGGAGGGGAGGAGCTGAGTCTACTCACAGGGTTGTGTTTGTCCTTCGTTGCCAAAGAAGAGCATGACATCACAGAAATGAAGGTGAGTTGCACTTGACGGTTTTGAGTGAAGGAGGGCTGTGCAAGGTTGAGTTTGCGTAAACCTACCTCATTAGTCAAAAGTTTTACTTCGTAATTGTAAAATTCTGAGGTCAGGGATGGAGAACCACTAGTTGGGTGGTGAAGGCGAGGCAGGGTCACCTTTGGTGTTAATAAGCTCTAAGAATACTGAAAGACTAATCATTTCTTTAAGTTGCTACTCTTCTAACTCCATCCAGTCTTGATTACTAATAAGCAATTGACTTGCTAATAAAATTAGTCTGACTTTCTACATATTCTATTGATAACTAAATTTTTCTACCTAGAACAATCTTCTTTGTCAAGTGTTGATTTTTATTTTTTTGTTTCATTTCAGGGGGAGGGAGAAGAAGGAAATTAAGGTGGTTGGTTTTTTTGATTTCTGCTTTTTTTTTGCTTTGTATCTTCATCACTAAGCACATGCTATTTACGCAGGGAGGGGAATTCTTGTAATTTTACCTCGAATTTTCTCACAGGTTCCTAGTTTACTGAGGTCTACCTTGTTCTTCAAATTTTTCTGCTGGTCATAAAAAATTCATTTACTTATTAATAAAACACAGAAAATGCACAGGATGAAATGACAATGCTTCATAATATAGGAAAAAATCATTGTTTAATATTATTACAACAATGTAGCATAAACATTGTAGTAGTCAATACCAGGACATTATCTGTGACATTTAGATTAAAATTTTCTCCAGAGTTATTGTAAATGGATGCTCTAGATTTCCTAAACAAACAATTGGCATTAAGAAAATCTATACAAAGGCAGTCAGTTGTTTAATGTCCAGGATGTCATGACACGTGGTGAGACAAACAAGCACATACATCATTAAGTACACCAAAAGAATTTCAGATGCTACATTTCAAACACAGTTTAGAACTGAAAGTGCTTCACATCTATAGGATAAGAAATGGCTTCATCTCCTCATCCATAAAAGGTGAGAGCAAAGAAGTAACCTTTTCAAAGGTTAAATACACAGTGCCCCATTTTTAATGTTTATATCAAATTCCCAACCCCTCAGAAGGTCACACGGTGAAACATATAGAGTATATGTACAAAAGAACACATTAAAAAAAAAGAAACACTCGAGATGCATTTTCTCTGCTTCCCCAAAACCTGACTTATTAATTCAAGGTTTGGGATCTACAGAAAGAAAAGGCAATGCATTAACACGGTCATCTTAATGACCATCCCCTAGATGAAGGAATGAGACATTAAAAACACCATCACACTTGAATTAAATACTTCATTCTACTATTTAAGGCATGTTCTGTAAGAGATCTATCCTGGCATATGCTGTCGGCTGGAGTAGTTCTTCAGCTAGGACAGATGTTATATCTCTCAGCAAAGAGACACAGCGGATACCACCTTTTACAAAGTGATGGAGAGAAGATCAGATCAAAGTTGTTCCTGAGTTAAAATCTGCTAAAGAAGGCAAACTTAGATACTTTCCTCCTTTGTACTGTTTTCCTTTGCAATGTCCTTTCAACCATAAGTAATTAAGGAACAAAATCCACCTTTAAGAAAACTTCCCAAATAAAAAAGCTGAAACTTTTCATCTTGTCATATCTGCATTACATGTGAACTACACCTTGTTGAAAATTCTGAATCTTGAATCAGAATGTCAAAATTCACTTATTCCCTACCTGCAATTTTCTCATCAATTAGATCAATGAGAGATTGTATACCACAACAAAAGGTTTGTATGTACAATGTTTCTAAAAAGATGATTAAGTGTGCCACTGAGTTAAATTAAACAAATTCAGGACCAGAACCTTTAATGAGATGAAATTGACAGGAAACCACAATTATGAGAGAGATTCAAATCCTTTTAAAATTGCCATTTCAAAGGGAATTAGTGTATCAGAATAAAGGTATTATTAGGGGGAAAATGCTCCTCTTTTCTTAAGCCTAGTATACAGAAAATTCCTAAATTCAATCAATTGCCTTCCTAGGTACAGTCTACAGTTTGTACCCGATATCCTTCTGATGTCAGAGGCTAGCTAGCCTTTCTGAGTCTTTTGCCAAGAGTCCCACTATACAGCATTGCAGGTTTTCGCCTCTTAAAAAAGATTTTGTACATGCTCTATGAAACAATTCACTTCATTTGAAAACTGACTTACTCAGGAAAAAAAAGGAAATAATCTGTGTGAAATATGAAACATTGAAGTTCCTGGGATCATAGGTCTTACATCACTGAAGCAGAACAGAAAGTGGCTATGCTTTAGGCAGGGCTTTCATCTACTCCAAGCCACTGGTAAGATTTTTAAATGCAAGACTGAGGCTGCCAGAAAGGCTCAGAAAAGCAAATATAATCCCAGACTTCCATTTCCCCAATAGTTTTGCAGTTTATACAGAGGGTGTGCAGAAGGGGAGGGAAAGGAAGAGAGGGAAAGTTTAAACTTTAAAACTTTCAGTTGGCTGAGCATAAAATGTAGATATTGCTTTATATTTGCCAGAGAAGGGAAAACCTCTCCCACAGAGCTATTGTGCTAACATTTGCTGCATCCTGATGGAAAAATAGATCTCATAGAATTTGGACTGGCCTAATAAAGAAACCCTATCTATGTTAGCTCCTAATATTACCTCTATTTGTTTTTGTTGGCTGCAGTGATTGTATAATAAATAATACATTTTATTTACATAATCTGGTTTTAGATTCCCCTTTTTGGAGGGAGGACAAACAGTGCACTTCATCAAGTTGCTAACGATCTATACATAAAAGTCTGTGTGTGATCTCAAAAAATATAGTAAATAATCATTGATACAATAATTAGACAAAGGAAACAATTGCATATATCTTTAATTGGCCACATTTGTGGAGGATGTCAGTTTCTCAAATATATGTATGAATCATGGGCTCTTCACTTAAAATAGTTGAATGATCCTGGGCTCAGAACTTCTGCATCATTAATATTTTTAATACTGTTTTCAGCAAAGACTTACAAGCTATTTCAATGTTTGGACAGATATAAATAAGGTTAAATTACTTAAGTGTACTAGAATAGAATGTATTTTTCATATTGTGATGTGAGTAGGGTAGCTTGGAACAAAAAGAATGAACTACATACAGGATTTAGACATTCTTATCTTCCACTCACATGAATGCATGAATATGCCTTCTAACCCTTGTGACCATAAAGATAAGAGGAAAGAAAATTCTAGCACGGTGTCAGCCCAGATATAACAACCATGTATGCATTAAAAATTATAGATATTTACAAGAAATATATATATGTATATATTTATATATGTTCAATTAAAAGTCACTGATGAGAAACATAAACTTTTAGTCAGTCACTGCACTTTCCGTAAAATGAGGTAATTTAGATGCTAACAAACTTAATTTAATGCAGTTCGGGAGCCATGGTCTCTTATCACCACATATGGACTCTTCACTAAATGATTTCATCATTTCTATACACGCAATAAACAAGATCTTTTCTGTACACATGACAGGCAAGATAGCCACTCCATTCAGTTAAATCCTGCTTTGCAGTGCTCTTGATGTAATACTGACTCATGTCAGAAGGCATTCCCAGTTTGGTCTAATAACTGGTCTTTCAATAGAAAGAAAAAAAGGCAAGTTCATTATAAATTGGTTTCATCCCAAGCAGGATCATTCATATTCTTTAAGACTTTCCTTACAAGCTTTTCCAGATCTTTGCGTGCTCTCTGCTCTTCCTCTAAAGATTTCTTCATTTTTTTGTTATCCTGTGGGAAAAAAAAAAACAGATGACATGTTAATTTATTTTCAGCACTGAACAGAACTTTCCTTCCCCAAAATACACGCTGCCAAGAAAAGAATTCCAAGGACTCATTTAATGAAAGTCTAGTGCAGATTCTAGTGCTGTTACGATGCAACATATTTATTCAACACTCCAAAAGAGCTTACATAATTTCCTGGCATCATAAAGGAGAAGTGCCTAATGGAAATTTCATTTAAGTGTTCTTTTATGTACAACTACTACTGAGATCCAAAACATGTCAGCGAAGGAAAATAGTCCTAAAGTCCCTTGTTAAAGATTCTTTTTTTTTTTTACATGAACATTTGTATACACAATCCCTGTGTGCTGACGTATCATAAGAAGGCAGAAAATAAGATGATATACTACATGCCTACATCCTGCTCCTTTCTTGTTCACAATTACCAACAAGCACTTTGTAAAGGAATCAAGTAATGATATGCTATACTCTGAGTAATGAATGGAATGGCTGTTCAACAATAGTTCATTCTCAGATACGACTATAAATCTGTCCCTAGTGAGAAAACAATGGAACAAGCAATAAGGTTACTATTTTCTCCAAAAGTAAAATGCCATCTCTTCTGACTGTAGAAATGGGCACAGGAGACCACAATGTCATACATACTAAGAAATAACAGTTCTTTTAAAATGGCAATGATGAACTGGCTAATTTGCGAAGTGAGTATAATTTTTTTTGGAATGTTGGGGCTGGAGAGAAATAATCCTGTGGGGCAAGAGTGACATATTCTCAATAGCTTAAAAAATGGATGAGGATAAGGCTTCATAAACTAAACTAGTTGACATTTCCTAATAGCTTCTCTAATACGGTGCTAATCTGGTGATATGGTAATAAAATTTGAAGCCATGTGAGTCCAGTGACGTCAAATTTTGTCTTCTCTGGATCCAAATGAGCTAGGGATTCGACCATCAGAGTGGCTGAGCTAGTCTTCTCTGACACATTTCAGATATCATTTGGCTTGGCATTTTTCAGTTGTAAATCATGGAAAGAGAACAGAAAAAAATAAGTAAGTAAAAGGGGTAGGGAGTTCTGTTTGAGAATCTCTTTGACAACAAAAGTAGCTTCTGCTTCACTGAGGCTTTTGGAAAGAAGCTTGCTAAATGCCAATCCAAGAAATCTTCACAACATCTACTATAAAAAGGAAGCTGTACTCAGGAGGCCCCAGTGACTAAGCACTGGCAAAAAGAACTTCACTTACAGCAAGAGGAATTTTGCAGTCACCTGAGTAGGATGGGATATAAAGACAAAAAAAACAGCTATATTTGAAGAAATACATGTTGTTCTTCGTACTTGAGAAGGTGAAAGGGTAGCAGAAATCTATCTCTACATTCTATTTTTTAAAAATCTATAAAATCTTCCTTGAAAGAATGGAAATAGTCCTTCAAAAAGGAAAGAATCTGAAGAATCAGAGGGGAATCTCTAAACTCTGCTTGCCTAGTGGTTAGAAGAACTAGCATTAAAAAGGAAGGAAAGCAGAAGTAGCCCTGAATATTTGGAGGTACTTCATAGGAAGGTGAGCATCTGTCTTTAGAGAACAGAGCTGCACCCTCTGAATATCAGTGGTTTCTTGTACACTAAAGAAAGCTGGTGCAGGTCTATCCAAGGAGAGTTCACCCAGTAGCAGTGGAAGGAAGAAAACATTAAATGGTGGTGGTTGGTATTCCCTAATAGGGGCTGTCAATGAGGTCACTGTTAACCTGACATGAATAACAGAGTTATTTTCTGGGAGCAAATATCCATGAAATGTTGGAAAGCTTCCTAATAAGCCTAAACAAATTTCACAACTAGTGATTTTCATGAGGAAATAATATTAACCCTGCCAAAATAAACCTAGGAAGCATGGCTAAGTACTAAGAAGTTCCAGGGAAAAAATG
This sequence comes from Bettongia penicillata ogilbyi, assembly GCA_023548195.1. NCBI lineage: Eukaryota > Metazoa > Chordata > Mammalia > Diprotodontia > Potoroidae > Bettongia > Bettongia penicillata. The sequence goes on from JAJHZJ010000021.1 coordinate 1,193,433, forward strand.
AAGAACTTAGGGATATATGAAATGTTTTCATCACTGCTCCTCACTGAATGGAGCAGAAAAGAAAGTGGAAGATGGTATCTGAGAGTACAGATGAATGCAGCAGAAAACAAAGTGGAAGATGGCACTTGAAAATATGGATTAAATACAGAAATGAGAGTCCAGGAACAGACTGAAGGTAATGAGAATTGATAAGACAAAAATAAAAACATTTATTTTGAGCCCCGGGTCAAAAGGGCTTTAAGAAAGTGAAGGGTGGGGTGAGACAAGAGAAAGACGCATGTACTTGAGCTCTTCCCCCACAGCCCATAAAATATTCTAGAGCAGCAGAAGCTACAGAACAAGGGAGTGGAAAAGATTTCCAGCCCAGCGTGCCCTGGAAGGCCAACAGGAAGGGTCTGCCCACCCTGGGCCATGTGGCACTAGGAGGAGCAGAACTGCAGCAGGCTTTGGGGACAGCATCCCCAGAAGAAGCAGCAGTTCGCATATCCCTTAACCCACAGTAGCCAAAGGTCAGTGAGAGGGCCTTTTCAATCAGAGTGAGAAGGGAACAGGATCCTCCCCTAACCCTGGCTGCAGCAGCAGCCTGGGTCCACTGTTGAAGAGGCTCAGCTTAAAGTCCCTGGGGGAATTGTGCAGCTGATCTGAATCTCAGCCCTGAGCATGGTCCTGGGGCATGGCACAGCTAGAGAACCCTGAAGAATAAACTGCTCTCCTTGATTGTGCCACTTTGGGGGAACTGAAAACTTACAGGTCCCCAGAGTATACTGTACTCGTGACAAAGGACCCAAAAGTCAAGTAACTGGTTGGGAAAATGCCCAAAAAAAGGAAAAAAAAAATAAGACTATAGAAGGTTACTTTCTGGGTGAATATCTTCTCCCATCCTTTCAGATGAGGAAGAACAATGCTTACCATCAGGGAAAGACATAAAAGTCAAGGCTTCTGTATCCCAAACATCCAAAATAAATATTCAATGGTCTCAGGCCATGGAAGAGCTTAAAAAGGATTTTGAAAATCAAGGAAGAGAGGTGGAGGAAAAATTGGGAAGAGAAATGAGAGAGATGCAAGAAAAGCAAGAAAAGCAGGTCAACACCTTGCTAAAGGAGACCCAAAAAAATGCTGAAGAAAATAACACCTTGAAAAATAGGCTAACTCAATTGGCAAAAGAAGTCCAAAAAGCCAATGAGGAGAAAAATGCTTTAAAAAGCACACCTAGCCAAATGGAAAAAGGGATTGAAAAGCTCACTGAAGAAAATAGCTCTTTAAAAATTGGATGGAACAGATGGAGGCTAATGACTTTCTGAGAAATGAAGAAATTACAAAACAAAACCAAAAGAATGACAAAAATGGAAGGTAATGTGAAATATCTCACTGGAAAAACTTACCTGGAAAACAGATCTAGGAGAGACAATTTAAAAATTACGGAACAACCTGAAAGCCATGATCAAAAAAAGAGCCTAGACATCATCTTTCATGAAATTATCAAGGAAAACTGCCCTGGTATTCTAGAACCAGAGGGCAAAATAAATATTGGAAGAATCCACCAGTCACCTCCTGCAAGAGATCCAAAAAGAAAAACTCCTAGGAACATTGTGGCCAAATTCCAGAGTTCCCTGGTCAAGGAGAAAATATTGCAAGCAGCTAGAAAGAAACAATTCAAGTATTGTGGAAATACAATCAGGATAACACAAGGTCTAGCAGCTTCTAAATTAAGGGACTGAAGGGCCTGGAATATTATATTCCAGAAGTCAAAGGAACTAGGACTAAAACCAAGAATCACCTACCCAGCAAAACTGAGTATAATACTTGGGGAAAAAATGGTCATTCAATGAAACAGGACTTCCAAGTATTCTTGTTGAAAAGACCAGAGCTGAAAAGAAAATTTGATTTTCAAACACAAGAATCAAGAGAAGCATGAAAAAGTAAAAAGGAAAGAGAAATCACAAGGGACTTACCAAAGTTGAACTGTTTACATCCCTACATGGAAAGATAATATTTGTAACTCTTGAAACTTTTCTCAGTATCTGGGTAGTTGGAGGGAATGCGCACGCACGCACACACACACACACACACACACACGCAGAGAGCACAGGGTGAGTTGAACAGGAAGGGATCATAATCTAAAAAAATATTTGGTATGAAAATCTTTCATACACTATAGGAAGGTAGGGGAGAAGGGGATAAGCAGGATGGAGGGATGATGGAAGGGGGGATGATGGAAAGGAGGGCAAATGGGAGGAGGGAGCAATTAGAAGTAAACACTCTTGGGGAGGGAGAAGGTCAAAAGAGAGAATAGAAGAAATGGGGGGCAGGATAGAACAGAGGAAAATATAGTCTTATACAACATGACATTATGGAAGTCATCTGCAAAACTACATATATATAGCCTATATTCAATTGCTTGCCTTCTCAGTGGGGACGGGTGGGGAGCAAAGAAGGAAGAGAAGCTGGAACTCAAAGTTTTAGGAACAAATGTTGAGAATTGTTTTTGAGTACAACTAGGAAATAAGAAGTACAGGTAAGGGTATAGAAAGTTATCTTGCCCTACAGGACAAGAGAGAAGATGGGGATAAGGGAAGGGAGGGGTGTTAGAAGGGATGACATGCTGGTGGAAGGGACAATCAGGATGCAAGGCATTTTGAGGTGGGGGGAGGGGACAGATTCAGAGTAAATCTGGAACTCAAAATTTTGAGGAAATGAAATGTTGAAAACTTAAAATAAAAAAAGAAAGAAAAAAGAAAAAGAGGGAGGAAGGGAGGAAGGAAGGAAGGAAGGAAGGAAGGAAGGAAGGAAGGAAGGAAGGAAGGAAGGAAGGAAGAAAGGAAGAAAGGAAGAAAGAAAGGACAGTGAAGGGGTAGGCAGAAACTGCCTACTTGTACCGAACAAAAAAGAAGAATATCAGTAGAATGGATCAATAATCCATAGAAGGCAATATCCTAGGAGACAAAAGAATGACATTTATGTCCTCAGATGTATGTGTATATATGCAGACAGACCGAAAGACACAGGTACAGAGATAGAGACAAAGTCTTGGTAAGAAACAAGGTGAATCCTAATGCAAAAGACCTAAGCATTTTAGAATTCATGATAGAAAATGAGAAGAAAGACAACTATAATCTGACATACATACCTTTAATTCAGGGGTGGGGAATCTGTGGCTTTAAAGTCACATGAGGCTTTAGAGGTCCTTGGGTGAGGCCTTCTGACTGAGTCCAAGTTTTATAAAATAAATTCTTTTATTAATGGGATTTTTTTCTGTGAAGTTTGGATTCAATCAAAGAGTGGCCTTGAGGCCACAGCTTCCCCACCCCTGCCTTAGATTATGCTCAAGTAGATGTTGAAGGATTTCCAGAAAGAATAAGTAAGATATTATAGCCTAAAATTGTAGTGGGAAAAATAACCTAAAGGGATGGGAAGATCTCCAGAGTGAACTTCTGAAGTCATAAACATAAAACATTTCAAAAATGAAAAGGAACTATTCAGATAGGATAATAACAGAATTAACGGAATAAGTTGAATGATTTTGATTTTTAAAAGCAATGCACAGAAAATAGAAGTGTGAGTGAAAAATAAAAGATTACTATGGTTCTACAGAAATATTACAATAGTATCAAAAGTACTAACATTCAAATTGAACTAAATGGAGTAGAGAAGGGAAAAAAAAGGTCTCTTTAGCTATATTATCAAGGAAATAAAAGAAAAAGCTCAAGCCACTGCTTGAGGTAGATGGGATGATGATGAGAGAATGTGTTACTCCTCAACTTTTTTTTTTTTTGGGGGGGGGGGTTCATTTTTTTCTGCTAAGGAGAGTGAGCTTTAGACTGATAAAAATAGGACAAAAATGTGCAAGAAGTTGAAACTCAAGGTGAATAAGAAGAAAGTAAGGAAGCATCCTAGCTGCCCTCAGTGAGTTCAAATCACCTGATTTAGAAAGACTATAACCCAAGATACTGGAAAAAGTTGGCTGTGATTGCTGAACAATAAGTGGAGACGTGCTATAAGGCAGGAGACCAGTAAATATTGTCTTAATTTTTTAGAAAGGGAAGAGAATGAAGTCTGCTGACCATAAACCAGTGAGTTGACTTTCATTTCTGGCAAAATTTAAAAGAACACATTAGTAAAAAGATAGCTTGGGAGCATTTAGGAAAGGAAATGGTGATCAATAAGGAAGAGTATGATTTTTAAAAATTACTCAATGCTAGATTAACCTCATTTTCCCTTTTGACATTGGTACTAGATGGTAGATCAGGCAAAGGTCACAAATTACAAACTTGGATTTCTACAAAGTATTTGGCAGTCTCTCATGTCATCTTGTAAACAATGGGAAAAATTATGTGATGGTATAGTTCGATGCGTTCAAAACCAGCTGAATGCTAAAGCCTTCACCGCCCCCCACCAAAAAATATTAATGGGTTGATTTCAACTTGGAAGGAAGACTATGATGGGGTGTAACCAACAATCTGGTTTGGGCTCTGTGCTTTTCAACATTTTTGTTAATAGCACAGATGAAGGCATAAATCATATGCCTATAAAATTTCCAGGTGACATCAAGCTGGGACAAACAGCAAGCACTTTTGGGGTAAGTGAGTCTAGATCCAAAAAGACAAGCTGCAACACTACGCCAAATCTGATGACATGAAACAGGGACAAATGCAAAATTCCACTTTTGTTGTCATTCAGTCATTTCAGTTGTATCCGACTCTTCATGATCCCATTTGCAAAAGATAATAAAGAGTGTTTTGACATTTCTTTCTCCAATTCATTTATAGAGATGAGGAACTGAGGTAAAAAGGGTTACACGACTTGTCCAGGGTCACAGAGCTAGCAAGAGTCTGAGGCAATCTTTGAATTCAGGAAGATAAGTTCTCCTGACTCTAGATATGGCGCTCTATCCACTGTATTACCCTAGCTGCCCTCATAAAAGTCTCACACTTGAAATTTTAAAAATTAACCATACAAGTACTGTACAAGATGACGGGGGTATGTCCGGAAAGTAGTTCATGTGAAAAAGATCTGGGTTTTTTAAAAGACTTCAAATTCATTAAGTAGTAAATAGTTTGAAATAAAAGCCAAAAAAATTAATGTGATAGGCTACAGTGAGTGGCATGATGTCTACCATACCAATGGTGCTGAAATACCACACTTAGTTTCTAGGACTTCATTTTGGGAGGGACAATGACAAATTAGAGAGCTGCAGGGATAGGAGAGAAGGATGGTGGAAGAACTGGAAACCATATAAAAAGAGGATTAACTGGAAGAACTGGTGATATTTAACCTGAAGAAGAGAAGACCTGGAGCTGGAGGGTCAGAAATACAGCAATGCTCCAGCAGAGCCATTATTCAAAAATAACTGGTATCAGAAAAAGATCAAATAAAGTGAATCCCCTCAAAATAGAGAATAATAAAAGTTTTAATTGGGCTTTATCTTGAAAAATGAGACAGAATTGTAAGAAGTTATAGTTTGAACAAAGACTGAATCAAGTGTTGATTAAAGGAACTCATTTTTTCCGAAGACCTCATTCATGATGTTTAATTTTCATAGCATATGGTCAAAAACGAATTTTATTTATTTTGGAAGGTCTTCTCTTACTACTTCTATAGTCAAATTATTCTCTTTTGGAGTGCCTATGAATAATCAGTGGAATACTGGTAATAGGTGGAGGGTAAGAGGGCTAGAATAGGCAAGGACACTGGAGTGAAGCTGGGGGAAGAGTAATTACATAAATGGTTATCATTAGCTAAAATTTTCATCTTATGACAAATTTTGCTGCCCATATGACCTCATATGAATAATAGAAAGCTGGTCTCAGAGTTAGAAAAACCTGATACATAATGCCAAATCATTTAGCCACTTAAATCCCCCAAGCAAGTCTAAGCAACCATAAGCCTAGTTTCCAGGACAGCTGCTGATCTGCACTGATAAAGAGTGTCAGCAGTGAGAGTTTCCAACATCAATGGCAGCACAGGTCTAATCATAACAAAATGCAACCTTATAACTGAAGGACTAAGAGAATGGGAAGGACTATTCTATGGAAATGGTATCAGACTCTTTCTACTTGGTCCCAGACAGTGGAAAAGTAGAATAATGGGAGAGAAATGGGTCAAAGCTGCAGAGATACAGATTCAGTTAATTAGAGCTGGTCTCCAAATACTTAGAACAGGCCCCTGAGAACCAAAAAATAAGTGGTGGTACCAAAAAAGCACACCTACTCAAAAGTGGAATAGGCTGTCTTAAGAGACAGTGAATTCTCCTTTATTGGATATTTTCAAATAGATGATCACTTAGGGATTACAATTAATATAGTGTGATTACAATCTGAGTAAGCATAAAAAAACATGGAACTCTTGTAGGGCTGTGGCTATTTTCTATTCTTATCCTGGTACCCCAAGACATATCTAACAGGCTGAGGTTGGGATGAGTGGTGTGATTTTTTTTCCTGTGGTCACCAGCCCCAAGTAAATTGCTAGAGAGAACCACCTGAGACTGCTGAATGACTTGGGTCTTTTTATTAAAAAAAAAAATCAGTGACCCTTCTTTCCCTCTCTTTAACAGGTGTGTGAAATATTTCTTTAAAACATTAAACTACTTGAAGATATGATTTTCTATGCATAATTAGGGATGTGTCAATGTATGCATGCATTTATATAAAGGATTTTACTTTTTTGACTACATATACCCACCTGTCTTAATTCTTGAACTTCATCTTTTAATGCATACACTGTGTCAACAAGACTCCTAGAAATAAAATATAATATGGCACATTAAATACTGCTATTCAACTGAGCAGTTATATTAAAACACTTAGTCAACAGAGTACCTGTTAGAGAATTTAAGTTGTTGCTCTACCAAGGGTGGGAAACCTGTGATCTGGAGGCCACAAGTGGCCCTCTAGGTCCTCAAGTTCATATTTCACAGAACAAATTCCCTTAATAAAAGTAAAACTTGGACTCAGTCAAAAGGCCAACAGCCAAGGACCGAGAAGGCCACATGTGGCCTTGAGGCCACAGGTACCACACCCCTGCTATACTCTTAAATATTTATTTTTCCAGTTGTTACAATGGTGACAGTTGAATTAGAAGGGTTTAAAACTCAATTGATTTGTATAAATGGCAGAATTCTTACTCAAAGTAACATTCAGCCTGTGGAAGAACAGTGAAAAGCATTTATAACTATAAGCCCATCCTTCTCAAGCTTCACCACTGACAGTGGCAGTTCCATCCAGGGAATGGCATAGGGGTAGAGACAGCAGACAGGTATCAAATTTTACATTTGCAACCCCCTTTGAACTGTTGGAAAACATCTTACTTTTCCTCTATCACAGTCTGACCGTTACTTTTAGTTTCTTCCACTATAATTTTCTCCTCTTCTGGAAGCAGAACTTGGGGAGCAGATTCTTTCCGGGTACCTAGGGTTGTTAAGAAAAATTCCAAAATAAGTGCAGTGCCAGTACTAAGTGAAAGGACTTGACATTTACAAGATCTCTACTATGCTTCTCAGGGCCAGAAGTTTTGTATAATCTATGACATTTCTGGGGGAATCTCAGTCTATTGCACTTATGTCACTTGGAACCAACTGCAGGCCATGGCACCATTTTCCTTTTTCTACTACCTCTGAGACTCTTCCCTGAGAGTGAAAAGGAAAAAAGAAAAACTGATAGTCTAGATCATCTTAGCCTGAAAACTTATCATAGACTTTTATTTAAAAGTTTTTTCATTAGGGAATAAGAAAAACTTTGGGTCATATAGTTGCCCTTGATAGCAACATCAATCTAGTGTAGACATTTTAAAAAACTAAACAAACATACACACTGGCCATAGTAATATACATTAAAAAAAAAAAACAACACATATACATGACCACTAAAACCTTTACATCTAAAATGAAGTGTGAAAAGGGATATAGAACTACTGTGGCATTTTAGTTGGAAAAACATCAAATTTAGTTAGTGGTTCCTTGTAAACTATTTTCTAAATTCTCAGGAATATAAACAATTATCTAAACAAAAAATAAGAAGATTGGATATAATCAACAGATTGTCCGATTGGCATCTAGCACAGTGTCTTGGTACACAGTAGATGCTTAATAAATGTATGTTGAAGAAATGAAGTCTGCATTGTTCTGAAAAGTCCAAGAAATTAGGGCAGATTTTTTCTTTTACTGGGGTAACGGCAGACGTAAGAAATGACAACAACTGAACCTTTTATAAATAAAGAAAAATCATAATTATGACAAAGCTTTAGAAAGTATTTTAGTGCAGCGAGACAGTATAACTTATAATTCTACATGCCTCTAAAAATTATCATATACATATTTGTCTAAGAAAATAAACTACCACAAGGAGAACTACGGTAGTTTTAAAAATATGTGGCCCAGTAAATATACAGACCAGACTATCTGTTCAAAAAGTAATGCTGCAAGTTGCTTCATTCTGGGCCCTCCAATTTCAGGACTGCCCTTCTGTGTTTTCACCGATCAATTACCTTAAAGAACATCCATCAAACACTTTTGTGGTCACAGAACTGTGCTAGATGTTATTGATTAAAAAAATCCACATCAAACCAAAAGGTTGTTGTGTTATCAGTGACTTCAAAGAAGACACAGTGACTTGTGTCTAATTCTCAATTTCTGCTCTTGCGAGTGAATCCAAGGATTCAGCAACCATTGAAACATAAATTCAGAGACTTCATAAGACGCTCCTATTACATAAAGACATTTTTTAATCACTCATATCTTCAGCATAGATTATCTGGGGGCATTGCTGCGTACTGTGAAACACATCATTAGGTGCTATTCAGTAGTAACTCTGGTCATGTTTTGCTTTAAAAAAAACCAAAAAACAATAAGAAAAAGAAGCTTATTTCAGTGCTATCACATGCGTTCCTCAGACCTGTATCTGATGCCCGGAAATAAATAAGCCCTACAGAGATGAGAAAGGAATGCAGTTCTGAATACACCAAATCTAATTTTCTGGTACGTTTATTAAGTCATTTGAATGCTATTTCAGGGACGAGCCTCCTACCAATGCTCTTGGGAAGAAAAATGCCATACTGTATTCCAACTGCTGTATCACACTTTTGTTCAGAACAGCAAACTGTTGCCTTGTTCATACTGCCCACCTTTACAGAAAAAATACACATATTCTTTTATATACTGAGGAAGCGTAATTATTACACTAAAGGTAATTCAGTCTATGCCTGATAATCTCGTCTCCAAAAGTGATCAATCCCAGCAGCGACCTTCTGACAACATTAATTTAAAAAAAAGAAACCCTCCAGACTTGTTATAAATTTGAGTCCTTCATTCCTCAGGCTGGCAGATGTAGGAGACAGCTCTAAAATTCTCTTCTACATCACCTTTAACTAGAAACCTCCCATTTTGCTAGTGGGAATGCAGCTGGGCCATAGAGCCACATGCAAAGAGGCTGCCGGAGAGAGAAAATGGCAGCACAACAAGTGATTGGGAAAGCATCTGGAGCACTGCTAGATTAATATTAACATGGTGACGATGGCGATCAAAGTGTGTTACAGGTTATCTCCTTTGATTCTCACAGCAAACCTGATCCAGAGCTGAGGTTAAGAATTCAGAAGGCTAAAAGGGATCCTGTTCCTTTAATATGAAAAAAAGTGTTAAGACTCATTACCACAGGAAGAATTCAACGTTTTTTATTTATCTACAAATGTACCAAAATGTGCACAGGATTCACATGGCTATTCCATATATGTAGGAGGAGAACAGTTTCTTTATCATCCACACAAAGAGTATCACAGACCAATGAAGTTAGTACTTAATGGAATAAAAAAGCTTAGCCACATAGATTTTCCCATTGTTATTCTGTCATATTCATTTGTAATTCCACACATCCTCAAAATGGAATAGGATAACAAAAACTTAAAAAAAAAATCATTTCATACTGCAGTGTACTGAAAACACTGTGAGTGCTATATAAAATACCTTGTTTCCAAGTTTAATTCAAAGTATTTCACGAGGCTATGATGAATTCTGAATTATGGAATGGCTCGAACTTCTAAATTTTCTCTGCTGAATGGCTTAAATCAAACTGATTTTTAATGGAGATTTTACATACAGTTTTCAAAAAAAAAAATTACACCCCATATCTGCCATTTACTTGTCTTCAAAATGAGACTATCACATGATCCACGATAAAAATGCTATTTCACAGAGGAAGTATGGCTACTGGGGGTTTGTTGTTTCTTAAAAACTTTGATCAAGTCACTTAACCTCTATGCTTCAGTTCCTTTATCTCTAAAATGTAATGACAATACCGATCTACTCTGGAGACTTGGTATTGTGAGGGTTAACTAATAAAAATACTGGTGTTGACATATTTTGGGACAATAGAATTTGCCATATGAATTCCTAAAGGAAGAGCAAAAATCTCCCTAAAATACAGGAAATCTTAGCGTCCAATTAGCAATATGTAGGTAATCTTGTTTTAAGAAATAAAATCCCCAAAGGGATGCTCATTAACACACATATTCCATGAACTTCCATTGTTATTAATGCTTTCTAAAGCCTTTGTTCATGCGTATGTGTACGTGAACATCAATGTATATATAAAAATGGCAACAGAGAAACTTAAGATTGGACTTGTATTGATGATATGTTTCCTTCAGCTGTGGATATTTGATTCTTTAAAACTGTCATTATTTAAAATATCTATTTTCGGAAAATGGTTGGAGGGAAGTTTTTATGTGAAGATTTAAATTACTAAGCCAGAAAGTCCCTATAATAATGATAATTTGTCCCCTTTCCTAATAAATTTCCTTAAGTATTGAAAACTATGAAATTCTAAATTTGAGATCGTTAAAGTAATGAGGAAATAATTTTCATTATTTGTAAATATTTAAAGTGCTACATAAGTGAAGTTATAACAACCACCATTATTATGTCACATTGACAAGTACAATGGCAAATTTCTTACTCAAACTTTTAAAAAGTTGGCAAGCTGAGAAAGTACTTTGTAAAGTAATAAATTAAAAAAGGAATTAGATGTCGTCATGGCAATGTCCCCCCCAACTTTGTATTAGACGGATGAAGTAAAAATCACCCTCCAAAAAAATACACAAATAATTTTGATGAAACATTATCTATAATCCTATAAAGTTGCATTTATGCAAACCTAGACAAGGTAGTTTTAGGGGGAAAATGTAAATTCAAACCATCACTTACAGACTCACAAAACTTCAGAGGAAGAAGAGATACATTAGATCCTCTAGCCCAACACCCTTATTTTACCAATGAACAAACAGACTAAGGGAGCTGAAGTAACCTGCCTAAAGCAACACTGTGGCCTCACTCTCAGGTCAAAGTACTCTTCATTAAACGCTATTAAAAAACAATAATATTGTGCCAAATTCCTTAATAGTCAGAGGCTTAACAGAATGCAATTCCTATTTTCAAAATGGATTTGTGGCAGAACTGCAACTTAAGCATACTTAAGTTTCTAAGAGGCTGTTTATGCAGCTGAACCCGAGAGATCCTTAAGAGTGGCAAGATTAATGACACATTATCAATGTGAAATGTCTTCTAATACCTACTTTATTTTATTAAAAAGGAAAATAGCATTATCTCATTAATTTGACAGAGGAACCTAATCTTTAATAAAAATTATCCACTGCTAACACTGACATGGTTGAGAGTTAAGGTTATAATAAAACACTAATTCTTTTTGGTCTCTGGCCAAAGGCTAATATACTTTAGTGACTCCTTCAGATTTATTTTTATCCATCTCTCCCACTTTCTTACTCAAATGTCAGAGAGAACCTGAAAGGACTTCATCTTGTAATCTTTCATAATTTTTTTTAAAGTTGTTCTTTTCTCCATTTATGGCAAATTGGAATGGGGGAAGGAAGTGTATTTTCTGTAGAAGATTAAACTTTTGGTGGCTGAATTATTTTTGAAAGAAACAGATGAAAGAACAAACAAAATGAAAGGAATAACCAAACATTATCTTTAACTCTGAGAAAATGCAAACCTGGGAGGGCCTTCAAAAAATACTTTATCATCTGGCTCTCATTTATACAATGTGATTTTTTAGAGGAACAGCCAAATAATATAAAACTTTAAGCTACTCTGGTTTTCCCCCATGGGATAATTAAATATTAAAAGCCACAGGCTAGCAAATGCAAAATTTATTTCAACTGTACATAACAGATATCTTTTTTTATAAAACAAACACTTCATTGCCATATGCAACCACAAACAATAATAAGCATACTGTACAATACAATGCAACATTCATATACATCCAATTCATATTCTCAAACGGCAGTCACCTACTAAAAGATGGCTTTTCCCATTCACAAATGAAATCCACAATATATATGTGTGTGTGTGTGTATATATATATATATATATATTTCAATGCTTTACGTCACTATGTACACATGACCGTGTTTTGGCAACTTTATGCAAAACACTCAAGTAATAGATCATGATATGAATTTATGGTAAATACTAATTCATTGGAAACATCACTTAAGCCATGTATAAAAGTACTGACAATGGCCCACACCTACCTTCTAATTCGTAGTCTTCGTTTGTTCATTATTATACTAACTGTACACATATATTACAGAATTGCATAAACATAAGGTACTATTATCAGCTTAAGTTCCACAAAAATAGAAACACTGAACCTTTGGACTGCATACCACCATTGCCACACTGGTATATCTTTTTGTTAGTTTGTTAAAGCCTGAAGTACTAATACTTTTAAAATCAGTTCACAACACTTAATGGCATAAGACAAAAACAAAACAAATCAAAAACCCAAAGGACAACCAAAAAAACTCCTAAAAAACAAAAAAACACCCCACTGGATTTTTCTTACTCTCTAGTGATCTTAGCTTCAACAAAAAATATCACCACAATGATGTTAATTAACTTCTACAATAAAGAAAAGTTTTGGTGCATAAAGCATCTATAAAAACCTCAGATCTGTATTACCAAGAAGTTCCTTAGTGTTATAAAGAAAAATTCAAGTGCAGGAACTATAAGTCAATATTGTGATAATAGGTACAGTTACACAGAAAACAGACATATAACAGAGTTCTTCTAAGTAATGGCCTTGAAAACAATGCAGAAAGCATTAATAAATATTTGCCCCACAAGTTAAATATCGTAAATAGATAACTATGATATGAAAATTAAAATAAAACTAAATTATTTCTAGATTCATTTCATTACAAAGTGAGCACATATATTGTAGTACTGTTAACTTTCTTAGAAAATTCAGTACCCCATGTGAACTCATTGCATACATAAACCTACTCGCCTTGGGATATGAATAAAGGACTCTGAATTCTTAAAAAAAAATTTTTGGTGAACTTTTCAATATGCATTGGTCAGCCTTCTTTAAAATATGAAACTACTGGGAAAATAAATAAATCAGTGGCTACGCTGCAGCCAACCGAAATTTCTTAGATGAGAAGTGCTGCTAAATGATTTCTTTAGGACTCACCTTCCTTGTACAATCAACTCATATCACATTAAAGCATGAAGTGCTAAGTCTACTGGACTTTTCTCTCAGGTCTGGCAGAGATTCTTTAGCACCTTTGGGCTGGTGAGCAACAGGCTCCACCGTCCAGGAAAGAAATAAGTGTATAACTTGTGCTAGAGCTCTATAAAAAAGGAAAACCAGGACACTGAATCCATAGATTTGTGCATGTGCAGATATGCCTGGGGGCTTGGAGGGGAGATAAAGGGAGAGGCAGATTATATTCACCTGGAATTACAGCCACCCTAAGGAAAGGAAGAAATGAAAATACTAAAATGTTATTCTTCATTTATTATAGCATTTTGTTTCCTGATGCTGATTTCAGTAAATACTTAAAACAATACTATGGTTCTATTTTGACACCAAATACATTACCCACTTGAAGAGAACACAAATTTCCCTCTAGTAATGACCCAGATGCAGATTTGAAAGCTACAACTGAATGCAATGGTGCTATCACATTCAGTTCTGTGTGAAGCAAAAATTAGAGTCTGAGTGGGGTCAGTGAAACCCTCTTACAACAAATCCCAAAAGACTGGGGAATATTTTCTTTCTTTTATTCTTTTCTTTAGGATCTAAAAATATTTTTCTTAATTGTGAACTGCATGCCAACCTTCTGACTTCTGAACAGCCTTAAACATCCCATTACAGGAAGGATTTCGTGTACATACGGGATTGCTGTAATAAGGTTTCACTGCTGTTGGTTGCTGAAAACAAATAAATGTGTGTTCATGGCTATTACGTACACAGTAAATACATATGTCAAGGGTGCAGCCAAAGCTATGACTGAAGCCAAAGCATTTGATCTCTTAGGTGTACCTACCAAAGGCCAGCCTGAGCACAGTCTACCTATAAGTTTCAGAAGCTAAATGCGTAAGCTTTCAGAACCTCAACTTTTGGCAATATGTGTACCCACTTCCTTGGTACCATTTGGCAAGAATTTTTCTCACTTGGGCAGTGGTGGTTGTTGTCTAAGGGAAGGGCTAGGGAATGCTCTGCAACAACTGGGCACTTAACGAAGTTCACAGCATCTTCACCTGGGGAACTTCCATACTATGGCCAAACAGGGAGTATCAGGATGAACTCCCTGGACCTCCCACCATGAAGCATGGAGTTCTGTGAAGTGAAGATACAACCTCAACTTAGGAAGCAGATCCTTCTTCATTCATACCTGTTAAGGCAAAGAACTATGCTAGCGGTGTAAAGAAGGCTCACGATGATTATCAGATGCTCTTGTAGACTGTTCAGATCCACGGACATCTGAATTAATTTTGGAGCACTTTCACTGAACGTTTTTATCTTTCTCACCGCTATTTTATTCTATGCCTACTTAATCTGTGTGTTTATCATACATAGAAAATTCAACCATAATAAGGCTAAAAAGTATCTCCATATTGCTAGCACTTAAATCACAAACCTGTATGGTTTCAGTACAAAAGACAAAACATTCACACTACTGTATCCAAAAAAAGGAAACAGTTGCTACACTGACAAAGTCAAAAAACAAACCATTGGGAGCCACAAAATCAACAGCTATCAGTAATAGCGAGGTAACAACAAGGACAAAAACCCAACAACAGAAAACCAACTCAAGTACAGCCGTAAGTGAGTACACTGCCTCCCTTTAGTAGTCAGGTGTTTGGGTGTGTATTTAAGTTGGCGATCAAGCTTCCACCATGTACAATGGAAAATATCAGAAACGCTCTCAAAAGTTGTTAAAATATCACATTAAAAAGAGACGAGGAACAGCGAGAAAACATCTAAGAAAAGCAGGCTGTGATACAACAAGCATTTGTTAAGAAAAGCTCAGAAGTGCATTAGTTCTGGTGAGAGATATATGAGCAACAGCTCTTACGAGATGTAGAACCCATTCTGTAACTATGGGCTGTCCATATACTGTCATAGTCAGAGTCTTCCGAGAGGTCTGAAGGCTCCAAACGAGAAAGGCTACTGCGACGACCCAAGGAGTCTAGACTTGATTGGTCATCATCAGCCAAGACGTGATTATGCATCAGGTCAGTGCCTTGCCATGCTAAGGATGTATGGGTGAAATGAAATGGCAGATGTGGATAGGCAGAGGTGGGATGAGGAGGAGAACATACAGGAATAGCCACAACCAAAAAACATGAAACAAAAGCAAAAAAGGTGATGGGAAGAGAAGGAAAAGAGAAAATATTGTTAACAAAAAAGGCATCAAAGCTTATCTATCCTTATTTCTGCCTGGGTTTTCATACTCTAAGCATAACTTAGAATAAAGGCTAGAAAAATAAAACTAGATCATATCTTTAAGAATAAAACTAGGTCACAATAATCTTTGAACTTACTTTTTAGCTGCTATTCATTTTTGAGTCTTTAAAAATATTAAATTAAGTCCTACTACAAAAGACAATTCTGTAAATGCTTGACCATTAACCAATAACATTTAAAATTTTATAATACACAACAAATAAATCTGTTTCCCTTAATATTTGTGAAGAGAAAAATGGCTAATTAAAATGTGTCCCAGTCATTAAAGGGACAGTTGGTAGGCTGCAAAATAATTTTAAAATATTTTTGACTTACTCCCTTACTTCTTCAGCTAGCTCTCTGCCAAGACTAGAAATCACCAGGAGTCATCTGAATGAATGGGGAAAGGGGGTGTATGTGCCTAAACTTACCTTCTCAAATATGACCACTGTAAAAAGTTCAGAGCGGAGAAAGGAATTAAACAGAGTCCATTTCCCTCTCTTTTTCCCACCTCCCATGCCATACTTTGTGTGGGTGTTGCCAAGCTCCTTAATGGAATGAAAATTAAGCCAATAGAAATACTCGAAACCAGAAGCCATGGGAGGCGGCTGCATCATAGACATTTTGTGCTTCTATTAACTAGGATGTGAACCCTGATTGGGAGCACTGTCACCAAATCACACAATCGAGAAAAGAAACGTGCAGCAAAGTTGCTAATGTTAAAAGGAGGATCCTGAGAGCAAATAAGAACAAAATGGCTGAACAGAAAAGACCCCCCCCGCCCCGAAGCAGCTGGAGGGAATGGTTAAAGTACAGCTGCCCAGGCAATTGGGATAGAGAAACACACAGAAAAAGGGAAAGAGGTAAGTAAGGAGGTGGAATCCTCCAGGGGCACAAACACCCAAAGTTAAACAAAAAGACTCTGCAGGGATAACTGTCTCTTTGCTCCTTCTCTTATTCACACCAAAGTTAATTCGGCTTCCAAACCTTCACAAGAATAAGCAGAGGACCATCTTGTTGAAAATAGGAAGGCAGATTCTGTGAGGGGGGTGGCTATTATTCCCTAGCAACAGATAGTGACAGGATATATAGTTTTAGCTTACAGAGTTTCTCCATGCTCATAAACACTTTAAAAATGTGCAATGCACATATTTCTTTTAAAACATCACTTTTACTAATCTTTTAGCAAAAATGGATATTTCTCCAACACTGAATATGATCAGGTTGTCTAGGTAGATTTGTCACAAGATAATAGTAGAAGAGCTTCAACTCACTCACCCCTTCATCATTACTCTGTCTCAGCAATAAAAGCATATTTTTATAGCAGTACTTAGTATTTTGATTAGTAATTAAACAGAACAAAACAAAATAATACAATGTCCAATGCTTTTCTTGTACAGGAATAATGGAAATACATTCTAGAGAGGCAAAGTAGCACATGGGTAGATGTGGGCAAATTACAGTGTGTCAATCCCCTCAGGCAGCCATGAGCAGCAAAGCCATGAGCATGTTCTATGGCAACATCTCAGATCTAGGAAAAATACAATCCCATGTGACTTCATTTTTCTGAGAGCATTAGTCAAAATTTTTCTTAAGAAATATTTGAAATGGAAGAGTTTTAAACTGTCTTTAATAAGATTATCATTTATCATTATATATTTATTATCATTATTAGCATTCCAATGACTTTCTGGCATCTAAGGGACCTTTACTGTAGTTATTTTATTCACTCTAAAAGAATCCCTATAATTAATTTTTAATATTTTTACTCAACAATTTATATATACACTGTTAATTCTTGATTATTCACAGGCTAATTACATATCTGTGTATCACCCAGGATTTCTGTCTTCCCCTCTACTACTTTATGTATCACCTCAATAATTTTTGCCATAAAGAATATACAGAAGAAACAAAGCGTAAATCAGTCAATTCTGGTGATTGGTTTAAGTCTCCATAGCACAGAAAACGTTTAAAACTAGTAGCTAAGTAATAATTTTAAATGGATTTAAATGTTTTTTGTTAGATTCGTGTCTAGTGCATGGCACTTTTTCCAAAGGAACCCAAAGGATTCCTAAAATATTTAAGAAGCATTGTAATCTCTATTTTGCTGGGTGGAAAGTGAATGATGGAAACTAATCTACTAAAACTCAAGATGGCACCAAAACTATAATTATAGTCTGTTCATTATAAATTGCAAGATTTAAGATAATATAAAAAAACAGGTAACTGTATGGATTCTGAATATTTTAGTAAACTGTATGACCCCAAAAGACTTTGCTATAAAAAAAATAACATGGAATCTTAAAGAATATTTGTCTTGTTTTGATGAGACTAATTATAGATAAATGCTGTTGATTTGGGGTATGGATTAAGTTTTATTAAAAATGTATCCATTACACGTGAAAATATCAATAATGCTTTACATCAATAACACACAAGCTTAAGCAAATGAATATCCACAAATTTTAAAAGAATCATTTGTCAAATGAATTTTCCTAATAACTATCCCAATATAAAATATATACGTATATTCCTATATACATATATAAATATTGCAGCAGTCATATTTTATTTTAGATAGTATGAAAAAAATGGTAGGTTCAGAGTAATATGACTTTCAGAAAAATCTCAGTAAAAGTTGAAATCAAGTTGGTAGAAACTCAAAAATAGCTATTAAATATATTACTAAATCAAACAGGCTAATCTAATCCTCACATTATCTTTGTGAAATACTCTGAAAACCCACATAAGGTAGACATAAGTCTACAGTAAAGAAGAGTTTTAAACATGGAACCTGGTCTTGAACCTAAAGTTATGTTCTGTAATCTCTCAGATTTTCTAAGGATCTTTTTAAGTTTTGTTGTCAGGATACGGAAAAAAAATTAGTTCAGATTTTAAAAAGTATGAGAATGCAATAGCCAGTTTTTAAAAATAATGAGCAAACAACAATGTCAAGTCCCAGAAATTAATTTGTACATGCTCAATAGTTATGTACTAAGTTAAGCGGAATTCAAAAAACCATACAATTTAAAGAACATTACAAAATGATTCAGGGAAGATTCTAAAATGCATTGAGCACCGTTTTCTAAATCAAAAACTGGAAGCCAAGATACTCTAAAACTGTCTCTGTTGGTTTACCCACAGATAGGAGAATCTGGCTTCCTCTAAGAACAGAAGCGGTCAACGTGGGGCTTTGTCTTCTATCCAGCTACTAGGTTCCATTATTATTGCACGCAGCAAAGCCAGAGCAGGAGAACTGGGCTCATAGTAACCATGGCCTGTTCAGGCAGTATGGTGACATGGTGAAAAAGAGGAACAAAATGAGGCCTTCTTCCAAACAAAAATAATGCACTCTATCTATCTTTACTACATTTCCACTAACACTGGAAGAGGAAAGCTGAAAAACTTCCTTCACCATGCTACTGTGTGTCCAAGTGGTCTTGAGATAATTAATAGGAGCTAAATAACAATATAAGTAAACTAAGGTGATATGGGAATTTAAAGAGTAACCTTTTCTGTATCTTCAAATGACCTTACAGACTGAAGTGAAACATGTTTTATGAACATCAAAACACTGTCTAAGTGTGCTACTGCACAAGCTATCTAAAAAAAGCCAAGTAACCTTATTTCCATTCTGCTTAATAAATATTTTGCCAGCAATTCCTAAGATATTAGTTTTTATCCAATGAAAAACTTGTAGAAAGAGACTTCTACTCACCACCAGTAATAGTTCATGTGACTGAAAAAAAGATACTAGTATTTTCCCCAGTGACTTCTCTTTTCACTACCTTCCAGTAAAGATTTTCTTAAAACTGAAATACCTTCTAGATAGAGACTTATGTAGAAAGTCACTCCAATTTCTTCTATGACAGATAACTTAGATCCCTTTAAATAGTTTCAGGACTTAAGTGTGGGATGCTCATTTTATATGTGAAGCCATCCATGCTCCAAAAACAATTCAGACATCTGACCAGTGGTCACCAATTACTTCTGGTGGCTACTCTGCCTCCAATATTGAACATCTTACTCTGTTAGTAAACATCTCCAGATACCAAGTCTGTCAACACAACTCTATGTTTAAACTTACTTGAATTGAGTGTTTGGCGAGTTTTGGCACTTGTGCAATATGCTTCAATAACTTTTAGAATCTGGGCATCTTCTTCCAAAGCAGCTGTACCTATCAACAGAAGAGCAAAATCGGACATCAATTAAGGAAACATTTAATACTTTGATGGATCCAAGTGATTTTTGTCCATGCCCTCCTGGGAATCTGCCACAAGGATCCATACTGCGGGTCTCTCCAGATCTCTTGATATTGCCTGGACAATATAGAGCACATGGGTTAACCATCTGTTTTCTCTCCTTCTTGCTTTATGACTGGTCCACCTTTTTTTCTAGCCATACAATTCCTAATGACATTCTTTCCACTGCTTCTCCTGTGCAACTCATTATTAAGAACACTAGCTTTGAAAACTGATTTCCCCAAGGAATTCATGTAAAATGAAATTCATCCTGAAAACTGTCTCATTTCTTCAAATTAAAGTAAGTTTCATTTAACACTTTTCAAGAAGTCAGTGACTTCAGACATTTTCAGTCAAATGCAGTAATCAATTTTTTGAATTACTTATAATAATACACTTCACATGTGTTAAATACATTTTGAAAATACAAAGTCAATAATTCAATATCAGAGAGGAATATGCAAGAAAATTTACCTTTTTTCCTTTGTGGTCACTTTTTCCCAGAGTTTTTAAGGTGCTTTTATTGTTAACATTTTACTGAATAACCATATCAAAAGATCATCAGTAAACTAAAAATCATTAAGAGATTTGTTTATGATACTGCTACCAACTGATAAGATAAATAACTTTTAACAGAGAAATACAGGAACAACAAATTATAAGAGTTCCCTGAAACACTGCAGCTTCATTTTGGATTATCGAGGTCATTAGATGCTATCACTCAAATATTCCCACAATAATCACTGAGAATAAAATCTAGCAATCCTACAGAGAATTTAGTTTCTTACTGGTTGATGGTGAGTTAGTAGTATTAAAGATGCAGAATAGAGAAGAGTTAAAAAATCCTTCAATGACACCATTCAGTATCTTGGTTTTTTTTCTTCTTCATACAGCCTGAGATCCAGCCATAGTGTTTTGAAACCAAGGCACATACTTAATCTTCCCCAGTAGTCAGCAAGTCTCTTAATCAACAAATATTTATTAAGTACATAATATTTGCCAGGTACCTGGATAAGCAGTGGGGATACAAAGAAAGGCAAACACCAAAACAAGACCAACCAGAATCCCTGCAATCAAGGAGTACATATTCTAATGCAGAAGACATGTAATTACGGAGGTACTTACAAGATATATACCGTAAGCATAAAGTCATCAGAGAGGAAGTGGCATTAGCGTCTGGAGGGCAAGAGGAAAGAGCCAGGAAAGACATCTTTCCTGGATTTGAGCTAAATTCTGCAGGAATCTAGGGACACTAAGAGAGGGAGGTTTCCAGGGATGCAGACTGCCAGTGAGAAGGAGATGGGAGCACCGTGTTTTAAGAATGCCGAGCAGACTAAGAGTCCATGGAAGGGAGATGTGAGAGGCCACAAAGAAAGAGGCAGGTGATGTGAAGAGTTTTACATGTCCAGCTCAGCAGTTTGTATCTGATCCTAGAGATAAAGGGCAGCTATTAGAGCCCACAGAGCAGGGAGGGGTGACAAGGTCAGCCCTACACTTAAGCAAAATCATCCTGGCAGCTGACAGGAGAATGAATTAGAGCAGGCAGACTTGAGACAGGAACACTAGTTCAAAAACTACTGCTGCGATCTAAGATAGATAGTTCATTCGGGTTATGGCTACATGAGTAGAAATGGGTGAGTGTATACAATAGATGTTGTGAAGGCAGAAACAACAAGATGAACTGATGGGATGAAAATGAAGACTGAAAGAATGCACTGAAATTGTGGGCCAGGATGACCAGGGGAATGGTACTCAGTAACGATAGGGAAATCTGGAAGGGGGAAGGTCTCGCTGGGGAAAGGTAAGTTCTGTTTCAGACACGTTAAATTTGAGATACTTAAAGGATTTAGGGTTGAGATGTCCAAGAGGCATTATTTCCCATGGTCTACTCCTCCATGTCACCTTAGTCACACACAAAAATGTTCATACCCTTAACCTTGCCATTACCCACAAATACCCCACTTCTATGTTATTGATCTCTGAAATTCCCTTATCTGATCACAGTCTATTGTCATTTCACCTCTCCCCCTGCCTTGCTACCATAAACCTTGTTCTTTGTCTTGACCTCTCAAGTTGTTTCCTAGACCAGCACGGCTACACTAGTGACACTCTCCTCCTTCTTTTCCTATCTTGGTCCCTCGGCAAAGGAGTTCAACTTCACAATATCCTGTTCCAGTGAATCCCTTGCCCTACTTATAGCATCACCAATCTTGCCCTGCCAAACCTTGGCTCTGGATGATTCCCACCACTGGCTGTCTTTGCTCATCCACACATGCTGATGAACGAAGCTGGAGAAAATCAAAAAAACATGCAGACTAGGTCCACTACAATTTATGTTACATAACCCACTGCTACAAGGCAATCCCTTTAGAGCTCCCTAATTAACTTGCTATCCCATTCCTCACAGCAGCTCTTCCAAACCTTTTCATCCCTTCTCAAATCTCCCATAACTCCTCCTGTCCCCTACTCTCTGAGCTAAAGATCTTGCCTTAGAGGTCATCTACCAAGAGAGCCTTCTTCTCTCCTTTCTATTTCCTATCACCCAGTTCCTTTCTACTATTTCCTCCTCCAGCACTGCATCAATCAATACCTGTTAAGTACCTCCTCCTATGTGCCAGGTACTGTGCTAAACTTTGTGCTAAGCACATCACATGAAGAGGTGGTTCTCACAAGTGATTCCATACAAGCCTATCTTTCCCAGCAGATTACCCCCTCTATCATCCTCATGCTCTCACTTCACTTCAATTTCTCCCTATCTAATGGCTGCTTTCCTACTGCCTATAAACTGCCCGTAACTACTTCCTCAGAAAGATCTCACATGACTCATTTCATTTGTGCCAGCTTCATCCCATGTCTCACATCTCTTTTACAGCTAAACTCCTTAAGAAGGTCATCTAGAATAGGTGCTTCCTATTGTAAGCATCTACCCTTTTTTTCTCTCTCTTTATTCTCTACAGTCTAACTTCCAACCTTGCCATTCAACCAAAACTGCTCTCTCCAAAGTTATCAACAATCTCTGAGTTGCCAAATGTAATAACTTTTCTCAATCTTCATCCTTCCTGACCTCTCTGTGGCCTGTGACGCTGTCAATCACTCTCTTTGACATTCTTTCTAGGTTTTCAGGAAGTTGTTCTCCTAGATTTTCCTCCTACAAATGACTGTTCCTTCCCAGTCTCCTTTGTTGGACCTTAATCTACATCAGATCTGCTTAAATATGGGTGTTCCAGAGGAATTTGTGCCCTATTCTCTTATACCACTTAATTTCATGATCATGATCTCATCAGCTCCTATAAATTCAACTAGCATTCTATGCTGATGATTTTCAAATCTACTTATCCAGTTGTAACTCCTAAGACCCAGATTCATATCTTCCAATGTCTACTGGACATATTTAAACCGGAGATTTTAAACTTAATGTTCAAAACTAAACTCATTATATTCCCCCCTAAAACATTTCCCAGTTCCAAACTTCTCTCTTGCTGTCAAAAGTACCATTATCCTTTCAGACATCCTGGTTCACAATCAAGATGTCATCCTTGATTCCTCACACACTCTCTCTCTCTCTCACTCTCCATAGTCAGTGTGTTGCCAAGGTCTGTCAATTTGACCTTTGTGCCATCTCTTGCACACGTACATGCTCTCCTGACATTGCCACCCACCCTGGTGTAGCCCCACATTACCTCACACCTGGACTATTACAAACTGGTATCCTAGCCAAAAGTCTTTCTTACTCCAGTGTGTCCTCCATCAAGCTATCAAAGTGATCTTCCTAAAATTTGGCTTACCTATCATCTCCAAAATTGAATATAAAATCTTGTCTGGTGTTCAAAGCCAAGCTTGACCTCCCCTCATCCCCATGTATACCTTTTCCAATCTTAACTTTATACTACCATGAACAACACTTTACACTATCATTACATACTCTGCAATCAAGTGGCACTGGCCTCCTAACTCTAGCACTTGCACTAGCTAACCTTGCCAGCTTGGAATGCTTGCTTTCTCACCTCTGCTTCATTGGATCCCTAGCTTTCTTCAAGTGCCAGCTAAAATCCCACATTCTACAGAAAACCTTTCCTGAGCTCTCTTAAATTCAAGTGCTTTTCCTCTGTTGCTCATTTCCAATTGATCCTGTATATTTAACTTGTTTGCACAACTATAGTTGTTCAAATGTTGTCTCTTCCATTAGAATGTGGATTCCTATAGAAGAGGGACTGTCTTTTATCTTAGTTTGTATCCCCAGAACTTAGCACAGTGCCTAGAACCTAATAAATGTTTAGTGACTGAATGACTTATAGTTATCATCCTTAACCCAAAGAAAGTATAACTAGAAAGATAACACTTGAAGTGGACATTATTCCTCCCTGGGCCCCTAGGTTGAGAGATATCCGTGAGGTTACTGGGAAGGGCTGGATAACCTGCCTAGTAACAGATTTTTGTTGGGCCCCTGTCAAAATGTTATTCTCCGTTGGTTTGTGAACTATCTGATGAATTGTAAACAGTCAATTTTGTTTAGTTCCTTTGCATGGTAACAAACTGTGCCCCCCCTGATGTTAGACCCCTCTTGCCAGGCAACTACCTTTTGCCAAGCCCCCGCTTCCTGACAACTACTTTTTGTTGAATGACAATCAGTCTTTGATTGGGTCCCTCTCCTGGCACCTCTCCTCTGTTGGGGTCCTCTGCCTAACAGCACCCTGACAACCCCCTCTGTTTTGGGGGCTCTTGCCTAACAACAAGCCCCTCTCTTTCTCTGTCAGAACTCTGTTGTGGAAACCACAAGGCTGTACCGAGTAGTACCAAAATGCTTAAAATGCACACACTCACCTCAGTTCGGGGCTCTCTCCTCTGGGTCTCTACATGAGGCAGCCGCCAGCCTGGCTAATAAATGACACTCGAAATTCCTAATTGATTTTGCCTTCTCGGTCTGTCCATTTCACACTAAAGATGAGATTAGGCTAATACCTTGAATAGGAAGTAATATTTATGAAGTGCCCTGTAGACAGGGGATAGGATGGCAGAAATTGGACAGCTTTCCTCAGTCAGTGTAACAATGGGGGTTTATTACTTTGTTCTGATATACTATGATACCCAACAGTTTTAGGGATATTAAAATAAAAACAAAAAGGATATGGAGGGTCAAAAATGATTTTTGAAAATAATTATATGCTGCCACTGTTTTTCATTTGCATGATGATCAGTAGTCATGTTATGAGCCAATATCACTAGCATCCGCTCTATGGAAAAACTAGCAATAAGGGCTACTACAGGCTATTTTCTAGAAGATAGTGCATTTACCTTCATCCATTAATTTCTTTAAAAAAAAAAAAAAAAACAACTCCAATGTGTCATTATTATAAGGTAAAATCCCTGATGAAAAATTCATAGCTAACAATAACTGGGTCACTGTGGTTGCTAATAATGCCAATACAAAAGGCAATACAAGCAGAAAAGAAAAATTAAATGTTACTTTTAATAAATCAGTACATTCTAAAGAATGTTTATAATATGTAGGAACTTGTGATAAAGGTCACACCACATGTGTGAAAATATGTACGTATATATGCACACTCATATACATATTCTCCATTTTCAAATTGCCTAGGTACACAGAAGTCGTATTCTGGCTCTGTATGGCATGATACAAACTTTAAATCCTATCAAATGACAACTTAATAATTTATTCCCACAATGAGGTTTTGACCTGTTCAAGCTATACAAGCACATGGCTTTAGCTATGTTAGCTAATTATTGTAATTTGGCTAGAGATCCTTGACTGAATGAGAGCTTTTGCCTTTCAGCAGAATTATGAGCATGAATAAGGGCTTCAAAGAAACATTGCAAACAGATGTCAGAGATTTACATGGCGTCATTTAGTCACACCAATCACTTCATTTTATAAACTTTGTCAACATTAAGCACAGCAAGACTTGAGATCTTACAAGGGATAAGCCTTTTTCTACTTCCTCACTCAATGGGAAACTGTTATCTTCAATATGACCTCTAAGAACTTAACAGCCTGGGTAGAAGAAAGTGCAGAGAACTAAGTCACAAAACCTAGCTTCTAAATAAGCTCTATGAACTTGACAAGTCATTTAATCTATCTAGGATTCACCTGAGTTATCTTTAGAAGAAAGGAGTTAGATCAGGTGATCTCTAAGGATTTTTCCAATTAAGATACTCTGTAGTTCTCTGCAGTTCTCTGAATCATGCATTATAATTAGAGTTCAAAGGACCATGGAGATATAATTGGAAGAGCTTTCAGAGCTCCTTATTTTACAGACAGAGCTCCTTATTTTACAGATGAGAAAGTAGGTTAAGTGACTTGTGCAAAGTGGTAAAGAGGGATCTGAACTCAGCCATTGGTCTCTCCACTGTCCACCACACTGCCTTGGTTAGCTAGAAGCCTCTACCAGAAAACTACATTGCTGGATGCTTTTCAAGAGTTCCTGCTAAGCTTCAGTAACCGTTTTATAGAATCATAGAATGTTAGAACTGGGAAAAATCTTAAATTAAGGTTACGTAATTCAATTCTATCATTTTACAGAAGAGGGAACTCAGATCCATTGAAATTAAGCGACTAAGCCAGGTTGGGGGCGAGGAACCTGTGGCCCTTTGACTGAATCCAAACTTCACAGAACGAATCCCCTTAGCCACATCTGAGGACCTAGAGGGCCACATGTGGCCTTGAGGCCAAAGGTTCCCCACCCCTGGACTGAAGGCACAAAGTTCTAGTGGTAAAGCTGGGATTTGAACCCATGCTGTCTGACTCCCAGTCTGATGGGATTTCAACCTCATTGTGCTGCTTCCCCATTCCTTCCTGCCCAAAATATCACATCAAATACTAAGGCACCGTTTGCTATGGCTCATTGTTACTGTACTTAAGAAAATATAACTTTAGATTACAATTTTAAAGTCTTATCTCTTTCAATGAGATATTCAGGAAAAGGTGGAGTGTGAAGACTTAAAAACTTAAAAAGGTATACAGCAGCATGCTAGTTCAACACCATTAACATTGGAAAGGAATATAAGAAATACATGAGGCAAACTATGATTTCTAGAAAATAAATCCTATGAATTTAAGGACTAATATGACATGAATTTAAAATGTCATTCCTGAAGCCAATTAGCAAACAGTTCTCCGTAGGATGTCATGCTCCTCTGAACTAAGAAAATCAAGATCCAATGATACTTCATTTCATAACACATATCCAGATAATTTTCATAGCCTCCTTTTGTAGCCTTACCGGAAAAACACTACTTAGTGATAATATTGACAAGACTGGCTAATGTCACTTGGAAACTTGGAAAGCTCATTAAATGTCTTGTGGAGCATAGCAAAGAGAAAGCTGGAAAAAAGATAAAATTCAGAAAGCACTGGCTCCCAAAAGACTGTTCAGCTGCAAGGCAGTTTTATTTGGATTTCTACATAGTTCTCAGTCCCACCTCAACCAACCCCTTATAAAACCTACTTAACCCAACAGGTGTTCCAATTTTGAGGATAGTTTTGAAAGTTTAGCTTTATATTGTAAGAAACTATGAAGGATTTTCAAGGTCAGCCATCACTATTTCCTTCTTTTTTGGCTTGACAAAAAGAAATAACTCATTTTTATAATAGATTATGCATTTTGGTAACTGCACATATTTCCCATATTTACATTTTTTTGGTT
Source organism: Bettongia penicillata ogilbyi (assembly GCA_023548195.1). Taxonomy (NCBI): domain Eukaryota; kingdom Metazoa; phylum Chordata; class Mammalia; order Diprotodontia; family Potoroidae; genus Bettongia; species Bettongia penicillata. The sequence goes on from JAJHZJ010000021.1 coordinate 1,221,084, forward strand.
TTTATTTTGTAAGGTTTTAAAAGCCTTTGTTTTTTACTTCATAGTCATTTTCAAACATGTTAATCTCTTATCCCCCACAAATAAAAACATTTTTTTTAAAAGGCAGCAATGCATCTGATGGTACCTGATATCCTGTATGTCCAATCAAAGAACAGAAATACATTTCTTCATTTCTTCTCCAGGTCCAGGATTGGTCATTACAGTTATAAAGGTTTTGATTTATTTTTTTGTGTTCTTTACCTTTAGATTACAGGACTTATTTTACATACTGTTTTTCTGGATCTGTTTACTTCCCTCTGTATCATTTCTTCAAAGTTTGATGATTCTGTGAATAATCTCTTGGTCAAAATTATACTTTAATAACTTTTCTTGCATAATTCTTTTCTAGGATAGTTTAGACTATTTATTAAAGATTATTATGAAAGGCACTGTTTAGTGTCAGAAGTCAGAACTAGGATCAGGGAAGGGTAGATTTTGGTTCAATATAAGAAACTTCTTCATAATGAGAACTCTCCAAAAACCAAACAGGCTGCCTGAGTAGATAAATGACTTCTGTGAAAACATATGTTGGGTGTTTCTTATTTGTGCTGGCACTGGAATTAATGTCCTCTGTAGTTCCTTTCAATTCTATAATTGTAAGGTTCTGTCACGCAACAGTAGTGTGGATGCTAGACTAGAAACTTTTCTACTTCATCCGAGATATTTAAGAACACTGTCCTCCAAATTCTATAGCAACAAAATTACTTGTTCAATTAAGCAACATTCTGTCATCTCAGATGACTAGGCCTAAATTGACAGGAATGTCAGTGAAATTTGTAAAGGTGCTAATGCTGTGTCTGCTCTGTTATGTACTCAGAAAGGTACTAAAGTATCAAAGACTGCATATGTCCTTACTATGTTATAACCCCATACAATGTGGGTGGTAACAATAAAAAGTAATTTCCTATGTAAGAGTACCAATTTTTTAACCAAAGAAGTTGTGTGGTATAGTGGGGGAAAACTGGATTCAAAGTCAGTCACAATCGATTCTCACGCCAGAACTCCTACTAACTCACTAGTTATGTGTTTATCTTAGAGTTAATCTCTCTGAGTTCATTTCCTTATTTGTAAATTGAAGGGTTTAGAGCAAGCGACATATAAAGTTCCTTCCAATTCTAAAATTCTATTACTCTATAAATCTGTTCTATAGTTTGGTTTCTCAGATAACTAGCTACCATAATCTCTAAAGAAACAATTCCAATTAATCAGATATATGGAGCTCCACTGAAGCTCCTAGTGAGATGGATAAGTCAATTAATTTGGAGGCCAAGAAGCACTGTGGTGGACATTCACCTAGACTAGAGTGGATCATACAGCTCCAGACAGGCTGCATCTAACCTATACTGCAATCATATTGTACTACTGTGGTTTAGGGTTTGCACCCAGATAGAGTTGTTTGGTCTTTTTTTTTTTAATGAATCATTTAGGAGTTCTCCTGTGAGTATGCCAGATGCTTCAACATCTTACAACTTTTACAATCTAAGGGAGAATGAACAAAATGGGACAATAAAAGTAACTCTCACATTTCTGTGGAGTTTTACAGCCTACAAAATATTTTCCTCACAAGAAACTTGTAAGAAAGGTAGTCCAAGTACTATGACAGCCATTTTACAAATGAAGAAACTAAAGCCCACAGAGATTAACTAACTGATCTGCCAACGTGTACCCACCTAGTGCTAGGACTTCAAACAGACTGTTCTAGTTTCTTTACAGAGAACTCTTTCTAACATACAATACATCTATAGCATAAGTGATGTTCTAGATCAAACAAAAGAACTCTTAACGGCAAAGCCAAGAATGGCATTCTTGCTTCCAAAAGGTCAAAGTTTAAAATGTCCCCATGATACCTGGAAACAGGCCTCATATTGGTACATTGAGCACATGAGTCTATCACACTAGTTATCACCTTAAGCCCAAAGCAGATGAGGGGACAGGTGGAAGGCAAGAGATAGAAACAAGACCTCGGTGGTATGGAGGGCTATCTGCTTTAGAGCCAAGTAAGGCAACGAAGATGGCAAGAGGAAGAGATAGAAACAAGACCTCGGTGGTATGAAGGGCTATCTGCTTTAGAGCCAAGTAAGGCAACGAAGATGGCAAGAGAAGAGATAGAAACAAGACCTCGGTGGTATGAAGGGCTATCTGCTTTAGAGCCAAGTAAGGCAACGAAGATGGCAAGAGGAAGACCACAAACTTTGCCTACTTTTACAGTTCTGCCTGGGCCAGTCCTAGTACACTGCTACAATGAAATTACCACTGCAAATGCTTCCTTCCATTTAATGATATACTGTTACCTAACATGAAAAGCAAGGACTCCTGGGCTACCATGAGATTCCTACAAAGGGACTGCAAATACACATGTATACCATGCACTGGCATCTTGACCTTTAGTTTCAGCAAAATATTAAGCTAAAATACCTTTTTGTGAACTAAAGGTCTTGAACTTATTTTTAAATGTGTGTGAATTCTGTGATTAACAAAATACAAACTCATTTAAAATTCACATCAAATTCAGTCACTTTTGTCACATTATATATTTTCCATCAGTGAATTCATAAAAATCTTAACATTAAAGAAGTCTTCCTACCAAAAAAAAGTTGGGAATCACTGGTGTAGTACAAAATGATTTTTTAGTGACCTGCAAAAACAAAAACTAAAATAAAAAACTAAAAACCTGCTTGACTATTTGACTCTACTGGGGAATTTTTTTAGAAGAAACAAGACTCAATAAATTAAGAGAACTTTAAACGATAAAGAGGAAAGAAAAACATGTCCAGATTTAGCTGCTAAGTCAAACACTTCAGAGGGTAATAGGTTCAACCAAGAAAGAATAGCAGGAGTGCAGAGTAATTTTGAGGAGACAAAGATGGGAAAGAAGTAGAAATGAACCATATCAGCTGGCCACAATCATGGCATAAGAAAGCTTGCATCTGAAAATAAAACTTATGGGTCTAGCTGCCCAGGCTACTTACTGAACTAGGCTGGTCTGTGTTACATTCTACTCTTTAAGATTTCTTTACAAAGAAATAAATAAAAGTTATTGGGAAAAATAAACAATATTTATAGGCTAAAAATGTTCACTTTAATGAGGTAGTTTGTATTACGACATTACCTAAAGATGTTAACTTGTGCAGGTAAATATGACCTTCTAGGAACTTACAGGTGGCACATGATTTTGGATGCAACAATAGCAAATAGAATGAATGAATGAGAAAATGAAAATTTTATTTAACAGGTGCCAAAAAGCAGAAATTGAGTGTAGCATTCTCTTATTAAGAAAATATCTAGGAAAAAAACCTACAAATCTGAAAATTCTTCAATGAAAATTAGAAGCAACAGAAGTGACAGAATGATGGGGCAAACTGGAGGCCCCTGAAATAATAGGAAGAATGAAATGATGGGCTACTGAGACCAAGATCACAAAGCTGTCATGGAGGCAAGATATATTTTGGTGAAGATCTTCAATTACTGGGACAGATCCTAAAAATTTCTCATTGTTTTTAAGGCAGAGAAGGTGAGAGACTACTGACTTGCACTGTTAATAATTTCATCCTCCAAACTTTATTGACCTGGATACTCTGCCTTTCTTAATGCAGACAAAGATTTCAATACTTTTCTTAGCTACCATATCACACTACTGACTTGAACTGAGCTTATGGGTCACTAAAACCCCACATCTTTTTCAGAGGAACTGTATTTGGACAAAGCTCCTTGATCTTATACTTGTGAAGTGATGGTTTTACTGGACTTGCGATAATGTTAGTACAGAGAGCTCCAATGTAGATCAGCACTTGTTCTGCAAATCAGAGAATCGTCTTGGTTTTTGAGGGGTTCAGTACCTTGCCCATGATCATAAAAGCCAGTATGTGTCAAAGGCAAGTCTTGTACACACATCTTCTTGCCTTTAACATTTATGTCTATTAAATTTCATCTCATCAGATCTTGCATAATGTTCTCAATATATAAGGGTAAATCAACAAGAATTACACAGGAATGAGAAAGCTAAATGAGTTAAAGATCTGCCCCACTGGAAGGAGTACCTCCATCAGTGAAATCACAGATTTTCTGAAGTACTGGGGGAAAAAATGATGGTGGATACAAAGTTTATATTTTTAAAAAATCCTTCAAGATAGAGCTCACATGCCACAATTTCTTGAAACTCATTTAAAATTAGCAGTGACCTCCTTTTTGGATTTCTGACTCTCTTATGCATTTAATCATTTTCTAACAAATTAGTTAGTTCTATCTCATTCATAAGTTTCTCTAGGATAAGGACTGTATTGTTCTTTATCTTTATATCTCTGGTAACTAAAACAGAGACTTTAATAGGCACTTATAAATTTGTTAAATAAATTGTTTCCAGTAGAATCCTTAAGTGAAACACCATCTACTATGGTCAAAACTCTCACGCTCAAGTAGTTCACGGGATCCACAGCCCTCATTCCAAACTATGGTTTAACATTAAATCATCCAAGGGAGGCAAATGTGGGCAACACCTAATGCTGTGTGGTAATACCTTAGAGGAAGTTCTGAAACAGACCAGCTCATTTATCAAAGGAGTCCTAATGGATACCAACCTGACCTTTGGTGACTTTTTTTCCACCTACAATGAACATCATTTGCTGCTTCCTTGGATAAAGAATGAAGTTAGTCTGTTTCCACCCTTGTAACCAGCTCAGGCAATATTCAGATTTCTCCAGGTATTATGATTTATTAAATTATGCTTACTTTCCCAATACCCCAGGACAAAAGTACTTGAGCATCTGAAACTGGAAACTCCTGATTTCTGCTTGATACTTTGAAAACGAATCTTATTTCACCTTTCTGACCTGTCTGATAATGAAGGTATTTATGCCTTTATGTAGTTTTACTTACTTTTCCTCAATGCAAACTCCTCATCAGATGGTTTCCGTTCGGGTTTGCGCTTGGGTAGCAGTTTTTTCATGGTCTTAGGGCTCTTACTGAGATCCTAGAGAAAAGAATTTTAAGAAACCCATTTTGCTCAAAATCCTCAAAAGCTGAAAATTTTGACTGGTACACCAGTAGAAGTTGTTGTTAAAGTGTGAAATCTTACAATACTACAGCCATTGTTATGAGCTTTATATTTTTTCTTTATGATTTTTTTTTTAAATTTGCCAGCTGCTGGACATTAATTTAGAATTAATAAGCCACTTTCAGTTTTAGTCAAATTGGCTGCTATTTCTCCACTGACTCTTGGGAAAGCAGACATGTCTTGTGTTACTTGGATATCCTAGTAATACTGTAACAATATTCAGCAAAGCTGCTGCAAGCAACACAGGCAGACTGGCAGAGGTTGAAGAGGAAGGAAGAATGGCAGATGGCACAGTACACACACACACTCACTCACTCTCTCTCTCTCTCTCACACACACACACACACACACACACACTCTCTCTCTCTCTCTTACATTCTCACATATACCTAGGCTGAGGGAACTGTTAACACTAGAGGGGTAGACCCATCTGATACATCTAACCAAAAATGGGTTCAGGGTAGTGATTCTGAGAGAAAAGTCAGTTGACACAATGATAATGATTGATTGAAGAAAGCATTTTAGACCACAAAAGAGGGCAGAGGAGTGGGAGAACAGTTAATCAGTTTTAAAGGAAAGACCTACAGCAAAGGAATACAGCAACAGAGATACAGAATGGGCTGCTCTACGCATAGACATGCTAATTTCAGTCAAAGAAATGTACCAGTCCACCCCTTACCTTCAGAATACAAGACATCCTCTAAAAAAAGTGCACAACAAGAAAGTAAAAAAGTGAATGAGCAGAACAAAGACCAATAACGGATGAAGTTTCAAACATCTGAACTTTCATCAAACACTTTTTTGCGTTTGCATATATATTTTAAATCAAGTATTACATAATTTAAATTATTACCAAAAAATAAGAGCTTGAAACTTAAAAAGTAGAGATGTGTTAGGGGGAGCCAAACAGAAAAGGTTTTATAAACTACATCCCATTTTCTGTTGTTTTTTTTTTTAATCTGTTTTTTGTGGCCGTCACTCAGCTTCTTATAAAAAAAAAGAAAGAAATCTAAAACGTGTAAAGAACATACCACATAAATGGGACAAAAATAAATACAAAAAGTTATGCTATACACATTTGAGAACAAATGGCAAAGTGAATAGAGAGCTGGTCTCCAAGACAGTACTACTTCGTTTCAAGCCCCACCTGTGACTCATACTGGTCGTGTAACTCTCGGTAACTCACTGAACCTCTCTGTGCACTAGGTAGCTTTCTAAAACTAAGTGGCAGACAAGGTGCCAGTCTGTAATGGTAAGAGGGATTTTCCTTATGAGGCACTTCATAATCTCAATGAAATCACAGGTAGTGTCCTTATCCCTATACAAAATTAGATTGAGGCTTGAAAATCTATAAATTATCATTCCTGTACCAATGTCAAGCAGTTTCTCATTGTTAAGTGTTAAGAGTAAATCAATATCCTATTTGGACAATTCACTTTACCATAAAGAGTCTCTTCCAAATGAAGCCCAAATGTAGCCTAAGCCATGGCAAATATAGGGACAATATGTTTTTCAAGCAAGTGACTTGAAGCTCTCAGCAACAGCTGAGGTCTTTGGGTAATATTCCTAAAGAGCATATAAACTCTATTCTCCAATCTAAAAGTCATGAAGGCAACAAGAAACTAGTCAAATCTGCAATAACATTACAACCGCCAAATCTATAATCCATTTTTAAGTTTTTTTTCCCCTCTCTTGCTGAGTTCCTGCATATCTTTCTCATTTACTTGAGGGAATAATCACTCCTAATAAAAATTTCTATATCCCAAGTTTTAGGTTCTACAGGTAAAACTTTCCAAAGTATTATAAATCCATCTTCCCTTCAGACTATAGAGTCTAAGCAAATAGTTTATTAGAAAAATAAAGAAAATCAACAATCTTCATTACTGGCCAATCATAAAAAAATTATTATAGCTGAACTTGCGGCAATCAACAGAAGTAGGTGAAGGGAACATGTCACAAAAACAGGTTTTTACCAAGCAATGTGCAAAGAAGTGTTAAGAATTACTATTTCTTGTGCCACACTTTTCTTCTGCAAGTACTTAGAAATACAAAGTGCTTGACTGAAAGTATGGGTCAAACATGTAGAATGTCTGATGTGCCTCCTTCTGCAAATTTGGCTATCGATTTTACATCGCGACAATGTCTGGTAGAAATACTTCAACACATTCATCATTTCCAACACCAGCATCTGCATTTACAGATGTAGACACCTTTGTTGTAAGCTTTTGAGTTCTGTTCATTTGACAACATAATTTATTTCATTTCTTTATCATGATTTAGGGCAGATAGAAAATTAATGTAATTGTAGTAAATTTGTGAATAAATATTAGATTTCACAGTTAGCTAAGCACTATATATAGTACATGAAGCTGCAGAAGTAGAAAAGAAGTGAACGAGGCTGGAATGAGGCAATCAGTTTTCTTACAGGCAAAACAGAGGAGATCTGACTTAAAGAATTTCTTTTCCTTTATTTTCAAACTTCACTCTTCAAATCATATAGTTTCTTCTGATGACCAATAAGAGGAAATGGTATCTTGCATGAGATTGCAAAGTTACTGAAAGTGTTATAAAGGGCAATAGCATGACATGCAAAAATGAAATGATTCCCACCACCAACTAGAAGTTAAAAATAATTTCAGGCTCTGAAACAGTCACACAGGAAGCCCACATGAAATTATTTTTCAATTGCCTTGCTATGGTAGCTGGCAAAGATTAAGGAAAGCTGTAGGAACAAAACTTGTCAATGATGCCTTCTTCTGTATAAAAATGATCCTTTCTTAAAAGAAGGCTTTTGGCAGCATCCAAGTTAAGGAGAGGATCCTACATAAGGACAGGATCCTTATCAACTAGGTCTGATGACCAAGGCACTGGAAGAATTAAGTGGAAAGAAAGTATAAAAGTATAAGGACAGAAAATATGGTCCTTATAACTCTGAATAAGCTAGCCTGCATTAACAGGGAAATCACAAATTCTGAACTGCCAATATTCCAAAATTAGCTAAAATGAAAACTGGGGAGTAATCATAATGTACTTAATTTAACCCCCAAATTTGAAGTTCAGTTTTCTACCATGATCCTGTTGTTGTCACATTAACCCTTTTGAGTGGCAGCAGGACCTCACCTCTTTGTAACAGAGAGCAGCTGAAGGCCGTAGAGGAGGTGCAGGTCGCAGGCAACTCAGGCTCCAAGGTTTGGGAGTTTTAGGAGGCTCCAGAGGTCCCCAATTAATTGTGGTATGTGGAGTCCCATGATGTGAAGGGTGTGGGAGCGTGTGGTATGCAGGAGTCAGTGGCACTGGCTTGCTGTCTGAATGTTTGCTGGATGGTGTGATTGGATGGGAAGGAAGCTGCCAAGTGTACAAAAGTTTAAGAAAAGAGAAGAAACAACTTATGAGACTATTTAGCACTTAAATGCAGAGATTTAAATTTTCAAAAGTTGAAGATTGAAACTCTCCATTTAAATAAAGAATTAATTGATTTTATTAACAATCAATAGAGATGGAATTTTTAAAAAGATTTCAAGCTTCTTGAGGACAGGGACTATTCTGGCTTTGACCTTTGAATATCAAGGACATAATGTATGACTTGGAACACAATGATCAAGTAAAAAGATATTTGAATTTGCTGTTAAAAAGCACTACTATTGTTAAAAAGTCAGGTTCACTCTCTTAACCCAGTATCAACCACAATGTTCAATCCCCAGGCTCTGCTAGAAAGCTTAAAGGACTCAATACTTTGTATCAGCATATGTTATGAATCACACAATGCTAGAGCTGGAGGGAACTGTGGACATCATCTAGCCCCATCCCTCCTTTTTACAGCTCAGGAAACTGAAGTCCAGTGAAGTTAAGGGATTCAGGGCAGTCCTCAGTAGAGGACAAGGACCACTCTAAAGAGATCACAGAATTAAATTTTTTGGAAGACTCTTACTTCATCATTACAAAAAGCAAGATAAGATCTTACAACAAGGTGAGCTCAGAACCACCTGCATGTGCTAAATAAAATGACTGTGCTAAGTCACTCCTCTTCAAAGTCAGGTATCAATTAGTGGCTCATGACATTTATACCACTACCTGTGTTAGTTTCTGGAAATGTAAGCTTTATCCAAAACGTAACTTAAAGCCTACTTCCTAACAGGTACATTTTTGAAAATGAGGAATTACATTTTTTAATAATAACTAATAAGGAGAAACAATTAAGTTAACGCTGAAGTATGAACGAATATTCAAAAATAGTAAGAGCAAGAGTTACTTTAACAAAACAATGTTCTGACTGGCCACAAAAAGTCATGCATGAGTGCAAGGACAAATCAAAAAGGCTAATATTTGAAAAGGACTTATAAAGAGATTCCTCCTCTCTCCAAGCATTAAGAAACTCAGTTATAATTAAGACTACTTTTTACTTAACTTAAAGCAAAACTGTAACCATCAGAGAGTCTCTAAAGTCATTTAAAAGATATCAAAGCATAATAACTATAAAAAACATAATACAAATTTAAGTGAGCCACTGGAAAGCAAAGTAGCCTTCCATGGCGGCGGGGACCGAGTAGGGGGAATGGTATTTTTCAACCTGAGTAGGTCACCTAAGAGATGTGAATTTTACATTGTCTAGAGCATTAATGGAATCATTCTATGAGAACAGAGAGTAGTAAAGAATACAAAAGTCAAAAACCGGGAGGAGAATATTATGTTCACAATAATTCAAAAGTTCTAAGTTGTCCATTGCTGCCTTCGCCCAAGCTACTCCCTCAGTCTGGTATGTCCTTCTATGTCACCTATGTCGGTTGAAGTCTAACACGTTGCTCTGAGGGCTGGCTCATACTGTACCTCTTCAATTAAAGTTTTCTTGATACTCTCACTTAGAAAAAGTGGTCCCTCGCTGCACATGCATACATGCAGGACTTTGTTTTAATGCATCTCTTATAAAATTTATGTTATTCTAGTATGCATCATAGTGATTTATATACAAATCTTTCTCTTACTGAACTGTAGCATCCTAGGGGCAAGGGACTTTCTTATTCATCTTTTCATGCCCCACTGTGGCTGGAACCAATTAATAAATGTCTTATGACTGACATGCCATTGAATGAACAAAGGAAAAGGAAGAAGTATTTGATACTGCCAAAGTCTAGGTTGAAGTGCAAATTCACTTGCTATAACCATTTTTCAGATTTAGTAGCAGGCCATTATTAAGGACTGTGAGTTAGAATGAGCCTTTATTTTCTGTTTTAAAATATCCCAACACTAAAACAAGAAATTCTATTTCAAAGAGTAATGGGAGATGTCTCTTTAGTACGTTTTAAAAGATGGAGCAGTTAGGATGGCAGAGCCATTCAAGTCAGAAAGTTAGCTACAGCAATTAGCAGCAACTTTATCCTCCAAACTTCTGAAAGAAACGAGGAGCATGACCATAAGCCCGCACAATGAGATTGCTGTCAGCTGTTACGTTGTGATGGTCTTTCTTTGGCAACCAGCTTTAGATTCAGAGTAGAGGGATAAGAGAGATTCATGTGACAAAATCCTAATATGATAATGCAATAATGTGTACACATTGAAATGGCTTAAAAAAATCACAGCTGATTTTAGATCAGAGTAGAAAATGGAAATAACAGCACCTACCTCAAATAGTTGGTGTGAGGATAAAATGAATTAATATTTATAAAGCACTTTTCAAACATTAATGTGTTATCTAAGTGCTAGCTATAATTTCAAAAAGACTTCCCCATTCTTTTAAGGTTAAAGATGAAAAATAACCTACACTAAAATATAAATGTGAAATAAAATTTAAGTGAGGAGAAAATGAAAATCCTGAAACTTAATGCTTACCTACTCTAAAATAACATGAGATTCTAACAACTTGAAGTTTGTTATTTTGTTTTTATAAATGAAACAGCAAATGAAAAAGTACTCATGTACAAAAGAATAAAAATACATTTAGATTAAATGAATCATCTGATTTTCCCCCCAATTTATAGAGGTGTCTTCTTTTCATTAAAAAAAAAATGTACTGTGAAATATATTTAGAAAAGAACTTCCAAAAGTGATTTTTTTGACTGGTGGCTTTTAAAAACACTTTCATGGTAATTTAAATTTATTTTTCTAAGAGGTAGATGTCTTTCTAAAAAGGCTGTTCCCTAACCAAGTTTTACTGTACCATACATCTATGCCTATGAATGCATCATGTGGCTGTCTCACAAAGCTGATGAATGGTTCAGACTGCCAAAACAATGTGAAGCAAATCTGTGCAGAGAAACAAATATGGAAGTTAAGCCATTTGACTGCTGCTACTTGGAGACACAGACACCCCAGTGCTGAATGGTGTATAGTAGCGCAATCAAAGGCCTAATCTTGTTGGCACATCAGAAGGAGTCCTTACAGTATGAGACGGCACAGAGTGAGGCTTAACAGTGGGATTTCCAACAGTTGTGACTTTCGTTTGCTTTTGCAGGTGATCCACCCATTCGTGAAGATCCTGCTGGTTGTTACAGGACACCAATATCCGCTCAATCATGCTTCCTGGAGTCAGAGAGAAAACAAGGCTTGGAACGGAAAAAGGAGATCCCAGATACACAGATACATTTTGCACTAGTTACATTTTAGCTTCTAAAAAATAACAGGAGTAAACCAATTATGTGATAATATCAAATTTCCTCACCCGGATGAAAATCAGTAATCACAAAAAGTTTATTTACATCACCTGCTATTTCAAATGCATTTTTATGGTTTTCACTATCTTCCAGCTTTGTGATTGTCGTTCCTGTCATTGGTAACTTCCCCTAGAAAGGACACAGCAAAGGAATTAGCCCTTTTAGAGCATAGGAAGTACTGTTAAATTGGCTGATTATTGGTCAGTCCTGTGTTTTCACCTATTCCTCTGTATAAAGGACTCTCAGTTGGAAGCTCCACCCCACAGATGCATGCAGGCAACACACCTATCAGTCTCACATAGCTTAAAGAGCTACCTGAGAAGTTAAGCAACACATCCTTGGTCACATAATATGTGTCAGACCAAGATTTCAATTGAGGTCTTCCTGATTACAGGACCTGGTCTATAAACACTATGGCACACTGTTCTATGTCTTATGAATAAATATAAGATAAGTATGTTAAGAGATATCATAATAATATCCCATTGTTGACTGGGATAACGTTTTCTTATACTGTATGTATCTGCACACCCACATAAAGTCTGTTTTCAAGAAAGAAAGCATAATTTTATAATCATTTAATGTTCTCATAGATGTACAAAAAGTTTTGCTAGGCTATGGTCAAGCGGAACAAAGCCTATTTTAAAGACTCTGAAAAGATGAAAGGAAAATAATTATACAGGATTAGAAAAACAAAAGCACACGACAGGGGTTTTTCATGTATTCTTTGAAAAGGAAGTCTCCAAGTTTTATCCCACAATACCATGTGCCACAAGTAGATCTGGAAGATATTCTGAAGGTGATCATAAATATAGGGTGACTGTCAGGGCACAAATGGGAAACAAGCTGGCTGTACATGTGAGAAGGGAGATCTTGGGCTCTACGGAACCTCACAGGTTCACTTAATGGACTTACTTTACAGATAAGAAAACTTTAAGGCCAGAGAGGTTAAGTGCCTCCAACTAGAAAGAAAATGGGAATGTGAGATGAATGCAGCACAAGGCACAGAGCGGATGATGAAGAAAAACTTAAACTTCTGAAAAGCTGAGAACAGGAAAATGACAGGAGAATTAGCAAATAGTGAGGAAACTAAAGACACTGGGTAGAGGGATCTTTTTAAAAGAGGATTGGCAGTGAAGGGAGGCTGGCAGTTGGATGAGTCAGGACAGTTTTTTGTTTTGGGTTGTTTTGATTCACTTTGGTTTGTTGGTTTGTTTGGGGAAGCTGAAAATCAAGTACAGGAAAAGGGCGAGGAGTCAGTGAAGAGGAAAAGATTTAAAATGTGTAAAAGGAATAGCTGCAGGAGCAGGGTCCCAGGGGAAATGGAGGGAAGGAAGAGGAAAGTATAAAAGGAATCTTGATACAGTTTGTACTAGAGAATTTCAACGGTTGCTTCAACTTTGTGATTTCTCTGAAAGACCAAGAATTCTGGTAATAATGAGAACCAAAAAAATAGGGGAAAAAAGGGGGTGGTGGTGAGGGAAAACATAAGGTCGAAACCAATATTAGGTAAGAAGAGAGGCAAATGGATGATTAGAGCATGAATTAATATTCTAAAAAGAATAATGGCTACAAGGGTGTGTTCAGGTCAAGGCCTCGAAGCCACATGTGACCCTCTAGGGTCTCAAGTGCAGCCCTCTGACTGAACAAAGTTCTGTGAAGTTGAGATTCAGTTAGAGCCACATTTGAGGATCGTACCAGGCTTCCAACCCCTGGGTTTAGGAAAAAGATACTGAAATATACTTGCTTGGTTACATGAAAAAATGTCAAAATTCAAGACAAAACAAGAGTTAAAAAAACTCAAAAAGAAACACCAGAGTAGAAAATAGTCCTTTAGCTCAGTCACACAACTAAGGTAGGTAGGTAATCACCTCTAAAGCATCCCTAACAGACAACAAGCATCTGTTTAAATATCCTCAATAATAATGAATGCATTGCCTCATGGAGCAACCCATACTATATTAGAAAACTTTAATTGATAGGAAGTTCTACAGAAAATCTGAAAGATCACATAGTGAATCTTTTAAAAAATATTTTTTTACCATTTTTGTATACTGTATGTCTTTCCCAGGCTATCTCCCCTGTTTTTATATAAAAGATGAAAATGGGAAACAGAGATAACTCTACTATTAAGAAGCCAGTGAAGAAAATAATCCTAAATTATAGTAGGAAAAAAGAGTAATGAATATTATTCAACACTTATTTACTACATATTCTAGGTAAATAAGCTGTTCTACAAACATAGGATTGTCAGAAACAGTAGGGGCCATGGCAATGCACTGGAACAACAAGAAACTACAAATGGATTACAATTTTGACTTTGATAGCTCAGTAAATGATAAAGTCTCCAGGTTAAGATCTCTGCTTCACTCCTCTGCTCTATGTCTTTCTTCACTCTATTTCCTTACTCATTTTTATTTATCCAACTCTAACTCTCCTTTGGGGCCCAGATGATGAGGCATCTCTTCTACACAATCTTCCTTGAGATGGCCCACAATGATGTCTCATTGCTATGAATTTCTGATGGCATTTACTGTTGAGTCTGCACATTTTGGCATTTAATAATACAGAGTTTTATATGGTATCATAACTGTTTTATGTAAATTCACCTTGGCCCTCTGACCTAATGGTAAAAAACCTGAGCATGTGCCATGTCACTTCCCTTATAGAGTAACCATAGATAGATGCTAACACAGCACCTCTAGAAATGAACATTCAATCTTCAACATAATGAATGTGGTGATGGTGCTAAATATTTATGAGATAGAAATGTGCAAACAGGCATCAATTTAGATAGAATTATAAGATAAATGACAGGTAAGAAAATCAAAATAGACTTCAGGAAGCAGTAGAAATTTATTTTATAATTTTTCCTGTAAGTAATCATCTAGCCATTTTAAAGGCTCCAATAAATACAATACACCTCCAACTCGCATCAAACTACCACTGAAAATTCTATAAAATATATAATTTATCTACTTTTCATTTTGTCTTTTTATTCTCAGTAACCAGTAAAGTGCCATGAATACAGTAAACACTTAATAAAAGGCTTGTTAGATTGGACTGCATTTCTATTCTGCTGTACAATTCACCTAGTGTACAGGACCCATTAGTTCTCACTGCAGAAACAAAACCAAAACCATTGACCAGCCTTTTATAAACCTAAGAGCACATGCTTGCCTTCACTTACAAGTCAGTGCTGATAAGAGTAGAAAACAAAAAGAGGACAGGGTCCATCCCACGGTCATGAAATTCATTTCTATCTCCCACAGCACCTGGCAGAGTCTGTTTCCTATCAGAGAACGCTCCTGAATCACCCCTATTTTTCCATATCAAGCCTTCTGATTTCAAAGCTACTTCTGCTCTTTCTTTAACTTACCTAGAACAGCTTCTATACTGTATGTTTTAGTAACTCCCACACTGCAGAGCCTTATTTAGTGTCATGCGTCGAGTCAGTATCAAAACATGGGAGAAAGTAAAAATAAAGGAAGGTATACCAGAAAATGGCTTTAGAAAAGTGCAGATGAAGAATAAATAAGTATATAGTCAAAAAATATTAAATATTAAAGATAAAGGCTATTCTTCTGGAGGAATTTATAAATCACAGCAGGAATGCCTATAAGAAGATGTCAATGAAGGAAAACTACCATATTATTTTTCAAAATAAGGGAGAGATAAATAAGGGATGTAATGGCAAAGAAAAGAGTCCCAATAAATGTGTATTTCAAGAAGTTAATTTCTGAGAAAGAATCAAGCAGGAAAAAATTAAGAATAAACAGAGAAATTAAATTAAAAATTCTAGTTTTCTCCTTTACAAAAAGTCTTAAGGTATTTTATAAATATTAACCCATTAATCTTTTAAAAAGGTAGTAAGGTAGACAAACGAGTGTTACTAATCTACTTCACAGGTATAAAAAAATAAAAGACAATGCTGGAAAAAGTTGGAAATAGAACTGGTATCTTCATTTCTTTGATAAAACTTGATCAAAATTATATAATTACTAAAAGACATCAATGAGGAAAGAATTACAAAAACTAAAAACTGAAAGGAGAGAGCTAGGGTGTATTGAATAAAGCATATATAGATGATATAAGAGGTAGGGTTCATGAAAATGGGAAGAAAAAATAGTGAACATCAGACATAAATAATACAGCAATATCCATCTCCTTCTCTAGCTATCTGGCCTAGTTTTGAGAATACAAAAATATTTCTCACTCAGAACAGTTAAAATTGGTGATACAAAATCCAAGGACTAAAGCTCATGTGAGCTTTTAAAAGCCAGTCCCTTCAAACTTCCCTTTAAGTGTCTGTTTAGTTTTATTTCACAAACAATCCTAACAAGCACATCTGCTTCCAAACCCACAATAAAGCAATAGCATATTAGAATTCAAGAGGCTCTACTACAGTAAGGCACACTGACAGTAAGTACCAAGGACTTGCAGCTGAGAAGGCAAGAATCAAAATAATTAAAAAATATACACCTAAACTCACTAGAACAATTTACGTTATCAGTTCTACAAGCTCAAAAAAAAGCTTTCTAGAAATACTCATTCCTAAAGATTATGGATTGCCAAAGATGCACTGCAGTTGCTCATTTCAGTGGCCTTGGAGATTTAATTGCAGGTATCATCTGGCAAATTTGGTATATCCCCATTTAAATTAAGTTTTGGAACAAACCAGTGAAGAATGTATAACACATTGCTCAACCACCCAACAAAGAACTAGGGGAAAAATGAGAGAAGAAAAATAACAATGACATTGGAAAAAAATATTCATTCTCTCACAAAAGGTAATATTTTGGATAAATATGTGTGGCAGGAAAAAGCAAAAAGAAAAAGCTGAACAGTAAAGGGATAAATTTTTAAAAGTAAGGATGGGTTTTGGCTTAACCTAAAAATATATAATGTTCACAGTTGGGAGTACTTAATTACCAATTTATTTTATATTCTCGTAAAACATGGTGAAAGTTCTAGCCCAAGGTTGTCTTTAGTTAAAAATGATTCCTGTCGAATCATCTCTCTGGTTTTTACTCCTGCTTTGACATTAATTTGTTAGTTATATAACCTTAAAAAAATCTCTTCAACTTTATGAGCCTCAAGTTTCCCCTTATATAAGTAAAAAATTTCTAAAGTACTCTTTGGCTCTAATTTTTTTTCTTTCTGATCAATTTTTTAAAATGAATTTCCATTCAAAATTAGAACAAGTGTATGCATTAATTTATATACCTATAGTCATGTCTAGGTTTCAAAAGAATATAGATCATAAGATCTTAGATACAGAGCTGGAAGGAATCTCAAAGAACACCTAGTCCAACCATCTCCTTTTATTTAACATTTCTTGTTGCCATTCTTTTATTTTTTAACATTGGATACATTCTATCAGAGGAAACAATATGGATACATAGAGTATACATAAAATTCTGTATATGATAAGAAGCAGACCTCTGATTCCCTTGGTAAAGGGAAGCTCAGGTAATGAAACACCTTCTAACAGTAAAGGCTTGTATTACAGTTTTAGTGAGTTACTTCAGGAACTGAAGAGTTGTGTGATGTGCCCAGGGTCACAGAGCCAGGCACTGTCAAAAGTGGAATTAGAACTTGTCTTTTTGGCTTTAATAATCAGAAGATTACAGGATCTCAGCAATACAATGATGCAAGACAATTCCGAAGGACTCATGCTGGAAAATGCCATCCTCATCCAGAGAAAGAACCATGGAGCCTAAATGCAGGTCAAAGCATAATATTTTCACTTTGGCTTTTTTTTTTCTTTTTGTGGTTTTTCCTATTTGTTCTGATTCTTCTTTCACAATATTACTAATGTGAAAATATGATTCATATAATTGTACATGTATAGACTGTATCAGATTGCTTGAACTTCAAATCTTATAAAAGGGATTACTGAAAACTATCTTTACATGTAATTGGAAGAAAGCAAAATTAAGTAGGAAAAAATAGAAAATAAAAGAAAGCAAAGCAGCATTATTATTTTTTTAAATATTATAGGACCATAGATTTCGAGCAAGAAGAGATCTGAGAGACCATTGAGTATAACTCTCTGACTTTACAGATAAAGAAACCGAGGCTCAGTGAGATGAGTTAATAAATGTCTGAACTGGGTTTTGAACTTTGCCTTCCTAACTCCCAGTCCAGCACTCTACTTGTTACATCATGAAGTTTCCTGTATAGACAAAGGAGAGAAAAGGTAATCTTGGAGGACAAGAGGTACTAGCATATAAGAAAATCAGAAATACTTTCAATAAAAAAGGGGTAGAGGAGTGAAGCTCTTAAGGAAGTTAAAGCATTTTCTGAGGCAGAGGTAAGAAGGGCAATATTCCAGACACAGAGGACACCCTGCACAAAAATGTGAAGCCAGAAGCTCCACACAGGGGGAACAGCAAATGGGCCAATTTTGCTGGACAGCAGTTTCATAAATGTTTGGTGAACTGAAATATTTCAAAATGATAACTTATTTACAAAATTGTTGGCTTTCACTTTTAAGAGGAAAAAGTGATTCCTAAATAAAAAACTGAAATAGTTTGATTATATTTTTTCAAAAACGAGTTGCCATCATACAGTAAAAACTGTCATCATACAGTAAAAACATTTCAAACTGTGAAGAATGGAAAAATCATATCATATTTTAATGAGAAGCAAATCAAGAAAAACCAAATCAGGAAATTCCTATTACAGGTCTGCCTGGTTACTGGCCTGGTCCTAAACAATGAAAAGAAAAGTTATGAGCATCTTTAATTGAAGAGAAACAGAGGAAAGAATCTAAGAAGAAGCAGCCATTAGCTGTGTGAGAACAAAAGAGAAATAAGACAGACATCCCACGAACAGACTGCAGATCAGCACAGCCGGCCGCCTCGGCCAAGTCACCATTTTCTTCCTTAATCAGTTCTTCATCAATTCAAGGAGATCAATGGAAAGATTTTAAATTGGGGGAAAAAAACCTGTCATTCATGAGGATAGCCAGATATTTGTTTTGTTTTGGTATCCATGTATAACACTTTCCGAAGTTCACAATTTTTAGGAATTTCACTACTTATAATTAGATCTTCATGTGTATACACAGAAAACAGAGGAACTTAATATACACCTTCATTTGCATGCTACACAGAGCCATGCTTAGCTACAACATGCATACATATTGCACAGAATTTTTTAAAAGTCTGAAGACAACTGGTAAAGTTCTGACTAACAGTAGACTTTGTTTAAAACATCTGCTTTACCTGATAGATAAAACCGCTCATCCTAGGGCTGGCAGACAACATTAATAAAATGTTAGGGAAGAGGAGAAGATACCTTTCGTTCTTTTCCTTAAAAAAGAAACACAAATAATTATAAAATATACACATATATATGCTACGAATTGTAAAACATTTGTTTTTACTCCAAGCATCATCAAAAATCACATGCTATGACATTTTTCACCAAAATGTGGCTGTTAACTTCAGCTAAGTTAAATGAGAACAAAGTAAAGATAGTAGATTCTCTATTTTTTTCTTGCTGAGTCATTTAAGTCATGTCTGACTCTTCATGACCCCATTTTGGGGTTTTCTTGGCAAAGATACTGGAGTAGTTTGCCATTTTACAGATGAGGAACTCAGGCAAAGTTAAGCTGACTTGCCCAGGGTCACACAGCTAGTAAGTGAGGCTAGATTTGAACTCTTGAAGAGAATTATTCCTGATTACCACTGAACTTTCCACTGCAGTACCTAGCTGCCCAGATTCCCCACTGCATTTTTGTAACTGATTAAAAGAGCACTTTAATCTATCTAATAAGGAATACATGCTTAAATTTCTTATTATAAAATGTAATATACATGCTTTAAATTACATTTGATTCATATGTATCTGATATGGTACTTTAAAGGGATATAGAAACTTAAGTTCTATTTTCTTGACTGAAAAGACAGCTCCCTGGTAGGTTCAAAAGTTGGATAAAGGCCATATATTTAGAATAAAATTATTTTTTTAAAAAAACTATGTTATGAGTAAGTCCTAGTACACTTCCAATGTAGATGAAAAATACTACATTATCTTAAAACTCTATAATTCTATTTTCATATGTTTCATTAAGTTGAACTAATTTGTCTGATGGACTTGAAAACATTCCATGTTACTTTTTACAACTGATTCAAGAGTTTTACAGAAGTCAAAAGCCTATGATGAAAGACAAATTCAAATGGAAGTACAAACACCAAGATCACGATGTAAGGTGATATCTGAAACCCTTGTACTATTTTTACTAATCACTGAACAAAAAAAAAAAAGAATGAAAATTTTTAAAAAAGCTACAAGAGGAAAGGAAGCTTGTAATTCAGCATGAAACAGTACATATCATTAATTATCAAGTGATTAAAATGTCACTGTCCACTGATAACTGACATCTCTTTCTAGTTTACTAATGAAAAGGAATATTTTTCCACATATTAATATGTACAAAAAAAGATTACTTTCCTAAGGTAGTTAATTTTGAAAGTGGGTCATTAATTCATCATTACAATAAATGTTTTAACTGTGGTAATTACTTTATCAACAAATGGAACACATTTCAAAATAGAGATTAACTAGATTAATTAACCAGGAAGAACGTGGATTCCACTGTGAATTTATACAACCAGCCTCAATTATCACTGGACAAGGATGTTGCTGAGTAACTAAGCTAATGCACAAACCAAATACATGTCAAAGCAATTATGTGTATCTACTGTAAATGTCAACGAATACACAAGAAGAACATTGGTCCAAATTACCTAAAAGAACAGATAATGCTAATGTCTTCCTAATGCATTTTTTGTGCACTGCAAGAGGTCACATTTAAATTGGTTCTAGATATCATTACCTCTCAGGATGACTGATAAGTACTGATCTAAGTTTAACTGTCCTTTCTGTCCCCAAGGTTACTGGCTAGCTCTTTTCCACATTCATGGAGTGTGTGGGATTTTATTTGTTTCTGTTCATTTGGTTTGCAGAGGGAGGATATACATTCTTATTTTAAATAATGACTTGTCCAGCAGCTGAGCAACTATGAAAGGAATACCAAATCTCCCTGGTCTACACACAGGGCAGAGGGGAAAACAAGGAAGCAATATGAGCAAGGAAGAACGAAGCAGACTCCACTATCTTTGCTCTCAACTTCCTTACAGAAAGCTTGCAGAATTTAAAGAATTACACGGGATAATCCCTATGTGTAAAACTGAAGGCACAGCTGAGAGCTGATTACACTAGCATTCAAAACTGAGACAATATTTTCTTAACTAAAACATGGAATAACTTTTAGGAAAATGTAAGAAGAGTGGTACAAACATTCAATGTAGTAACCCAGTTAGATACACTATTGACAAAAGGGGTCCATTTTACAAACAGTGGGCTCCAATTTCTGAATAGTTTAGAGCAATGGTGTCAGACTAAAAGAAAAATGCATCCTTGTGGGTTGCTTACTGATTTAGGTGGTGACATATTAACAATATCCATGGTGTACTGTATTTTTACTTATTTTGTTAAATGTTTCTCAATTATATTTTAACCTGGTTTGGGCAGCACTCTGGAGTTCAGAGGAAGTAGAATATTCAGTGCTAGTACAGCTTTTCTAAATAGATGTAACCACAGGTTCGCACATATCGAAGTGGAAGGGGGACTGGAGGTTATCTAATCTGATCTCTTCCACAGAAAGAAAATGAGGCCCAGAGCAATAAAAAGACTTAGCAAAAGTCACGCAGGTGGTAAGGGGCTGAGCTGGAATTCAAATCCAAGCTCTCACTGCTAAACCCAGCATCTTTCCACTTTGCTACTAGGCAAATAGCCACGCTTATAAATATATACATACACACACATTGTCAAAAATGTTATAAGAGGAGAACAGGTATCTTTAGAGAAGAAGCATGCTTTGGTGAATAGTGAGCTAAACTTAAAAAAAAATGAAATCAAATCCTGCCTTTGACACTCACCAGCTCTTTATACCTGGCCAAGTCACTAACCTTTAGTAGTCTCAATATTTTAATCTGCAAAATAGGGATGATATCACCTATAACACTTAGTTCATGGGATTATTGCAAAACTCAAATGAAGTAATCGATATAAAATGTTTATTATTATAATTATTATTGTTATTTAGAACAAATGGTTTTTCTCTACCATGGCTCATTCCTAATCTCTATATAGTAATCTCTCAAAAGGCAGCATAAACAAGAAGGCATCAGAAAGCAGAAATCGCCTCTGATATTTCCTGTCCCTGACTTTCCTGATACTTGTCTCTGGAAGTGCTTTCAAACAGGTGAAATGAATTATGTTGTATTTTGAGACAAAAGTACTGAGAGCAGTACCTAAACTCCTTTTCCAAGTATATTGTTCTAATTACAACATAAATACTTAAGCATTAAGTTAAGATACCTAAAAACTAAATACACTATGGCAGCTCTAAGGGTATCACCTGGTATCATACTTTAATGAGTTCTGAACAATTATAATGCCAGCTGTCCTGGTAAGACTAGAGGGCAGAGAGCATTTGATCTGACACCACTCCCTCTGAGTAGGAATTTGGCACTAAGAAATGATATCATAACTGACTTGAGTTGGATTTATTTAGTGGTTATGAAGTAAACTTTCCTCAAAGTTAGCACCCAGAACTTTTCATTTATACATAAACTTTTGATATATTATATCTTCTACTTCTTTGTTAAAGAATCCATCAATTATAAGACAGAAACAGGGGACTGAAGGTTGTCAGTGATGACTTTTCCTTACCTGGCAAGTCACATACACAAGCATCTAAAACTAACTGCCTCTGAAAATACTCATCACTATTCATAGTTATTATGAAGCATTCAGAAACACCTTACTATGAAATACAGACACTATTTAACTAAGTAGAAGTTTGTTGTGAAAATGGACACTTTAATAATGTTCTAACAAAAAACTCTTTTTAAACGTATTAAAGTTTAGAAACTTTCTACCCAGACAGTCTTTTTATGTAAGTGCCACTGTTTTCATAATTCATCTTTCAAAAGACCTAATAGAAATAATATTTTGTGAATTCCTCACCTCATTTCCTGCACACTGAATCATGACCTGGGACATGTATATGACATTGCCCAAGGTTTTAATGTCATCTCCCTCCCAACAGCGAATTGCTTCTGTCAGAATCTGGAGTTCAAGTTCTTTCCTTTTTCGTACTTCTTGACATTGTGCCTAGAGGAAAAGTAAAACATATTTGTTAATAAAGAAGTTAAGAATTAATGAGACAAATCCTACTCTGGAACAGATACAGTCTCTACTCTGGAACAGTACAGTCTGCCAAATAAATCTAAGGCATGTATGTGTATGTGTATGTATGCATGTACATATAAATAACTAAAATGAAATATATGTGCATGTAAGGCATGTATGTGTGTCTATATGCATATATGCATGTGTGTTGTACTGTGCGGATGTATGAACATGTGTGTGCATGTATGCATTGTTTCTATATGCCCACAATGCTGAGCATAGCATAAAAATCAGGATACCTTAGGGTTTCAAATTATTCTTTGCCTTGGAATGGTAAGGAATGGCTATTTTACCTCCTCTTTCCAGTGAAAACAATGCTATGCTTAAGGGCTCAAGAAATCAAAAGTCATCCCAACACTACTCTCAAGTACATTATCCATTTCAGTCATACACAAGACATGTTTACCAAGCCATTTCATGAATTTGTATGTTAGCTGAACCTAAGTCTCACAAAGCCAGGGCACTTTGTCTCTTTCATTTTTCTGTGATTCCCTAATGCTAAGCACATGTCAGGTGCTCAGTATATGCTCACTGTGGTCTTATCTATGAAATAATATCCCAAATAAATAACATTTATGTTTTTTGTATACTGGAAGGCAGACTGAATAAGATTATAAGAAAAATACACATCTTGCCAATTTCAATAAACAAAAACACAGATTCAAAACAACTGACCTAAATCCAGTATGGTTTGGATTCATACCAGAAAGATTTCCTATACTACTTCTATTCTTATGCTAGTTGGTTGTTTCATTATAGCATGGAGGTAAAGAGGGGTTCACGGAAGTAATTACAAAGAAGTATAAGGTCTGGCAGGTCCTACACCACGTTGGAAAAGCTTTGAACATGGGCCGAGCAAATGGGCTACTCAGCTATCACCCAAGCCTAACTTAAGTTTGAAGAAAGAAGCTCAACACCAGAATGCTAGCTAGTAAGAGATGAACTTTTTGGTCACTACTTACAAAGACTAGCTATTATGGGATAGAGAAAAACATTTTAAGTTACGGTGTGGTAGACAGCTTATCAAAAAACGTAACAAATTTTCATCTTATATCCATCTAACTCACCAAATAATTCTAAGATTTCCTATTATTAACTCATTAAATGTTTATCCTATAAAAGCAAGCAATATATCAATTACGTCTTTAAATTCACTTATAGATCGTGTCTTCCTTCATGCATCCTTTGTAGTTAATGAGTATTTGTAACCATTAAAATTACTCATTCACTCAAAGCTGTTCTACAAACAGTATTGTTACTGTATACAGTGTTCTCTTGATTCTGCTCATTTCACTTTTCATTATTTTGTGCAAGTCTATCCATGTTTTTCTAAAATCGTTGATATATAGTTACAAATACATAGATATCTATATAAATGTAGATAGACATTTCTCATAGCACAGTAGTATTCTGTCACAATCACATACCACAACTCGTTCCAGTTCCTTGCCGCTACAAAGAGAGCTGTTAAAAATATTTTAAGACATAGAGGTTCTTTTCCTTTTTCCCTACTAATCTTGAGAAACAGATCTAGGAGTGGTGTTGCTGGATTAAAGGTGACAGGCAGTTTAATAACTCTTTAGGCACTACTCCAGAGTGCTCTCCAAAATGGCAAGATCAGAGCACAGTTCCAACAGTGTCCTAGTTTTTCCACATTCCCTCCAATGTATGTTGCTTTCCTCTCCAACCATTTTAGCCAACCTGATAGGTTTAAAATGAAACCCCAAGGTTGTTTTAATTTGTATTTCTCTAATCAATAATAATTTAGAGCACTTTCACATGACTATACATTGTTTTTATTTCTTACTCAGAAAACTGCCTGTTCATCTCCTTTGGTCATTTTATCACCTGGAGAATGACTCATATTCTTATGGATTTGACAGAGTTCTTTATATATTTGAGATATGAGATCTTTATCTAAGAATCTAGAAATTTTTTTAATATCTATCTGGTTTTATTCCTGCAAGCAAACACACATGTTTGTGCCTAATGGTAGCCATGGGGGAAGGAAGAAAACATGACAACTTCATTATAAATTTAAAAGGACTAGCAAGTTGTACATAACAGATCTGCAGAGTCAAGTATCTTTTTTTCTATTCTACTATGCTTTTTTTATTAAGTTCAAAATAAAATAAATAAAATTTTAAAAAAATAATTCACTTACAGAAAGATTTTTGAAGGCTGTCATAGACTTTTGAATATCTTGCCGATCTGGATGATAATCCTTAGTGTAACAAAACAAGACCATATTACTGTCAATCTTGGTAACAAAAAATACTTCTTAAGAACATATTATTGCTATAGAATTGCCAGAACTTGTACAAATATAATTCCTCTTTCAACATGTTCCCTTTCTCTCATTACTACAATAAATGTTACTTTTTTTGTCCAGGAAGAAAAGCAGACCAAGGGATCTCAGGCCTTTCACATGAATCCAAAGGCCTCGAAAGTAACTAATAAAACACAAATAACTTGAAGTAGAAATGTGAAAACTTAAATTTGCCCCTTCTTGCAAAGCCTTCAATAACACGCCAAAAAGAAAAGTAACTAACCCACAATGTCCACCTATTATGTAATGTCTTTTTCACTTATGCTGCCCAACAACATAAGCTCTTTTAAAGAGTACTTTGGTATTTATGGTTAACACCCATATTTCTAATTAAAAAGTAGTTTCATCTTTAGAAATGATGGTATCTGAAACATGGAGAAGTTGTTCAAGTCCCAAAATGTTTTAGAGGGAATGGAGGATTGTTTGTTTTGCATTGAATCCGGTCAAAGATATACAGTTGAAGGGACCTTGAGAGCCATTCACTCCAACAGTCTCATTTCATGGATGGCTTCAGGTCACAGAGGTACTAAATAGTAAAGCAAAGATGTGAATCTAGACTCTCCGATGGTAGAACCATCTCTCTTCCCACTGGAAGGACTGTGGTAAAAGAGCGGTTCATCTGGAAAAGATCTAGGAGTTGTAGTGGACTAGAAATTAAAGATGACAACAATGTGGTATGGGAGCCAAGAAGGTAACGTCATCTTAGGCTGCATTAAGAAAGGGAAATAAATGATCTACTGTACTCTACCCTGGTCAGACCACATCTAGAATCAGTGTTTCACTCCAGGTACCACATTTTAGAAAGGACACTGATAAGCCTGCAGAGGAGGGTAACCAGGATGGGCCTAGAGCTCAAGCCCTGTGAGGATCAGCCAGTTCAGCCAGGACCAAACCAACAACAGAAACAACCTACGGGACATATGATAACTGCTTTAAGGTATTTTATGGGCTACTGTATGAACTGGACTTATTTTTGCTTGATCCCAAATAGGGCTGAACTATAAGCAATGAGCAGAAGTTATGAAGTGGCAAAATTGGGCTTGAAATTGTACATATGTATATATTCACATACAGATGTGTGCACGTGTGTATACAGGGGTGGGTAGGGGTGTGTGTGTATGTGTGTGAAAAAGAGCAATCTAAAAGTGATGTGCACTATATAGGGATGTTGTGAGTTACCCTCAGTGGAAGTCTTTTAAAAAAAAGCTAGATGATCCTTTGTCAGATATCACATGGAAGAGATAGGAGTTGGACTACAGAGCCTGTGAAATCCCTTCCAAATCTAGTTGGGGGGAATGGCAGGTGATGTTGATTATCTCAAAATACCAAAAAGCAAAAGAGATTAAAAAAAAAAACAAAAAACACCTTGAGTACTAGAGAAACTTTTACTTGGTTCTGAAATGTGTAGTGAATCTTCATTATAATGTTTTTCCTGCAAGCTCCTTGAGGTCAAGGGACATAGATCACCTAGTCTCCGTGTCTCACAAACCCCCTGGCCCACACAGCACCTTCAGTTTGTTATATTGATTCATTCATTTCCCAAAGACATAAGTAGCAATCCTACATATAAATAGGTACTGAAGAAATGAATGTAAAGGGAAAAAATGGTACCTCCATATGTCTTTCAAGTTCTTTGAGTAAGGTAGGGTATTTATCCAGGCGCATAAAAGGTTTGCTGAGGCCCGTGGTCAACACAAGAATCCCAGGACTGCTGGCACCTTTCATCTCCATAAATTCTCCCAAATCCTCACTGAGCAAACAAATCATTAACACAAAAGAACTTTCTTGTTAGGGGTAAAGGACAAAACAAAGTTACTGTAACTGCTAGGCTAGACCATTTACTCATTCTTAATTATGTCTGTGATTAATGAAGAACAAAGGTAGAGGGACAAAAGATTTCCATCTGATACTGTTCCAATAGGATCATCTTATCAGTAACACCATCTTATAATGAGATCTCTCAAATACTAAGTAACTAAATCCACCTCATTCTTAATTCCTTTTTTAAATTTTTTTACTTAGTTAAATTTATTTACTTTTTACATTCATTTTCACAAAATTTTGGGTTCCAAATTTTCTCCCCATTTGGCCCCTCCCCCCACTCCAATACACCATGCATTCTAATTTCCCCTATCACCAATCTGCCCTCTCTTCTATCATCCCTCCCTTCTCTTATCCCCATCTTCTCTTTTGTCCTGTAGGGCCAGATGACTTTCTATTCCCCATTAACTGTATTTCTTATTTCCTAGTAGCAAGAACAATACTAAACAGTTGTTCCTAAAGCTTTGAGTTCCAACTTCTCCCCATCCCTCCCTCCCCACCCATTCCCTTTGGGAAGGCAGGCAATTCAATATAGGCCATATCTGTGTAGTTTTGCAAATGACTTCCATAATAGTCGTGTTGTGTAAGACTAACCATATTTCCCTCCATCCTATCCTGCCCTCCATTGCTTCTATTCTCTCTTTTGATCCTGTCCCTCCCCAAGAATGTTGATTTCAAATTGCTCCCTCCTCCCATTGCCCTCCCTTCCATCATCCCCCCTACCCTGCTTGTCCCCTTCTCCCCCACTTTCCTGTATTGTAAGATAGGTTTTCACACCAAAATGAGTGTGCATTTTATTCCTTCCTTTAGTCTAACGTGATAAGAGTAAACTTCATGTTTTTCTCTCAGCTCCCTTCTTTTTCCCTCCATTAAAAAGTCTCCTACCTGCCTCTTCTATGAGAGATAATTTGCCCCATTCCATTTCTTCCTCTTTCCACCCAACACATTTCTCTCTCACTGCTTAACTTCATTTTTTAAAGATATGATCCCATCCTATTCAATTCACTCTGTGCTCTCTGTCTCTGTGTGTGAGCATGTGTGTATGTGTGTGTGCGAGTAGTCCCACCAACTACCCAGATACTGAAAAGTTTCAAGAGTTACAAGTATTGTCTTTCCATGTAGAAATGTAAACAGTTCAACTTCAGTAATGACTTCTCTTTGTTGTTTATCTTTTCATGCTTTTTTTCATTCTTGTGTTTAAAAGACAAATTTTCTTTTCAGCTCTGGTCTTTTCATCAAGAATTCTTGAAAGTCCTCAATTTCATTGAAAGACCATTTTGTCCCCTTTAGTATTTATTATACTCAGTTTTGCTGGGTAGGTGATTCTTGTTTTAGTCCTAGTTCCTTTGACTACTGGAATATCGTATTCCATGCCCTTTGATCCCTTAATGTAGAAGCTACTAAATCTTGTGTTATCCTGATTATACTTCCACAATACTTGAATTGCCCTCTGGTTCTAGAATATATCAGGGCAGTTTTCCTCGATAATTTCGTGAAAGATGATGTCTAGGCTCTTTTTTTGATCATGGCTTTCAGGTAGTCCCATAATTTTTAAATTGGCTCTCCTGGATCTATTTTCCAGGTCAGTTGTTTTTCCAATGAGATATTTCACATTCTCTTCCATTTTTTCATTCTTTTGTTTTTGTTTTGTGATTTCTTGGTTTCTCATAAGTCATTAGCCTCCATCTGTTCCATTCTAATTTTGAAAGAACTATTTTCTTCAGTGAGCTTTTGAACCTCCTTTTCCATTTGGCTAATTCTGCTTTTGAAAGCATTCTTCTCCTCATTGACTTTTTGAACCTCTTTTGCCAGTTGAGTTAGCCTATTTTTCAAGGTGTTATTGAAGCATTTTTTTGGGTCTCCTTTGGCAAGTTGCTGACCTGCTTTTCATGCTTTTTTTGCATCTCTCTCATTTCTCTTCCCAGTTTTTTCTCCACCTCTCTCACTTGATTTTCAAAATCCTTTTTGAGCTCTTCCATGGCCTGAGCCCATTGAATATTTATTTTGGATGTTTGGGATACAGAGGCCTAGACTTCTATTTCTTTCCCTGATAGTAAGCATTGTTCTTCCTCATCAGAAAGGATGGGAGGAGATATCTGTTCACCAAGAAAGTAACCTTCTATGGTCTTATATTTTTTCCCCTTTTCTGGGCATTTTCCCAGCTAGCTACTTGACTTCCGAGATTCCTTTTCACACCCACCTCACCTCCAGATCTGCCCAGCTAGTGCTTGGGGTCTGAGATTCAAATGCTGCTTCCCAGCCTCAGGGCTTTCAGCAGGGGTGGGGCTGCTATTCAGTGTGAGAGTAAATTCAGGTGCTCAGGTAGGGGCAGGGCTGCTATTCAGTGTGAGATTAAGTTTAGCTGGTCTGGTGGGGGCAGGGCTGCCTCACAGGGCTCAGTTCCCTCAGGGGGTTTATGCAGAGACCTTCAACATGGATCCAAGGTCCTGTCTGCTTTGGGAGCCCCTGTCCTCTGCTGCCTCTGCTGCTGCCTCCCAAGGACGTCTGAGTTATAGAGACACCCCGCTCCCCTCTCGGCCAGGCAAACAGGCTTTCTCACTGACCTTTGGTGTCTGTGGGTGGAGGGATCTGCTTGGCAACCGGAGATACCGTCCCAGAAGCCTGCTTGGATCTGCTCCTCTCAGTGCTGTGCAGCCAAGGCAGGGCTGGGCTCTGCTCCGGGTCCAGTGCGCGACAGACCTTTGGTGTCAGTTTTTCAGGGTTCTCTGGAACAGAAATCTCCTCTACTCCATTGTTGTGTGGCTTCCACTGCTCCAGAATTTGTTGGGAGTTCTTCTTCACAGGTATTTTATGGGCTGTGGGTTCGGAGCTAGCATATGTGAATCTTTCTACTCCATCATCTTGGCTTCTCCCCCCCCTCATTCTTAATTCTAACATGGAAGAAGAAGGAGTGAATGCAAAGTTCCAGTGGAGGTCTCCTCGTGTGAACTCCTGTGTTCAATTCAATTCATCAAGCAGTTATATTAAGTACCAAGTATGTGCAAGGCACTGAGTTTGGTGCTAGGGAATACAATCTAGAAATGAACATTATCCCTGCCTTCAAGGAGCTCATATTTTATTGGGGAAATATACCATGCAATTGACTTATAAATAGAAAGCATTTCAAAAATAAATACAACAGTGGAGGGAAATATTAACAAATGGAAGGGTCAAGAAAAGTCTTGAATAGAGACAGAGATTTCCAAAGGTGAAAGTGAAGAGAAAGAATACTCCTAGAATGCAGAGCAGGATGTACCAAGGCATCAAGATGCAACATCAGAGAATAGGGACAGCCCATGGGCCTGTTTGGACAGAACAGGAATCATGGAAGAAGCAAATATTCTGTAAAGGCAAGTCAGAAACAGACTGTAAAGAGCTTCAAACACTAAATTAATAAGTTTGTATTTAACCCGACAAGTAATAATGAGCTACTGAATGCTTTTTAAGCAAGAACGTGACATAGTCAGACCTGTACATTAGAAATATCAAACTGGCAGCTGCGAAGAACGGAATGGAGAGAGAAGAAAATGGAGGGAGGGACACCAAAGCCCAGGTGAGGAATGGTAAGGGCTAAACAAAAGTGGTCATGTGAATGGTGAAAAGGGAGGATAGTATGAAAGATGGCCCAGTAATAACCTTAATTTTTCACAAAGATCACCTCTGCAGCTTAAACCTTTACACAGGAAAGATCTGCAAAAAAAAGTTACAGATTTTATCTAAAACCTTGCTTTTAAGTCAACTCTTTGGAACTCAGAATAACTATAAAACATATATAAGCTATGACTATGGTCATCATCCCCCATGAATCACTTATTCTGAAAGCTTTGTTAAACAAGGTGCTACACTGCAAGTTGCTTAAGGAACCTTTCTGCTATAAGAAAAGTCATTTTTTTATGGCGGGCACCCTCTGAATATATATCTTCCAAAGGTCACTCTATCTATTACAATGTTTTCTCACCTGTTAGTGGTCATAAAGCCAAGTTGGCTCTAAATATATGCTCATATTTTTCCCTGTTTGTCTAAGACTTCTGACCTCCTTACTCAAGACCTGGATCAGTCAACTGTTGTAGATGCAGAATGATCACTGATAAGTGGTAGAACACGCCCATCATCTCAGCTCTTGGTTATGCAATTGTTGACTTTAAGTAAATCTTCTTAGAAGTGAAAGTAAGAATATAAGAAAAAGCAGGCACTTCGTGGGAAAAGTACTTAACTGGGGAGACCTAAGATCAAGACTCCAATCAGATCTCTACTATCACTGGCCTCTCCATTTCCTCATGTGTAAAACAAAAGGACTGAACTAAATAGCCTCTACTGTCCCTTCCCGCTCTAGAATAAATGATTTTAAGCAAAACTGGACCACAGTCTGATAACTGAAAGTTTAGGTTGGAAATGAATCACAATTTAGATCAGGCAACAGGTCAAAAGATGGAAACAGAGTGCAAGTGCAGCCACGTACACCTTAAATTGTTTAAGGTTCAGATGATAGGGGCTCCACTGATTTAACTAATGAGAAGAAGCCATCAACTCTCTACAGGTGAAACAAAAATCACAGAACAATTACCTAAGAATAATTTTCTCTTTCCTAAACCATTTTATTCCATTTTAGTATTTCATTTTTCCAAGCAAAGTTTACTTTTTGTCCCTGATTCATCAATATCAAACTTTTGTGTTTCAAGGACCCTTTAGTTTCAAAGACCTGTGTGACTCCCCCCTACCCAACTACCACCTTCCCCCGTCAAGCAATGATGAATCTTATCTCTGCAATTTAACACATTCTCTTCAAGAATTGTTATGGTCAGTATGGCAAAAGCCCCTTCTAAACACAGAAGATTCTCTGACAACAGATACAATTATCTGTCCCTGAGCCCACAAAACTTTTTCCAGTTTAGAAGAACTCCCCAGATCTTAAGCTGAGTTGAAATTGCATTCAAGATCCCCGAATCAGCTGCAGGTCATAATGAAAATTAGAGAATGAATTTAGGAGAGTCTTTAGTATTTGTGACATTTCTTTATTAAACTGATTAAATCACAAAAAAGTAATAAAAATGGAATACTTCATTTATTGGATCTTTTAAAACCTTGGAACACTGACAGTCAAAAACTGGCTTAGAGGCTTTAGGCACAATTAGGCACTATTCATCCTTCAGGTGAATGAAAGTCAGTCTACCACAAACTACTTCATTATGTTTCACCAAAATTTCAAACTATTAAACTATGGCATCCTGTTCTTCTCAGGAAAGAAATGACCTATAGTGAAATAGTAATCAGTGATCCAAGTGAAAGCAAAAGAAAATTTAAGCAGGAACTGCTATTTTATTAAAAGGAAACCAATATGGAGTTATGCCTGTAATGTTGGGCCACTAACCTACTATCTGTAAAATGAGGAAATTGAACAAGATAACCTCTGAGATCTCTCAGTTCTAAATCTATGATCCTATTAAAAAACAAAAACAATGCCCACATATAGCCCACACCTTAAAATAAACAAGTATATCATAAAATTGGTGGTTGAAGGGGCCTCACAGTCCAAACAACAGTTCTTGCCCTCAAAAGGCTTACAGCCTAGAACAGGAGATAAAAAAAGACTGATATAAGATAGAAGATAATCAAACATCAGAGAAAGACTGACTAAGAAGAGGAAGCCTCATTTCTCATGGGACAGAGGACAGAGAGGAGAAGGGTACAGTGTAGAAGGAAGTCAGTGGTTTGGTAGAAAGAATAATGTCCTTGGCTTCAGGAGAGATTAATATTCTATCAACAACACCTAGAAGCTTTGGGACCATGGAATAAATGAATGTGTTTCAGTTTCCCTATCTATAAAATGGGGTCAAGTAAATGTGTCCTAATCATCTCCCAGAATTAGTCAGTTTTTTAAAATTGCTAAATGCACTGAGCTAGATGCAAGGGACTATGGATAAAAAGGCAAGAATAAAACAGTCTCTGACTTTGAAGAGCTTAAAAAATTATAGCAGAATAAGTAAAACTGTAAGGAAAAGGGCTTGTAAACCTCAGAACATCCTAGAAATGGAAGTTACGTTTTACAAATGGTAAAAATGGTAAAAAAAAATATATCTCCCAACTCAGTACTCTCTTTGTTGTTTCAAACTGTCCCCTACATTTCCGTCTCCCTTCAGTACACCCGCTGTAACTGAAAAAAATATCACATTTAATTTAAAAAGCAAAGCTACACTTCAACAATCCATTATTTGGGTGTTAAACCTATGAAACACTGAGACCTCTGGTTCTTCCTCTTAATGAGGTCTTCACTTCAACCTAATATTATTCTACTTAAGTTTTGCTTTCACCTGCTTTTTTCTTGTCATAATACATAGGGCAAATAGTTTCCTTCCTTAATCAACCATCAATTGTATTTACAATCCTTGAAGCCACTTATTCCTCAAGTGAATTATTCTTTATGTTTCATAATGCATGTCTTGAACTTATTCACCAATGAAGAAAAACTGCCAGCTTATCATTCTCTTCCTTCTCATCTTCCACTCAACAAAAAAATAGATATTTATATGGAACATTACTTCTTTTCTTAGATTTATCTTGATACAGAATAGGTCTTTTATGTTTTTCAAAAACCAAGTAAAATAATTTTATATGAAAGTCAATTGTTGAAAAAGAAAGTAGTCAGGCACCTGGAAATTCAAGTACAAAGCATTAAAAATGGAAAAGTTTTGGTATTTTACTATAAGTAATTTCCCCCAGCTTTATCACCATATAATTATCCAACTTCATAAATCTACATACTTTAGCTCTCTAGTTACCATCCGTTTTTAATGTGTTCTAAAATCCACCGTCATTTCTCTGCTGTCCCCAACTCTTTGGGGAAATATGACTGGCTCAGAAGGGTGAGTTTTAGGCTCAATTCTACTCCTTATCCTTACTAGTCACATGACCATGGCAAATCACTTCACCACTACAGAGTTTAATTTCTTCATCTATAAAATCAGGGTCTTGGAAAAGATGGTCTTTAAGGGTCTGAATCAATTCTATAACTCTAGTTTTGTCACCAACATTGAAATAGCCACTGATTGCACACACAAAACAGAAAGTAATAAAGGTAATATCTGTTTATGCTTAAATATTTTCCATTGTAGCTTTCACTATACACATGACAGAGTGGGAAAACTACTGAATTTGGAGTAAGGTAACAAGAATTCAAATGCTGATTCTGCCATTTAAAACCTGTGACCTCAGGAAGTTGGTTCATCTCTTTGAGCCTCTGTTTTCTTATTTATAAAATGGTAGGGGAGTGGATAGTAATTAATGTTCACTAAAGTTTCCTCCAATTAAAATTCTATAACCCAATCTTAAAGTTTCTGTCGCCAGCTTTAAACACCATAGATGACTAATTTTACTATACATAAATTCTCATCACAAAACAACAGTAACTGAAGTACCTGCCTAGGCCATCCAATAAGAAAGAATGCCATCATTGTATTATTCCCATTTTCCCTAAATCCCTGTATCTCAAGGTTTGTGAGTGAACTAGAAAATAGTTTTAGCAAGAGTGAAGTGAAGAGAATAGGCACAGAAGTCATTAATTTCTTCTCCAGTCTCTTATCACAATCTTATTCGTAGTATTCGATCACACAAAATCAGCGTTCTTCTCTATGCAAACTCTTTTTTTAACCAATGCATTCATCACATACTCTTATTAACAGTTCCTCAGAAAATTAGACTCTAGTAGCTCATACACATTAGCTGTGGAGCGGTCTCTTCCATTACCAACAGAGGTTAATGTATGGATTAGAGAATGCCAACAGTTTTATTCTAGGTTTCTGAAAACTTCTGTAAGTCAAATTTAAAAAGAACCATATGGTAGGACATCAAGAATATATTAATAACGTCTACCTAAATGCAGCATGTAGAACGTTTTCTGCCTAATTTAGTTGTGGAGGATTTATTTAGGAAGCTTTCAAAGCCATAGTATACACCAGCAATTTCATGTTTAGGAAATGTAAATGAACTGTCCTCAGTTAATTCCACATCTCGTAGAGACTGCACTGAAACTAAGGGAAAGTAATTTAAAAACAAAACTAAATTTTTAGTACTAAATGTCTAGATGAGGAGGAATAAGACCTTTATATACAATGCTAGAAGCCATGGCTTTCGAGCAGGCCAATGAGAGTTTTAAATCCTTTCCAGATCATTGTGCTAGTTTTATTTATTTACTTCTATGCTGAATTAAAAGAAAACCACACAATGCACATGGCTCATAGCTCTTTTGAAAAGACAATAGCTCTTTTCAGTTCACTTAGTTTCTACTGGCACTAGAAAGTACTGCACAGTGTATCTCCTCTGTGTTTACTGAAATGACACTGTAAGCTACAGAAAAGAAACAAAGAGAACACACAAAATAGATCAGTTAGCTGAGCAAAAAGTAACAAAATGCTACGGGAGGGATTTAAATCATTTGATTGTATAAATTATTAAAGCTGCAATTTATTCAAAATAGTTTGGCATGAACATATATCACTGCTGATTTAATCAAGAGAAATGGATTTGGGGCAAATATATTTTAGTTTAAGCTATCTATAGATTTTACAATACTAAGAATATGTTAGGATACTCCATGCCAAAATGACCTTGAGAATTCAAGTTAGTCTTACTTTTTTGAGATTTCCTCTAAGCCAACCTCTGCCTTCTATGCTATCACAAGCAACATCCCCAGTCCAACATTTCAGAATTACGTTGTTGATCGCCACTAGAGAGCGATAATACTTTTCACTATTTTAATAAATGTTAAGTAAAAGGGTTTTTAATGTTCAAAATATGAGACCAGTCGGTCTAAAGGCTAGTAATCAACTACATTTTTAAAAGCAGTAAATACCCAACTACCTCCAAAAGCCAAATAAATATAAGACTTACATTCCTGAAGCTGGGCTTGGTTTGTAGTAGACAGACTGTGAGCTCTCACTGTTTACAGATCTGAGGAGGGCACACAGGCAACGCATCTTGACAAATCTGGGGGAAGTTCTTGGCTTCCTTAGTGATTTTTCTGCCTTTTTAGGGCTCTGAATTCTTTAGGACAGAGCTTCGATGGCTCCTTACTTTAGCATTGTTTCTCAGAGAATGACATCAGCCTGCACACTGTAAGGCTCTGGGATATACCAAGTGGAGGAGGGACAAAGAGTTTCCTGACTCAGAAAATTATCTGTATTCTATGCTCCAGTTATTTTGAGTAAATGCTATGTTTAAGTTCTGCAGATTTATCAAAATAGCTATTAAGGTAATGGTACAGGGGATAAACACAGCATACACTTGAAAAACATTCCCTTTAAAGCCCTAAGAGTTTCCCAAAATGTTACTGGTTTCAAAAGATTTCAATTTCAGGACAAATTTCTCCCTTCTCTGAAAACTAAGTTAACTTTCCCCACCAAAAATACCTCTCCTCACTCCAATATATATATATATATATATATATAAATAAATATGTGTGTAGGTATATATGTATCTAACATTCATATGCATAATTCTGTATTTATTATACACATTCCACATATATGTATATATTGTATGGGTGTATATACACATACTTCAGTACTAATAATTAACATTTATGTCATGCTTTACATATGTCACATACCTGACAAAGTTATTGAGAGTCTGAAACAGGATTTGAACTCAGGTCTTTCTCTGACTCCAAGTTTTGAGTTCCATCCACTCTGCCAAGCTGCATCTCTACTTGCTCTAAGATTACAGACAAATCTCCTAAGCTCTTTCTCAGTTTCTCATTACACTGTTATTGTGAAGAAATGCGTTGTCAAACTAGCAACAAAAGAATTACTATTTTACTGCTCTAGATTTGAGATTCTACTTGTGTAGAGAAACTTAGTGAGCAAAATCTCCCTCCACCAATGCAGATTAGGAGCCAGCAGGGCAGAATATAGCCACAACCAGTCTCAAAGCTTGTGTTCAAGTCCAATAAAAGCCAGAAACACTGGTACTTGTGTTACACAAAAAAAAGGCAGACAGTTGTATTGATAATGCATTTTTGCTTATTGTTAATGTAATTTTGCTTCTTAATGGGAAGATCTTTCCCATCCATTAATAGGCCAATGTGACCTGCTTAAGTCACATGGAACAGGAAGGGGTGGAGCAGGAAGTTAGTCAGAGTAAGTTAGTCAGAGAGTAGTCACAGCTGGGAAAGGCAGCAATTAGCAGGAATTTCTGTTTAAGGGAGCTGGTTGGTGGGAAGCCTAACAGACACTGTTTTCATGTACAGATATTTCTTTGTTACTATGGCGGATGTGGCCCTGGTGTCTGAATACATGTTTTGTTCTTTCACATTGTATTTCGCTCAAGCTTGTACCTACATAGTCATGGCTGCCACAGGCGCTGTGTAAATCGTATTGATGCTATGACAGTTCACATATAAAATACACACACATTCATCCTCCCACAGACAGCAGCCTCCCTGATGACAGAGAGGTTTACTTTTATCTTTATCCTCTGTGCTTACCACAATGTCTGGCTCGTGGCAGGTACTTAACAAGTGCCTTTGATTATTTTTTTTAATCACTAGAAATCCTATTATGTTCTTATATGGAAATTTCATAAAATTGGTATTTCTTATCAGGCTATAAAACACCCAAATCTCTGTTCTGTGATTTGCTGTGTAGCCTTAGACAAATCAAAACCTTTCTGATCCTATCTTCCCAACTGTAAAAGCAATAATAATAAGATCCTGCCTACATCACATAGTTACTATGAAGTTAGAAAGAAGTAACATGCATGAAAGTACTTTGTACCCATAAATTTGTAAGTTCCAGGGGTAGCTACATGGCACAGCGCATTGGCCCTGGAAACAGGAGGACCTGAGTTCAAATCTGGCCTCAGATACCTGATACACTTACTAGCTGTGTGACCTTGGGGAAATCACTTAACCCCAACTGCCTTGCCTTCCCCCTCAAAAAATAAGTCAAAAAAAAAAAAAATAAAGTGCTAGTATCCTATGATTGTAGATACTTTATATTATTTTGCAATTTGCCAAATTATAAATAAGAGAAGTATTTTAGGACACTTATTTGCTTTTCAAGGTATTTTAATGTTTTAAAATTTTAAAAGTTTGGCAGGTTTCTATTTTTAGAATCTCAAATGTGGTAATACTTAGATATAGGAAGAAATTAAAAAAAAAAAAAAAGCCTGGTTGGATTCTTCCACCCAGTCCAATAGTAAGTAGCGCTTAGTACAGAGTAGACATTTAATAAATAGTACAGAGTAGACATTTAATAAATATTTGGTGATTCACATGACTAGTTGATATGAGACTCACTGATATAATTAATGAAAAATCCACAAAGATCAGAGTTCTAATGCTGAAAGGGACTCAAAAACCATCTACTGCTACCCCCCTCATTTTACATATAAGAAAATCACTTACAGGGAGATTAATTAGCTTGCCCAATCTCACACAGGTAATAAGGCTCAGAGGTAGGATCTGAATACAAGTTCTTTGATGCAGGGGTTGGGGGGGCACATGGAAAAAGAAAATCTTTGTTTTTCTAATAATAAGACACCCCCACCCAGAATACTTGTTGAACAATATTAAACTACTGGATTCTATTCAAACTGAATCACATACTGAATTTATTAAAAACAAACTGATTTACAATTTGACAGCACAAATTTCAAGAATACAGAAATTGTACTTTGGATGATTTTTCAGGTTATTCTGTCCCAGTATACATGTGAATTAAAAAAGAAAACTCTAATTGATGAAAAGACCAACGAAGGTGAGAAGGGTAGAAGACACACTAAAATGGTGGGTTTTTATTTTACCTCAGCGACAATGGTACTCCATAATTAACACATCAAAAAAGAATGATTAGTTTTCAACTAACTAGTTTACTAGGTGTGGAAAGGAACACAGCTTCTCAGAAAAGATAAAAATGACATGGAACATGAGAGATCTTTCAAATAGGTATAAATTATTAAAATAGCTGAACTAAAGAAATTAAATTGCTAATAAGTAAACTCTAACATGTGTGATAACTAACCTTTTGTTTCTTCCTCTGTTTCTCTCTACTCAGTGAATTCATTTTTATCACCACTGAGTTTATTTTACCTAACTCAAAATAGTGTCAAAAAGTTTTTTGGTTTACTTCCCTATCTCAACACATATATCCATTCAGAGAACAAAAAAGAGTGCTAACTCTGAATTCACAGGCCCTGAATCTGAATCCAGCTCTGCTCCAGGTGCATGACGCTGAGCAAATAACTTCTTGACCTCAGTTTCCTCATCAGTAAAATGAGGGGGGTACATTGGACTGACCTCTCTTTGAGGTCCCTTCCAGCTCTAGATCATATTGAAATGGACAAGCAAAGCATAATACAGAAAAATCAACTTCCTTCTCCCGATGATGAAGAAATGGACATGTATTTTTTATCACTTAGACTTCCACCCTAATGAAATGATTTCCACAATGCTAATAACAACAGCTAACATTCATGGAGTACTTTCTGGTTTACCAGTCACTTTACATACATTGCCTTATTTGACCTTTACAGCAATCCTGTGGCACAGCTGCTATCATTATCCTCACTAGAGACAGTGACACTGAAACAAAGCTACGTCACAGAGGACACTATTTCGTTTGCTTCTCCCAACCACTTGTGAGATGGCTTGTTAATTTTTTAAAATGAGGTCACAGACTTTCCAAGTTAATTTCTTAACCAGCATCATCTAGCTATTAAGCAGCAGAGCAAGGAACTCCTGATTCCTGGTTCACAATTCTTTTTACTGTTCCTAGGAAGACAATTCAAAGTTTCAGAGACATCAAGTCACTAAAAAAAAAAGCAAAATATGACATATCTTTTATGTAAAGTCTCCAATATTTACTTTGACTCTGTAATATGAATTGTAGCAGGATGCTGCAGAAACATTAAGGCAGATCAATTCAATCAACAGTTACTAGATAATATCTTTGCCCTAAAAGGCTTGAGTTCACCCTCAGAGTTCAATAAAGGATTTTGCCAAAAAGGTCCACACGTCATTTTTACTTGAACTTTCTAAAGCATTGATTCTTTCTCTATTTTAATAACTTTTTGAATAAGGGACCACTGCTACTTAGTCCTAACTGCACTGAAAACAACACTACTACTAAAAAGATTAGAAAATGTTTTAGAAGAGTAAGATTGCCAACTTCATAAAGCAAAGACCCTCTTCTGTATGTTTCATCACCTTACCATAACGTAACTTAATGAAAAGTAAAATGTGGACTTACCATTACAAAAAAATTATCATAGTGGCAGAAGTAGGTAGGGTAAGTTAACAATAGCCTTTTAAAGTTCTGAGGAGAGAGGGATCCTGTGTGGTTTCTCCTCTTTCCTGACCCAACACGTTTTCTATTTACTGAGAAGTTCAATACTTCTGAAAGGAGAGACAAAATAATCTAGAATTTTCCTTTCACCTGTGCTTCTGTACATAAATAGGCAATCCACTTCTGTGTCACATGAAGAACAAACCTCCTTACTTCTGTTTCATATGAAGAGATTCCAACTACCTTGAAACTGCTTTGCTATTTCTTACTAGTTCACTCCTCCAACCATATAATTAAAGGGTTGTCTTAAGTTCCAAGGACTCAATCGCTTATTTCTACAGGCAGAGAATTGCTTATGACCCTGATCCTAAAAAGCCTTATCATCAGCACTTTTCAGGCATTATAGTTCATATATTTTAAAAACATTCAGACAGCATCATTTCATAGGCATGCCCCTCCATGACAGCTGCAATGCAAAAACTTGGGAACTATTTTTGGCAATGTCTTTTCCAAAAATCATTTGCTACTAAGGAAATAATAAGAGCCATTTGTAGCAAGAAAATTTTTTTTTCAGTGTATTAAAACTCCTACCTTAAGGTATAGGAAGAAAGCCAGCATAGTAGCTACTTAAAAAATTGCTTTTAAAAAACATTTAACTAGATAAATTCTTAAAACATTTGTTGCATTTTGCATTTTATACAGGTTCATTCTTCCAGGCAAAGTTTTGGAATGTCATCAGAGTATACAAATAGCAAGCAGACAAAAATATAAAATAAATGAATACTAACAGAACCAATGAGGAATGAATGCCTTTACAATTTTCACCTCTGCTTCATTCAATAATCATGGTAGATTAGCGATTCAAAAACGAAGGACAAAGATAACCTGTGAGAAGACCAAGTTGCCTAAGTGAGGATCCACAGGTCATACTCTCCCTTCTGTGTCCCCCTCCCTTCCTTCCTTCCTTTCTGCCTTCTTTCCCAAACCCTTAAACCTAGTGCACTCTGAAGTCTATAGGCTGGACAACAATAGGTCTCTGCTCCACTTAATGACTGGCTTACAGTGATTATCAATTGTAACAGTTTCCCCAGCTCGATTTATTTTTTTTCTTTTGTTCATTAAAAGAGCCATTCTCTGATTACTTCTTAATGAGGACCATTCACTCAATGGGTGTTACCTCCCTCTAACTGAGTACTTGAAAAGGTTAGCCTAAAAAGGCCAAGGTCTCCCATTGCATCCTGGGTCATCTCCAGTCATCCTGATGAATACCTGGTCACTGGATTCAGATGGCTCTGGAGGAGAAGTGAGGCTGGTGACCTGCACAGCCCTCTCTCACTCAAAACAAAGTCAAGTGCAAGTCGTGTCATCATTTCTCTGATGGCATGATCTTCAAAAAGGAAGGACAGACACAACAACATCATTACATTAAAGCATTCAGCTTTTACAGACTATTCTGAGTTAGCAATATGCACAAGATTAGAAAACCAAAAGGGGATAGTATGTAATTTTCTTTCATATGCTTATTGACATGAAAGGATTTTGCTTAGGTCTATCAGAAATGCTGGAATCAAGAAAAAAGGAAATTGGGAGTGTTGTTAGGCAAGAAAGAAAAGCCAGAGAGAAACACTTCCTCTCTTAATGAAAGAGAAATCCTTGACTGCTGGCTAAGAACAGGGTTAAACCTAAAATTTCCTTCAGAATTACAACAAAATCTGGAACTTTAATAACCCCTGTTAACAAGTTTGGAAAGATTGTTCACTAATCAAACAAAAATTAGATGATCCTTTTTCATACTTCTAGGGGAGGCAACACAGTGGAAAAAGCACTGGCTCTCTCCATAGGCTGAGAATCTGTGATCAAATTCTCCCCTTTGAAGTGTATTTACAGGGTGGCCTTGAACGAGCTATTAAACCTTCTTGTGCTTCAGTATCGTTGTCTTTAAAATGAAGAAATTAGACTACATAGCCTCTAAGGTCCTGTACTGCTCTAGAGTCATAATCCTATGAAAGTACATAGGGGACAACAATGTGAGCTTGGCAATTAGTTACTCTCTACAAATGAATTGAGTAGTACAGGAAACTGAGACTCAGAAGGTGAAGTGGTTTGTCAAATAGGCAGCAGAGCTCAGGTTTGATTCCTTTTCCTCTGACTTCAAGTCAGGAAGCCTCCCATACAACCACCTTATTCCTCCACAGTCCTTTGGCCTTAATCAAGGCAGACCTCATGGCCTCTACAACATAGATTTCCACTGAGTTATCTCCTTTGTACTCTCCTTGCCCTAGAAACAGGCTCTAGATGTCCCCTTTCCTCCCTTCCCGTCTGCCTAGACCCAAAACACTCTCTACTCATACATTGGAAGGCTATTTTTTAAAGTTAGGTTAATGGATTATATTGCACCATCACAGATGTAACGAACAGCCACAGTCACTCTTAAAATCCTTGCTTTCTCTGTAATCCTTAGTAGGTGATCTTTAAGTCTCTTTCCCCTTAACAATTTTTTTTGGGGGTAAGGGGAAAGGCAAGGTAATTGGGGTTAAGTTACTTTCCCAAAGTCACTTAACAAATATTAAGACCTACTATGATCAAGGAACTATGAAAAAACAAACCATATAAAAGACAGAGTCTTTTGGCCTCTAGAAGATCACCACTTTGATTCTCCGTGGGAAAGCTGGAGAGGTAGGATACCAATCCAGGTCTTCTGACCAGTTCTCTTTCCATTGCTATTCTCTAATTCCATCTCACCCCTTGCTATAAACTTGAGGGCAAAGACTATGCCATATACTTTTAAATTACCCATTATAGCACAGTGCTAGACATACCAAGTGCTAAATAAATCCTTACTAAACTATTAACTGATGGGCTTTAAATCACTGCCTATGGTCTATTATGGTCTATAAATAAATTTATCCTGCACAAATTTCTTACATTATGAAATTAAACCTAGATTGCACTGATGTCAACATAACATTATTTATACCATACTGTGTCTAATTTTTTCAGTCTAATATGCCATGAAAATGATCAGTCACAAAAAATATCATTGACAAAGGTGAATATAGTATAAACCTCTAAGCAATAATGTTAAATCCGTGTATTTGAATCTAATAATGTTAAATTACTGTTTCAAATGCACCTGGAATTAGTTATTGAAGGATTGTTATGATTTATATAATAACAAACAAAAGTCTCAAAACCAGGAATTAGATCTTTTATTTTGGATAAAGTATGTTGCTGCCAGCTTCCTCAGACTGAAACTCTATGAAATGTAAATCAATAATTTAGAAGCCTTATAATTATTCTGCCTCATATGGTTTGGTGAAATTC
This sequence comes from Bettongia penicillata ogilbyi, assembly GCA_023548195.1. Classification (NCBI taxonomy): domain Eukaryota; kingdom Metazoa; phylum Chordata; class Mammalia; order Diprotodontia; family Potoroidae; genus Bettongia; species Bettongia penicillata. The sequence goes on from JAJHZJ010000021.1 coordinate 1,264,839, forward strand.
AAAGGATTTGCAATACAACCAAATTATTATCAGACAAAAGCCACAAGCAACTCCAAGGTATTTGTGGAAATCAATCCAATTAACTCCAAAACATTTTTTAAGCACCAAATCAAGAGAGTAAGCTACTCTATTAGTCTCCTGAGAAGAGGATAGGAGTCGGGAAGTGCAAAGACAAAAAAATAAAAAATCTCAGCCCTCAAGTAACTTACATTTTCCTGGGAGCAAGGGGTTTGAGAAAGCGAAATAAACACATGAACAGAATCAAGCAAGTGAAAAAATAAGATGAGGTGGGAGAGAGTATTAAGAATTTTAAGAAGTGATGGAGGAATTTTCTCTTAGGCATGAGAGACAACATTTTCAAAGGCAAAACAATAGGAAATGGAGTAAATAATCATAATTAAAATAATAACAACATTTATATAGTGCTTACTCTGCCCCAAGTAACGTGCCAACTGCTTTCCAAATATTATCTCAATGAATCCTCGCAACTCTTAAAAGGTAGGTACTACTATTATTCCTTTTTCACAGAACAGCAAACTGAGGCAAATAGGGATAAAGGTCACACAGTGACTAAGGCTGGATTTGAATTTGGTCTTCCTGTCTTCTGGCCCATTGCTCTACCCACTGCACCATCCAGTTTCAGCAGCAGCTTGTAAGCGGGTTTTCCTGAAGGGTAGAATGTTTTCAATAAATCTGGAAAGATAGGTGGGAGTCATATCAGAGAATCGATGAGCAAACATTTATTAAGCTCTTACCATGTGCCAGGCATTAGGATGATTTAAGTGTCAGTCTGTAATCTGTACTTTAGACTAAAGGGTGCTGCTCTACATTCTCAGCTTGACCTCAGTTCTTCCCAATCCCAACTGTACGCTGTCCTCTTCTTTTAAGTCCATTATCCCTTTACCCTACCAAAGATCTTTGCTCTGCCAAAACCCTCGCCTGCCATTACTCCCACTACCCACTGCTTTCACACGTACTTACATGATATTGAATGAAGCTGCAGAAGTTTGCTACAAATTTATGTTATTAAGCCCTTACTGTGGCAAGGCAAACCACTTATCTCCCGAATCAATTCAGTCTCCCACTCACCCCCGTGGCTCTTAAAAACCACTTCTTACCTGTTTTCTCAGTCCTTACCCTCTTGATCTCTCTGCAGCCTCTCCTTGCTGACACTCTCCTCTCTCTAAAGTGTCCAAATTCTCCTACTTTTTCCTCCTGCCTGGGCTCTTCCTTCTGCTTCCCTTGCTAGATCTTCATCCACATTGTGCCCACTAAAAACAACGGGCATCCATCAAGGCTCTGTCCTGAGCCCTTTTCTCCCTCTACATTACTTTGCTCAGTGATATCAAATCTCAGACTCAATTATTATTACCATCTCTATGGAGATAAGTCTCAGATCTACTTATTCAGACCTCACCTCTCTCCCAGTTTCATACTTCTAACTGCCTCGCAATATGTGTATGTGCCGAGGCATCTTAATTTTAACATATCCAAACCTGAATTCTAACTTGTCCCCAAAACTTTCTCCTCTGTCTAAATTTTCCAGTATTGTTAAGGCCTCCATCCTCCCAATTCCCTAGTTTCACAATTTCAGTGTCATCCTCCCCCATAACTAAACAGTGGTCAAGTGTTATCATTTCTACCTGCATAGGTTCTCTTGCATACAGCCTCTTCTCTCCTTTGACACTGCCAGCACCATGGTACAGGTGCTGGTGCAGGTCCTCATTACCTTACCTCTTACCTGGACTACTACAGTAGCACGATAGCTGGTCTTCGGTCTCAAGTCTCTCTCTCCATTCCTCTATCAAACTAATGTTCCTAAAATGTAGCTCTGATCATATCACCTCCCACTCATCCACCAATACAATCAACTCCAGTGGCTTCCTGTTTACCTTCAGGATCAAATATAAAATTCTCTACTTGGCTTTCCAAGTCCCTCCTAACCTAGCTCTTTTCTATCTTTTCAATTTTCTTACACCTTACTCCCTGCTTTAGGTATCCTGCAATTCAATGACACTGGCCTCTTGGATGTTCCACAAACAAGGCATTTCACCTCTGGATTTCAAGCATTTTCACTTGCTGCCCCTCTCCCCAACCCCCATGATCAGAATCTTCTCCCTCCTCATTTCTGACTCCTAGTTTTCCTAGCTTTCTTCACGTTCTTCATCTTCTGGCTACAATCCCATCTTTTGCAAGAAATCTTTCCCAGTCTTGTGCCCTCCTTCTGAGATTAACCCCAATTTATCTTGTATGTATATTTTTTGTATATACTCAAACTGCTTATATTTTGTCTCCTCCCTTAGACTGTGAACCCTCTGACAGCAGGGACAGAACATGTCCCTTTCTTTGTATCTCAGAGGTTATTACAGTGCCTAACACCGAAGATGTGCTTAATAACTGCAAGTTGACTGATTGAATAAAGGAAACAGGGAGTCACAAAAGTTTCTTGAGAAAGGGAGTGTCATGGTCTGATCTCTGCTTTAGGAATCTTAATTTTGCAGCTGTGTGAGAACATGTTGTAGTATCATCAAAACACACAATGGTATGAATTTTCACCCACTAGAAGTAAATGTTTTTCCCTCTTCCATTTGGAGATAAAATAGGTCAGTTCATAAATGCACAATCTACAGTAAGAACGAATTAAAACAGTTTGCTACCAAATTCAGTAAATCAATTCAATAATAAACTCAATGAAATAACATCAAATCCAAGCAGTAACTCAACAAGCAGATATGAGAAAAGCTACCTTACTGGCAAGCATACTGAGGTCATCATCATTCACTTAAAAGACCATTCAAAATACTGGGAATAAGACAAAGGCTTTCAATGTGACTGGTTCAGTCAGAACCTGGGGAATCTGGCAAGAAACAGCAACTTCCTGTCCAACACATGACAGAGACAGGATTGTTGAGAAGTGAGATCCTAACTTGCTTTGGAGCAATGTAATAAATACTAACAATAAAAATTCCCTGATATTTCACCGCAAGCCTTCATCAGGAAAAAAACCAAACCTCAAAGGGTTCAAGACATAGGCATCAATTAATTAATCAACACAGTATCTTTCCAAGGAAAAGCCAGAGAACTTACCAAGAAACAGAAAGGGTTGGGTAATTTGCCTGAAGTCACAAAAGGAAGTGACAGTCAAAAACTGAAATCCCTAAATTCTCATCTCAGATCTCTAGCCATCAGAACTCAGTAAAAATTTCAAAACAATGAAATAATCTAAGTAGGTGAAAGTCTCACGAAATCTGAAATTACAGGTGGGGTAAAAATCTGGTTCTTGCTCCCAAGTAACACTATAAAGTCAAACAACAATGTGCAGTCAGTGCCCAACGAAAGAGTTCACCTCCAAATTAGAAATTTAGGGCTAGGAATGCACTTTGCCATAGAAATATTGATTAAAATGATGGTAGGGTTATAAGAAGGGAGCATAATTCTACTTTATGTGGTTTAGAGGTTGTGAGATGCAATTCAGGGACCCTGCTTATTCCTTTCCACCTTCCCGGCTTCCTCCCAAGAAGCTCCTAAAGTTCACAAAATACTTCATTCTTTTCCTTGGGTCTGCAACAGACAACCTTGTGGATGGTTCAGCTCCACACAGCTTCTAGCTAGATACATTTCACTACGATTTGGATGCATAATATGAAATGCTAGAATGTAATAAAAAAGGGAGTCTGGAAACCACTGAAGGGCTACCAGTATACCCCATGTACTGCTCTTTCTGGCTTTCCAACACCATTTCCTGTCAGCCCAGGTTCCCATCTCTTATCAGTCGCATGCCACTGCATCACCATACAAGCTACAGCTACGATTCAGCTAAGCAACAGTTCTGTTTTACTGCATATTACAAACAGTAATCTAGAAACCAACCATCATTTACAATTAGATAAGATGTGGGTAAAGAGGTCACATGCCACAGCAGACAGAGGATCAGACCTAAAGTTACGAAGACTTGTATTCAAATTCCACCTCTGAACAAATAACATGCATGCAGCGATGCACATAAGTGCCAAACACTGTGCTAAGCCATGGGGATCCAAATAAAAAACTGAGACAGTCTTTGTGTTCAAGGAGCTTATATTCTAATAAGAATAACAACACAACACACACGTGGAATGGTAACCCTGGAAGGCATTTTGACCTGGGAAGTCACAGGAACAAGGAGCGAAGGCACTTGTCAGTAATCTGACACACCCTTCCAGAAGCAGCATTTATTTGATTAGTCTGGGTGAAGGGGGGAGGTGTGAGACAAGATAGATGGCACTAAAAATCATCATCAGAATGGATGGTTGGAAGCCTGGGTCTGGCACAACATAGTGAGCTTTCTGCTCACTGACTCATCAATAAGAACAGCATAGCCCAGGCTAACCCTGACATTTATAAGCTGTGACAACATGGAGAAGTCACAACATCTCTGAGTCTGTAGTTAGAGTCTCTAAGACCATAAACTACATATAGGTTGCAAACTGCCTCAATGAAAGCAATTTCTACCTAGAAATCACAGGTCCTTACTATACTGATGTTGAGATATATAGTCTTCATTAAAATCCTCATGAAGTACTTTGCTGTGATATGTGATGTGGAGGTGACTGGATTCTCCAAAGCTATCCCAAGGCAACATAAGCTCTGGTAGCTCCTAAGGAACTCCAAAGGCTTTGAATACAAGTCTGATGAAGGATCAGTCTTCCAAGAAATAACCTAGCCTAATTCAGAAAGGTACAACACCATAGGATCGGCCCCTACATGATGAATGTTTTGTCCATAACTCATGAAACCAAAATACTAATAGCAGCATTCTTTGCAGAAATAAAGAACTGGAAATCAAGTGGGTATCCATTTGGGAAATATTGTGGTATATGAACATAATGGAATATTTACATTAGTGTAATGGAATATTATTGTGCAACAAGAAATGGCAAAAGGTTTCAGTAAAGCATTCTTAAAACAACTTATTAACCATCTGTGAAGATCTAAGATATAGCCACATCAATGAAATCACAAATCTGTTGAAACATCAAAATAATACATGAAAGTATTTTATAAACTGAGTTACTCAAATGTAAGCTATTACTGTTAATACTGCTGGTGATGATAAGGTTATTTATAACAGCATCCATAGAAAAATAATGACACTGTCATTGACATGAGTGGTATATTTCAAAGGTATATCCCAAACATTGTCCTTTTCTCTTGATCTCACCAAATTCCATGACTTTGATTGTCATCTCTATGCAGATGTCTCCTAAATCTATATATTCAATCCCAATCTCCCAGTTTCTGCACCACATGTACAATTACTATTTTCCAGCACTTGAATGTCTCACTAGCACCTCAATGCCCTCAAACTCTAATGGTGAAGAAAGACAAAATGATGCATTTTCTCATACAAATAACATTATTCATGCTGGTTATGGGTTCCAAGATTAACACATAAAAGCCAATTTACCCAAATTTAGCTGAACCCAAATTCTGATATTATCAAATCTAAGCACCATAGAGCTTCACTTCTAAGAGAAAACTGCCTTCCAAAATCTGACTGGGGATACAGTTTCCCCTGTTCCATTTTCCACTCTTCCTTCCTTCAGTATCTTACCATGGGCCTCCACTGGAACTGGCCCTGAGCATGGACCACTACTAGCATACTGCTTCACATTCCATACCAGTGCACTTGAGCATTATAAACAGAAATCTAGAGGCTCATTTCTCCCATCACCCTCAACTTAATGCCCATACCTATCTTCCCCAGTCATTCTCTTTCTTTCCCTTTTTCAGTCCTGGCTAGATACTTAATTACTCAGCCCTGTCAGAGAGTATAAAGAATCACCTCTACTCTGACCCTTTGACCCACTCAACCCTTCCCAATGACACTGGGCTGCTTCCTTGTAGCTGAATCTCTGAGGCCTTCAGGCCTTTCCATCTGCCCTACAATTGGACTCTCCTACTGCCCTAATTAGAGTGTGAGGTCCTTGAGAGTGGGGATTATTTTCTTCCGTTTGTATCCCCAACATGTGGTACAGTGTGGGGCACATAGTAAGTGCTTTTTCATTCATTCATGACACAATCATGATCACGTTCATGACCCAATGACACAAGGGTGGAGAGACTTCCTAACCCGAGGTGAACTCTTTAAAAGTACATGGCAGTAAGTTAAGGGATCCAGGGAGACAGGTGCTTCTGAACTGAATGTTTACACTTGTTCATTTAGAAGTTTAGTAAAAAGAAACATATGGTGGGTGGGAAGGGTTCTTTGATAGTTATGTGTCCTGATGGGTAGGGGAAAGGACTTTTTCAGACTGTGTTGGCAGAAGTTGTTCTAGTTCTTTAAGGATGAGGATCATAGAAAAGGAACAGTTGTAGGTATTTTTAAGGATATATTATTCTTAAATGGAATATAGGGTACCCTGCCTATACCCCCATTCTGCAATATAACAACAACTTTTCCCCTCAGACATCTCAAAGCACTTTGTTTGGGTGTCATATTTACATACTTACTACAATCTCTTTTAGAGCAGGGATTATACATTATTCAAACTTTATAACTTCTAGATACCTAGCATAGTGTTCTACAATACAGGTCTTTAGAAAATGCATTGTTTGTTTTATCATAAGATCCTGAAAAAACTGTGTAAATTTGAAATCACAGAGAATAATTTAAGCATCTTGTTTCTTTACCAAAGATAGTTCCAATAAAACTCCACTATAATGCTAATATGGGCAAAGACAAAAATACCACCTCATAGACCTATGGTATGAGAGAGATGTGCTACACACAACCACTGTATACATATGGAAATGATCTGAACTGGTTTTAAGAAAAAAAATCCAAATTCACAAATAAAACCATCCAGGTATGATAATCCCCCTCAGCAGTTAATGGTTTTTATTTCAGTTTTTTGAAGATTCCTTTAAATAATAAGAAATTCCTTCTAGTGCATTTGTTTGAGAAGCTGTGACCTAAGAATGCTAGAGTGACTAGAAAAAGAAAATTAAAGGAACAATGAAAGCTAATTTTCACTTTAGTTATAATTTATGTTAACAGGAAAATAAGATTTGATTAGCTAAAACTGAATATACCAAAAAAATTTTGGAGAATGTAAATAGTACATAAAATGATAAAGATAATTTTACCCATTCTACCATAATGCCACTCTTAAATTAAACTAATTCAACTACCTTCCCAGACAACTTATTACTAGCTTTAAATTCAAGGGTGCCATTTATCAAGGCATCCCAAGGAGCAAAGTTCAAAGATATGTCATTTATAATATTTACTTTTTTGGTTTAGGGGCAGAAGGGACATGGCCAGAGAGCCAAGGGTTCTTAATAGTCTTGAACTCAGAAAACTACATACCTGTGTTCTGTGAGAACATTTACTGCTGACGGGTGATTGGCACAGTACGCAAGGTACAAAGTTTTCATTTGAGGCATCAGATTTAGAAAGCAGCCTCCGACTCTCTGCTGAGCTTCAGGCAACCTAGAGATAAAAAATAACTAAGTTTCAGAATCAAACGAAAAGGTGCTTAACAGCAAAAATATAACATTTAGGCAAGAAGCTCTCATTTGACCTAACTTATCATAAATAAAAAATATGCAGCACAGAATCTGACTGATATCACTATCTGAATATAGCAGAATAATTATGCTCCCAGAACTACTGACTAAACACAGTAATAAGCAGTTTAATTCATTTACCCAGCAGTTAAACTACCAGTAATCTCAACCATGTGGGAAAAAAATTTATGAACTGGAAGACTCCTAAATAGTAAACAAAGTAACTACCACCAAGTATTCCTTTAGAGTGTGACATTAAAATCACTTATTCATAAAGCTTCTGACCTGGTTATCCTCAGAAGCTCACTCTCACCACAGCAGCTGTTCCAATCCTGTCTCTCCTCGAGCCACCCATAAATTCCCTCCCTCAAACTCTGAAGATGTCACTTCATTCTTTGCCAGAAAACTGAAGGCACTGTCAAGCTTGCTCCTTCTCTCTTCTTACAACTCCCATCTTCCCTGTCTCACAGCACTCAGACACCTTGTACCACCATGTCCTCCAACGCTCTTTTTCAGTCTGATACGTGTTACATTATTTTTATTTTCAGTTCCAAAGTCTTTCCCTCCCCTCAACTTCTTCCCCTACCAATTAAGAAGGCAAGAAAGGTGATACCTATTATACATATATGTGTGTATACATGTATGTATGTACATATTCATTCAAATCATATTTCCAAATCAGCTACGTTGGGGGGGGGGGGGGGGGTGGCAAAGAAAATAAAGGGAAAAATATGCTTCAACCTAAACTCTGAGTTCACCAGTTCTCTCTCTGGAGGTAGATATGCATATTACATCATGAGTCCTTTGAAGCTGTGGTGGATCATAACACTGATCAGAGTTACTAAATCTTTCACAGCTGATTATCCCTTACAATGTTGCTGTTACTGTGCAGATTGTTTTCCAGGTTCCCTTTACTTGACTTGGCCATCAATTCATATATTTTTTCCCAGGTATTTCTGAAACCTTCCTCTCAATCATGTCCTACAGCACAATAGTACTCCATCACAATAATATATCACAACTTGTTCAGTCGTTCCTGAATTGATGAACATCCCCTCATTTTCCATTTCTTTGCCACCACAAAAAAGTGGTGCTATAAATAACTGTTGTACATGATTTCTTTTCCTTTGTCTTTCATCAACTTAGGGTATAAACCTAGTAGCAGTATTACTAAGCCAAAGAGTCTGCACAATTTTATAGCCCTTTGAGCACAGTTCCCAACTGTTCACATCTACCAACAATGCATTAGTGCACCGATTTTCCCACATCCCCTCCGGCATGTTGGTTTCCTATCTCTGCCATTTCGTCAGTGTGATTGGCATGAAGCATTTAAAGTGTATTTCTTTAGTTATTAGTGATTTTGAGCATTTTTTCAGAAGTCTATTGGTTGTTTTAATTTTTTTCTCAGAAAACTGCTTGTTTACATTTTTTGATCATTTAACAATATTGATCATTTAACAATAGAATGGCTCCTATTTTACAAATATGGTTTAGTTCTCTATGAATTTGAGAAATGATACCTTTATCAGAAAAACTTACTAGAAAAAATTTCCCCATTTTCCCGCTTTTTGTCTATTCATGGCTATATTGGTTTTGTTTGTACAAAACATTTTAATTTTAATTTAATCTTCTGTGGACCCCTCTATATTTTGTTTGGTCATGAACTCTCCCTATCTATCCAACCGATAAGTAATTTTTTCTGTGTTCCCCTAATTTACTTAAAATATCACCCTTCAGGTCTAAATCATATATCCATTTTGAACTTATCTTGGTGTATGGTGTAAGATGTTATTCTATGCCTAATTTCTGCCAAATTACTTTCCAGTTTTCCCAACAGTTTTTTGTTAATAGTGACTTCTTGCCCCAGTAGCTGGAACCTTTAGGCTTATCTAACAGCAGATTACTATGCAAATTTACTTCTGTATGTTGTGTACCTAATCTATTCCATTGATCAACTACTCTTATTTATTATCTAGTACCAAACTGTTTTGATGATTACTACTTGGTAATACAATTTGAGGTTCAGTACTGCTAGGATTCCTCACTTCAATTTTTTTTTCCACTGTCATTTCTTTCATTCTAGAATCTCTTTCTGACCAGGTATTCATTTCTCTCATAGTCCCTGGGTATTTCTTCTTGTAACTGCTTCTGTTAGAGCGCATAGCTGGCACAGCCTGTGCTGTACCATTCTCCCACTCAGCAACAACCATAGCATCAATAATCCTCTCTCTTTCTGTCTTCCTAAGTTGCTCTGAGCTAGAAAAATGACTCACTGACTTGTTGTTGTTTTCTCATTTGGAGTTCAGTTTGATGTCCTCTTTTAAGTTTTTAGGGAGGAGTGTGTTGGGAGAGTTCAACAAAAATGCTGATTTCACTCTGCCATCTCAGATCTTCCCCCACCACTCTACTATGTGATGAAGAAATAGCTCTTTTATTGCACAGGCCATCTTTACATGTTCCTTTGTTCCTATCCTGTGTCATTTTCAGATTGCCCCCACGCAATCCCATTCTCCTAGCTTCAATCTCTCCCTTCTTCCTGCAAATACATTCATGTCTTCGCCATCTATTTGATCCTACTGTATCTGCTAGTTATCATGTAGCTTTCCTTTTCTTCAAAACTAAAGTTAAGAAAGCTGTTTATACTAGTGACTCCAATTCCTCTCCTCTCACTCTTCAAAATCCTTTGCAATTTTGGTTCTGACTTCATCATTCAAATACTCACCAAAATTATCAATGACCTCTAAACTGTCAAATTTAATGTTTCCTTCCTTTCGATATTCATCCTTCTTGATCTGTCATTAGCTTTGAGACTGTTGATCATTTCCTCCTTCCTTTGACTCTCTCTTGGTTCAACACTCTCCAGCAGTTCGATACTCCTATATCCTATGCTGATACTTCATTTACATCAAACCCTCTGTCCTCAAGGACCTGTCTTAAACACCCATTTTTCCTCTATAATCTTTCACCTGGTGATCAACAGGTTTTTTTATTATATTTTTTTTCATTCTTTGAATGGAACCTTGGAGTCTATTATCATTTTTTGGTAGATAAATACCAAATCGACAATCCTAGTTCTCCATCTGAGCTACAGGCCCACATCACCAAACGTCACTAAGAAATCTTAAACTTACAACTAAAATCCCAGAGGCATCTTAACATGTCTTAAACAGAACTTACTATCTTTCCCCAAACCTCTCCCCTTTCTTCCAGTCTTCTCTACTGTCAATAGTATTACTATCCTCCCCATTCTATGGTCTCCCAATTTCACTGTAATCATTGATACATCACTTATAATCATCATACACTTTCAATCTGTTCCCAGGTTTTGTCATTTCTACCTTCAAAATACCCCTAATGTGTGTTTGTGTGTATACACATATATATATATATATATGTGGTGTGTGTAGAATATATATGTATATATGCGTGTATGTGCATATATATGTTTATGCATGTACATAGATACAGATACAGATATAGATATATGGACATGTCTATACATCCATATCTATATCTACCTAGATATATATCCATCCTTCTCTCTTCTAACTCTCTAGTTAGAAGTTCTAGTGTAAACCCTCATCACCTCACACCTGGGCTACTACTGTAATAATCTTCTGCTTGCTCAAGACTCAAATCTGTTCCTACAAATGTATCCTCCACTCACCTGTCATACTGCTCTAATTAAAGCACAGATCTGATCTTTCCATCCTCCTATTCAACTAACTTCAGTAGCTCCCTAGAACCTACAAGATCAAATATTAATTCTTCTGTTTGGGGTTTGAAGACTTTCACAATCTGGTCAATTCCAACCTACCCAATCTCCTCAGCTATTACCTAATCTCAATGCACTCCATGATCTGGTGTTACTCCTCACCATGATACACGACTTCCAGATGCCATGCCTTTACACTGGCTTCCCCCATATCTAGAATGCTTTCACTTCTCATCACTACTTCCTGACCTCCCTCCCTGCTCCCTTCCTTCAAGACTCAGCTCAGCACAAAGTCTCTTATGGAAATCTTTCCTAGTCTCCTCTCTCCTCACCAGGTGCTAATGCTTTCCTCTCTGGAATTGCCTTCTATTTATACAGTACAGCTCTTGTATGTACCTAGTTACTTACATGTGGTCTTTCTCATTAGAATATGAGCTCTTTGAGAACAGGATCTATTTTTTCCTTTCTTTGTAACCCTGAAGTCTTAGGACACTGACTGACACCAAGTAAGTACTTCATAAAAGCTTGTTGACTGATTGAAATGACAGATGACAGCTAAAAATGCACAGAAGTATGGGATCACTTAAACAAAGAACAAAGAGCCTCACAGATTTTATTAGTTCCCAAAGAGAATATAATAAAAGCACTGTTGCTCATAAATGATGACCTTATATCAAGAAAAAGTTATACTAAATTTAATATTTTCAGTATGATAAAGCACAAGGGTACTTAATTTAAAAAAGTTTTCCTTTAAAATTAGTTTTAAAATTTCCTGATTTACTGCCTTTCTTCAAGGAGGAATGGTTACAAGGCTTAGTTACTGAAGGGATAAGGTACACTTAACTCGCAAAAATCATTCTTCCAAAACACATGATTTTCAAATTATGCTTCTTGTTAATAAATCTCAAAGCTGAGGACAGGGAACCCTCCACCCCCCCCCCCCCCCACCCCATCACAGACACAGAAATCAAGATTTCTCAGTCAGATTCTGTTGTCATGAATCAAAGACTACTTTCACAGCTAAACATCAAAGCTTATTTACTAACTCATATTTGCTACTAAGCAAAGAATTTCTGACTTCAATATGCCAACTAGGGCTATAATATAGCAAGCAAAAATGCTTTTGGTTCAATATTTTTATATTCACAGAAAACACAAGTCTATGATTAGATCTGCCAAATTCTAAGTAAAGCTGGGAATATATGTGTTCTTGTTGGCAGTGATAGTGCAAAACTGATTATCTCTTCTAATAAGTGGTTTATCCGAAGTGTAAGGATGTTCCATTAATTTTCTGATCATTAAACTAAAGGAAACAGTATGCCAAAGAAGCAAATTCATCCCATTCCAAACTGGCTCAACATACAAAGAACTGCAGATTCCATAAAAATATTCAGTAGAATTCAAATTCAACAAATTTGCTATTGTTATTAATAATAATGGCACTTATTATCACCTTACACTTTGCAAAGTGCTTTACATACATTATCTCTTTGACTCTCAAAACCATGAGGAATGCAATAAAACTCTCATTATCTCCATCTTATAGCGATGGCTCAATGAGATTACTCAAAATCAAATGACTACCAGGGAACGGAGGCAGAACTGGAGCCCAGGCCTTCACTTCAAATTCAATGCTCTCTTTTTAAATGTAACCAAATCAAAGTTATCTCCTACACAATAAGGCCTTACTAACTACAAGGCTCTACAATAGGTACAAATACCAAGATAAATAAGATGTGATTCCTAACTTCTGGAGATAATCTAGTATGGGCAATAAACTCCATATAACCACAGCTCAAGTCAAGTCATGTTCTACAAAGTGTTCAACTTAATTCATTAAGTACATAATATATAGAACAAGACATGGTGCAATGGATAAAGCCTGGGGCCAGTAATCATGACTATTCATTTTTAAATCTAGCCTAAGACACTTTCTCGCTGTGTAACTTTAAGTTACCTAACCCCTGCTGGCTTTAGTTTCCTCTGTAAAAATGGGCACAATAATAGCACCTACCTCCCAGGGTGGTCATGAGGATAAAATGAGATAATATTTGTGAAGTGCTCAGCACAGTGCCCATCACCTAGTAAAGGCTAGATAGTTTTACTTACTTATTTTTACCAATATTATTAGTGTTGTTCTTGCTGTTTTTCCGTGGGGCAAAATGAAGTAGTAAAGTGGAATTAATCTCAAGCCTCCACTTTACTAAGAATACTGCAGTTATATTAGTGGTATGGAGATTGAATTAGAGATGAGGAAAATTAAAGGCAGACAGCCCTCTTCGAGGCTATATGGCAAAAGAGTGATAAAAAGAGGCTGAAGCAGGTTAAGTGGCAGTGAAAAAATACAGGAGTCAAAAATTCCACAGGTAGGGATGATAGGATGTAACAAATGCTGGAATGTGTAGGGTGAGAGAGCACTCATATGAGACTCAGGTTTCAAGACAGGGTCACTGGAAAAAATGAGAGTGCCATTTACAGAAATAAGAGATTCATAAGGAGTATGGGATTACCATGATGGAGGGGCAAGAGCACTGGATTAGAGGCCTGGGTTCCGAAATCCTAGTTTGGACTCTGCCACTAAGCAGCGTCATGTAACTACTGTGGACCTAGTCTTCCTCACTGGTAAAAATGAGCCTAGTAAATTCTATGGTTGCCTTTCAGTTCCGAAATCCTCTTTCATGTGTTCCAAATTTTAGACACACTAACCCTGAGATACAAATAGGATCCAGGTGGAGGTGGCTCGTAAGCGGCTGGAGGGCCCCAGGCACATGTCCCAAACACTGTGCCAACTTCCTCCATGGATCGTTTTTTCTTTTAACTACTCCTCTAACATCACATTATGACGATTAGTATTTGATTCAATGAATCCAACAACAATTTTCCTACGCCTTCAAAAGTCTTGTGTTGGAGTAGAATCAGTGGCCAACAAAGAACCTAAGCTTATCAGTAACTCCCTCATCTATAATCACTACAAAATGTTATAATATCTAGTATTTATTTTGAATAGGTACAGTCACTGACACACTTCAGTTTTTCTTTCCTGCCTCCTCTCCTTCCTTACTTCCTTCTCTCCCCATCCTGACCAGGTTTGGAGCGCAGGCCCTAAATTCAATACTGATCGGTATGGGAGCTTTAACCTGCTCTATTCTTCCAATCTGAGTCATCTGGTCCTACCTTACCCAGTCTACATGGATATTATGCCAAACATACCCAAACAAGAACTAGGCTAAACTTACAGTAAACAACAGAGAAAGGAAATAACAGTAAGTGAGATCAGGAAAGGCTTCTTATAAAACGTAGGATTGTAACTGAGATTTGAGGAGTCAGACCTGGAGACTGCTGCAGCAAGTACCCTGACACATCCAGAATGGCCGGCTAGCACAAGTTCTTAGATCTGCTTTTCTAAAAGGAAAGCAACTTTTGAAGGGTCAACAATCTTCTTTAATCACATATACCAGCAGAGAAATAAAGACCAACAGATAGGGCTTCTGTCTAACCATAAGCAATACATAGATCACAGATCAAGAGACAGACCCAACTTTCTGCCCATTACAAACACACAGTTACCAGGGAGGAAAGCACCAGCATCTGGGTTTTCAAAGCTGAGGGCCTCTTTAATGGCTACTCAGAGTCTAATCTGGCACAGGAACCTTCTTCCAAAGGGTAAGCCCCAAAGCAAAACCTCACCTCAGAGTATATATATATATATATATATATATATATATATATATACTTTCCAGAGTACTGCCTCACTAACAATTAATAAAAGTTGTGGGCCTTTCTACAAAACAAGCTTCCCCTAATCAAGCTTCCCTTAATGGGCTACACCTCAGGCCTATTAATGGGTAGGGAAGATCTTTCATTAACATTACATAGACAGAGATGAGAAGGGAGAGAATTCTAGGCACTGGGGACAAGCCAATGAAAATGCCTGGTGTCAAGAGACTACCTTTCTTGTGTAAGGAATAGCAAGTAGGTCACTGAACTCCATCTGGTCTGAAATATCTGAATACAATAATGTATGATGTTTTTTAAAAGCCCTAGAAGATCTTTTGTCCCCAAAATATTCCAAGCTGTTCCAAGCGTAGGGCCCAGTCTTTGACCATTACCTTAATTAGCACTGCGCCTGCAGTCTGCTGTGTATAGGGTACCAAAAGTTCTGCCTCTATTAAAAAAAAATAATAATAATAATCCCTTCTTACTCCCAAATTAAATACAGATCAGTCTACTGGACATTGTTTTAAAATTCTACACCAAAATTTCTTCTTCAAATTTGAGGCAGTTTGGCACATCAGAAAAAAACACTGAACTTGAAATTTTTAAAATTTAGATCTAAATCTTAACTCCGTCACTTAAGGCAAGTCACGTAACCTCTATGAATCTTGATTTATTCATCTATGATACAGAGATGATGATAATAATATCCATATTAGGAAACTGACAAGCTATAATGAGGATCAAAGGAGATTTGTCTTCATACATATCCAATTTTCCCACATTTTTTCAAAAAAAAAAAAACCTTCATTAGACCTATTATTATATTCCTCTTTCTCAGGCAAACTCCTTAAAAAAAATAATCAACATGTTTTCTCTTTCAACTCTGCACAATTTGACCTCATCACTCAACAGAAAATGCTCTCTCCAAAGTTACCAAAGCTCTCCTAACTGTCAAATCGGATGGTCTTGTCTCAGTCCTCATCTTTCTAGACCTATCTACTTCATTTGACCCTATAGGCTCCCTTCTCCTTGATATATTTTCCTTTCTGGTTTTTCCTACTCCTACTTACCATTCTCAAGCTCTTTTACTGGCTCATCATCCACTGCTCTCAATTGTGGATGTTTCCCAAAATTCTGTCTTAGTCTCTCTGGGTAACCTCATAGCTCCCATGAGTTCAACCATCATCTCTAAGCAAACCTTAAAAAGTTATACAAATGCTAGGTATTAATCATGGTTATAAAGTTATAACCTAACACATCTCAACAGGAAGAGTTAAGAATGTAAGGCTATTCGTAACATTTTATCAGCCTCTCTTTGTCTCACTAGGTTTTCATGATACAACTCTTTCTTGGTTCTCCTTCTATATGCCGGATGATTATTCAGTTTCCTTTGCAGGGTCTACATCCAGGTCACGAAGACTAACTATAGTTGTCCTCCAAAGCTCTGTCCTGGACCTTCTTCTCTTACCTTTCTATATTATTTGCTTGGCAATTCCATCAAAAATCATGGATTCAATTATCTTCTTTATGCTGATGATTCTTAGATCTACGTATTTATCCTAATCTCTCTCCTAGCCTCTAGACTTGCATGTCCAAATGCCTAGAGATCTTCAATTCAACATGTCTAAAATGAAATTTATTACCTCTACCACCCCCAAATCCTCCCTTCTTCTATTACCATTGAGAAAATCTTCCAGTCACCCAGGCTCTCAACCTAGGTATTATCTTGGCTTTCTCACTCTCACCACTCCATCTACCCACATCGATTCTATTGCCCCATCT
Organism: Bettongia penicillata ogilbyi; assembly: GCA_023548195.1. NCBI lineage: Eukaryota > Metazoa > Chordata > Mammalia > Diprotodontia > Potoroidae > Bettongia > Bettongia penicillata. Next base: position 1,281,604 of record JAJHZJ010000021.1, read on the forward strand.
GTTGTAACGTCTTTCCTTCTCTTCTCTGACGCTATTACAATGATGGTACAAGCCCTCCTTAACCCCAAACCTGGACCATCCCAAGAGTTTTCCCATTAGTCTTCCTGCCTAAGTCACTTTCCGCTCCAACCTTTCTCCACTCAGCTGCCCAATTGATCTGACCATGTCATTTCTACTCAATGAAGTCCAACAACTTCCTGTAACCTCCAGGATGAAACAGATGGAACCGATTCCTTCACAACCCGGCCCCTTTGTAACCACTCCACCTTAGCCTTGCATTCTCCTGTACGCTCTGTTCTCTCCTGCTACTCTTTTACACACTCCATCATCCAGGTCAAGGCATTTCCATTGTCTTGTCCCCAGTGCCTAGAATTCTCTCTCCTCTTCTGTCTCCTGGACTTCATAGCTTCTTTCAACCCCAGCTGAAATCCCATCTTCTACAAAAAGTTTTTCTATAATTAAGTTAAGATTATTTTAAGTGATACACATTAACAGAATCATAAAGATGAAAGATTGGAATATATCATAGAAAAAATAGTCCACTCCCACCCAAATTATTTACGTAATCTCTAACATTCCAAGCAATCATCCAATCTTTATTTAAACATGAAAGAATTCATCACCATTCATGTCCTAAAACCCCCTGTTCTTTTTCATATGCTTTCTAGCCATATCTCTTCTCCATGACTTCCTCTCCCCATTACATTAATAATTTATTTTTTGGAGAGAAGCATATAGGACTTTATATTTATCCCCATTACATTTCATGTTCTAGTTCCATAAAACTAGATTACAGGGGGTAAGGGAAATAATAAAATCTAAGTAGACTGAAGTTCTGCAAATTTATCCTAGAGTAAAAACAACAAAATAGACTGACACTATTTGTTTTCCCTCCAAAATCAGGTACCAAAACATATAGCTCTCTTTTTAACCAACAATACCTGAACTAGAAAAAGTTGCAAAGGAATATCTGCTGCACTAGAAATATTCCCTATTTCTGCTGAGGCCATCATCATCCTTCCTGTCACCCATGTCAACAATTTAGAGTCATCTTGACTCTTCTCTCTCCCTCACCTCCTACATCTAATTACATTGTTAGAAAAAAATGGAATGGAGTCTGATAGAAATTAGGTTTTGAGAAACTCATGTCATATACACAATAACCTCCAAATGAATATAAGATACATCATAAACAAGTTAGAGGACTAAAGGGGAAGAGATATTTTTCACAAGTTCTTGTTTGGACAAATGAGACAGAGAACATAAGAGAAAAAATGGACAATTTTGATAACATAAAATAGTTTTTGCCACAAATCAACTAAGTTAACACCAGGAGTGAATCAATGAAACTGCAAAAAATAATCACTGCAACAAATTTCTCTGATAAAGGTCTGATAGGCAAGATATATATGGAAAAGATCAAAATACATAAGAACAAGATTTATACCCCAATGGTCCAACTACATGAACAGGCAATTCTCAAAGGAAGAAATCTAAGCTACCAACAACCAAAAAAAAAAGTGCTCCAAACCATTACTAATAAAATAAATGAAAAATAAAATAACTCTGACCTTCTACCTCATATTCAAGGCAAGATGACAAAAGAGAAAATTATCCTTTTTGTTCTCTCATATCTCCTCTAACAAACTACTGGTACACTGTGAATTTCAGTCTAGTTATTTTGGAAATCAGTTATAATTAAATCGAGAGTGTCACCAAATTGTTCATACCCTGACCCACAATACTGCTACTCAATATATACCCCAGAAAGATCAATGTAAGAGGGAAAGAATCTATATGTACAAAAATATTCAGATCAGCACTGTTTGCTGTTGCAAAAAATTAGAAACTGAGTGCCATCAGTTGAGGAATGGTTGGTCAAATTATGGCACATGAATATAGGAAAAGAAGCTGGACTTGTAGTTTCATGCAAATGAAGTAAGTAGTTCCTCAATAACACGAATACTCTACCAATATAGGTCAGCACCTTCTCTGCAACTTATAGTCTTAGAGAGTTACCTAGAGAATTGAGAGGTTAGTGAGTTGCCCAAGATGACAAAGCCAGTATGTTTCAGAGGCAGGACTTTAATTCAGGTCACTCTGGATTCAAAGCCCAGGTCTCTATTACTACACAACCATGAAGCTCAATATTAAGGCCCTAGGAAAGAACAAAGACAAGCAACATGGCATAGTGGAGAGAGTCAGTCTTTTGTTTCACTATGCTTATTTATTAGAAAGGAGGGTTGTTTTTGTTTTTATTTTAGAAGAAAAATTACAGGAATAAGGAAGTGGATGTACTAGGAGTGATACAAAATAAAGTGTCACTGAAGCATTTAAATATACACAGATGAGAAAAGAAGTTCAGAGAGACAGATAAGGAGAGCTTTGCAATATTACTGAATTTATTATTGGATACTTTATAAGGTCTATAAAACATAGATTCCATATAAAAGCCTCTTTTCTGTCCTTTGATTATAGAAATATTCATGCTGATGGTGTTTGTCAAGTTTAGAATAACAAGAATAAAAGAAATAAAAAAGAAATGCCCTATTAACACATTCTTTAATACAGTATCTTATTCTACAAACATATGATGACAAGAAAATATTCTACGATTAATACTGTATCACTACATTACCTATGAAGCAATAAATAATAATCAAAATCCTTAATTCCATGTTAAAGAGAAAACAAAAGAGACATACAGAGTAAGCAGAAAGAGCTGCATATTCATCAGAAAAAATATCTCCCCCAAATTACAATTCAATTAGATATTTAGAATCAGATCCTGCTTTATTTCTTGGTCCATTTAACCAAACCATCTCTAATGTATGTATTCCAAACTTCTACAAGACTATAAAACTCTGGATAATGTCATAAGATCAAGCTAGAAGGAACAGTGACATTCATTAAATCCAATACTATCATTTTATAGATAAAGGAAATTGAGGCTCAGAAAAGTTACATGAGTCTCCCAAACTTACACAGGCACTAAAGGACCAGAGCTAAAATGAGAACTTGAGTATTCTAACTCCAAGTCCAATATTCTTTTCATTACAACACAGAGTTTAAGACACTGTCTACCTTCAAGTGCACAGTACAGGGGGAAAGCGTTCATAAACTTGCAACTTTCAACTTCGATATCGTTTTCTGCAGGTTTCAAATGTTATCTGTCAAGTTTCAGAAGTGTACTTCTTCAAGAAACAGTTCAGCTTTCTGGACTGTTTTAACCACATGCATCTTGGTCTATTTAAATCCAAGGTTAATTAATTTTTCCAGGTGTTCTTCAACTCTCAAACCAATGACACTCGAACAACCAAAACATGAAACAAGGTATCCGTACATTATTATGTAGCTCATCTGGAATGACCTATCAATAGGTTCTTCCTTCTGCGTATTTTTATGATCAAAATTTTTCCTAGTGACATAGGAAAATTAACATACAATGGATTATATAGGAAGAATCAGGGAATCTGATATGTCTTTTAACTTTATGTTAGATTCCCTTATCATCATTATTCTTCCTATTATATAGCAACAATGAATATATTCTCCATTGAAATAAGCATTTCATTGCTATCTCCTTTAGTATCTAAAGAACAAAATGTAATATCTATCTCCACATGGCACAAAGCAAGTAGTATGATCAAATATAATAAAGATGACTTCTATTTCACTTTATTCTGAAGTTGACAAAATTTTTATGTTTGGGGGCACTAAAATGTAAAAAGCAATTAAGGAGAATTCAGAAAGCTTAACTCACACACACACACACACACACACACACACAGCACACAAATAACCATTTCCAATATTCCAGGGTTGCACATGACTGATGTGTAGACTGATTTTAGTCAGTCAACAAGCATTATTAAGTGCTATCTGCCAGACACTGTGCTAAACAGAGTATATAAAGAAATGTTAAAAATTACAAATCATCCTTTAAAGATTGTCAATCTAAAAATATCAGAGGAGAGAAGTTCTCAAATGTTGTAAAGTCACAGAACTAAAAGCTTAGTTCCAAAGAGAAAAAGTAAGTTGTCCAAAGTCAGACAAGTAATGAGTAACACAGCTAGGATTTGAACCTTGGTCTTTCAACACCAAATTCAATATTCTTCTCTAACTCCAAGTTAATATTTTTAAACATATGGTGTAGCAAAATGTTAAACATAGAGGTATGAGATACACATTAAACAAGCATTTAAAGAATAGGACTTCAAAATTAAAGAATGTGCCCATCAGTCTTATTTATAACTATTTAACTTATTCTCTTTCCCATAGGATAGAATGCATTTAACAGATACAATAAACTCCATGGAAAAATTAACTTACAATAGCCTCATTATATCTCTTAGTTACCTGAATAGCTTTGTAACTAAAAAGTCCAAGGTAGTCAGTTATATAATGATTATTCTTATATCGAATATTACATGGACTTCTTATGATGCCTTTTTCAAAAAGTATAACCCAACACCTACACAGTGGCTGTAAATTTGATGATTATCAGCAAAACAGCAATTTTATGAGTAGGTAATTCTAGAGAATCTCTCCTCTGACCACCAGAGGGCAGTGACAACTACTTCTAAAATCTCAGAGCAAAGGAAAATTTTTTTAAGGAGTGAAAGAAAACCATCCCAGGAACCTGAAGAATCCATATCTGGATCTATCTTCCTAATTTTTGCTAAGTTAAAAGAACAAGGAGTTTCTCTACTACAACATCAAAAAGTTCGTGAAGGAAAGATCTCATCCCCTTTGTACCTCTCAATCATGTTTGTTTTCTACCCATCCTATCAACAAAAGTTTTCTCACCAACTTTGAGTTCCTAAATGGTGACAACAGCTGCTTTTGTACCCTTTCTTTTTACCCTGTGGAAGAAACTTTCAGAGGAATTAAAATCAAGAATTCTAAAGACAAAACGCAAATGATGATAAAACCAATGTAGTCCTTCCCGTAATATACAAGCAAATAAGAAACCATTCTTTACTATTACAAGTCAACTAACATAAACTGATATTTTGCTGTGAATACCTAACAGAGGGAAAGGGAAAGAGAACAGCTTATGTGGTAAATTAGTGTTAGACTTAAACCCAGGGACAATTTTTCTTCAGAATAGAAAACAAACATAAGCAGTTATATATTACTTTTCCCCACTAATCAGTAGATTGGAACTAAAATGAACTTAAGAAATAATTTCATCAACTCTCTTGATTTTTATGGATGAGTAAAACTGAGGCCAGAAAGATGAAGTCCTACAGTAGTAAAGCTGCAGGTCTTCCACTTCTAAGACTAGAAAGTTTTATACTGAACTAGGTTAAAGAAAGAAGAGAATTACATAATTTCCTTCCTCTTTCCAGAGGCCAACTTAAACTAAGTTATATTTAGGAGGGAGGGGAAGGAAATATTATGTTGCCAGTGTTGGGTAGTAATTCAAAGAGGTAGCCAATAGAGGAAACATAGAAATTATTACTAGCTAGATGTCCTGAAAGCAGTTCTCTAGGACTGTAAGTTATAAAGGAATTGCTGATCTGCATCAGGAAGATTACAGATCCAAACATATATCATGCTCCCCAAAATATATATGTATATATAGGGGTTTCCACACAAAAAAATCAACCCATAAACTACTATCACCAACATAAAACTCAAGTCATCCTTTCACAATTACCTTGTCTATTAAAATATGCCTTATTTTTTTTTAGATCCCACCGATGTAAAACTGGTTTTTGTGTATTTGTGTTTGTTTGTTTGTCTATTTATACAAAGTGTGTGTTCAGGCAGGAGGGTGGGTGACTGTGGGGACTTATCTCAGATCTTCCTGACCACCTGGCAAAGTTCAACCACCTAACTAATAAGCAAGACCTCTCAATACTTCTAATAAGTACCTCACATTATTCTTATGGAGAAAATGAAAAGCTAAGCCCTAAACAATGCAACTGGAGTGATTCAGAACTGAAAGAAACAACGGCAATACTCTACTATGATCAACTAGGAATGATAGCTATTCTCAGCAATCCAATGATGCAAGGCAATTTCAAAGGATTCATGATGATGGACATGTGATGAAAAATTATCCCACCTCGAGAGAAAGAAGTGACGAAGTCTCAATGAAGATCGAAGCATACTATTTTTTACTTTACTTTTTTTTAGTTAGGTCTGTGCCTTCTTACAAACATGACTAACATGGTAATATGTGTTACATGACTGAACATGTATAAGCTATATCAAAGTGCTTACTGTCTGTGGGAGGAAGAGAAAGAGAAAATTTTGGAACTGAAAATTTGTTAAAAATGAATGTTAAAAATTGTCTTTATGGGTAACTGAGAAAAAATTTTTTAAAACATAAAAATTAATTTAAAAAAAACTTACTGATTGGCCAGATTCAAAAAGCAGTCTTCAATGGCTTAATGTCAACAAAGCAAGATGTCTGGAGGGGAATGCTCCAAGGATATGTACCTGTCCTTATTCTGCTTATCATTTTTACCAGTGACTTGGATCAAGGGCATGCTTTTCCATTTTCAAATGACACAAAGCTAAGAGGAATAACCAAAACAATGAATAAAGGAGTCAAAATTAAAATAAAATCTCTTAATCATGCAAGATCATTGGCATGAATCTAACATAATGAAATTCAGTAGGGTAAGATCCTAACTTCTTACACTGGGGTTCAAAAATTCAGTTTCACAAGTATAAGATGAAGGTGGCATGGTTAGACAGTAGTTTCTTTGAAAAAGACCTGGCAGATGGAACGGACTCCAAATTCAATGAGTAAGCTGTATGGATGTAGCAGCCAAAACAGCTATTATGATGATCTTGGGCTGTATCAAGAAACACATAACTTCCAGGAATAAAAAGGTGATAGTCCTTCTGTATTCTGTCCTAGTCAGTTGCATATTTTCAATATTTATGCTCAATTCTGGATGTCACAGTTGAAAAAAGTACATTGACAGGTAAGAGGGCATCCAGCATTAAGGGTCTAAGAGTTAAAATTGTAAAGGAAGTTGGACAGTTTAGCCTGGGGAAAAGATAGCTGTTTTCAAGTACCTGAAGGGCTGTCAAGCAGAACAGGGATCAGATTTATTCTATGTGATTCAGGAAGACAGAACCAGGAGCAGTAAATTAAAGTATCAAAGAGACAATTTAGGCATGATGTCAAGAAGCATTCTGTAACATTTAATGCTATGGACCCTTTTGAGAGATTATAGGTTCTCCTGCCTTCTCCTTCCATCTTCAAGTAGAGGCAGTTGAGCATTCCTCAGGTAGGTTATAATACGGATTCCTTTCAAGAGAGAGCTGAAATAGATGACTGCAGAGGGGGTGGGGCCAAGATGGCAGAGTAAACGCAGGGAACGCATGACCTCTACCTTAATCTGCCAAATACCTGTAAAAAATGACTCTTAACAAATTCTGGAGGTGCAGAATGCTCAGAATGATGGAGCGAAGCAAGTTTCCAGTCCAAGACAGCCTGGAAGGTTGATGGGAAGCTTCTATTACGCTGGACTGCAAGTGAAATGTAGTCCAGTATGGGCTGTGCCAGCACAGACAGGGAATGAGCAGGTCTCAGAGCATTGGCAGCTGTGGTGGTTTCTAGACTTCTTGACCTCAAAATGCAGAAGACAACTTGGAATATCAATGGAAGACCTGTGTGAGAAAGCAGAGTGGTATAGCCCCAGTCCCAAGGTGGGAGAGGAGCCCGCAGCAGCAGCGACAGCAGCAGTTGTTTCTGGAGCTCTAAGCCTACGGATTGGGGCAGGGAGGGATCCAGTGGCTACCAGTATACCACCTCCACCCACACTGGAAGCAGAGAACTACTTGACAAAAAGCCCAAAAGTCAAGTAAATGGCTGGGGAAATAAGCAAATGCCAGGGGGAAAATATCAGACTATAGAATCTTACCTTCGTGACAAGGAAGATCAGAATATACAACCAGAAGAAGACAACAAAGTCAAAGCTCCTAAATCCAAAACCTCCAAGAAAAATATGAATTGGTCTCAGGGCATGAAAGAGCTCAAAAAGGAATTTGAAAATCAAATAAGAAGAGCAAAAATTGGGAAATGAGGGTGATGCAAGAAAATCATGAAAAATAAGTCAACTGCTTGCTAAAAGGGACCAAAAAAAGAATGCTGAAGAAAATAACACCGTAAAAATAGATGAACCGAAATTTTACTACCTATAAATGAGGGGCTGCAAGATAGTGCAGTAGATAGAGCAGGAGTCAGGAGGACCTGAGTTCAAATCTCACCTCAGACACTTGACACTCACTAGCTGTGTGACTTTGGGCAAGTCATTTAACCCCAACTGCCTCATCCTGGGTCATCTCCAGTCATCCTGAGGAATATCTGGTCACTGGATTCAGATGGCTCTGGAGGAGAAGTGAGGCTGGTGACCTGCACAGCCCTCCCTCACTCAAAACAAAGTCAAGTGCAAGTCATGTCATTATTTCTCTGATGGCATGGTCTTCTTCGGCAACGAAGGATGAACACACACACAATTACTACCATTTTCTGTGGTAATTCAACAAAATTCAATGACTATAAAATTCAATTATGTACAGTATTAATATGCAACATCAAACTATCCTATAAAAATGTGCCTTCCCACTATACCATTTTTTCCTTATACATACTCCTCACTTCCACAATTCTCTTTAGAATATCTAAAAGGCAGACAAAGGCTAACCATCTACCATCTCATCTTTGTGGGAAATCCCTACAATGATTCAGATTACAGCTCATCAATGAACTCTCATTCTGACAATGAGATGTAAAGGGCTTCACTGTCTTTTTTTTAAGGGATCAAGAGATGAGAGGGGGAAAATAAATGCTTGATAATTTTTAAAAAACTTAACAGTTCTATGTAAATGAGGTGCTGGGAAAGATGACATTTCAAACATAGTTGCCTTCAGTAACTTCAGTTTTGCTCTAAAAGGCTGTTCTCTCTCAGGTCCTCTCAGAACTGCTTGTGCTTATGTCCAAGTACCAAGCATCTGCTTTTTTAAAGTGTTCCTTATACAAATGTCCTTTTCTTCCTGTCCCTTTCAACAAATAAAAATATTCATATAAGAAAGAAGCATAACTATCTTACATACAGACAAAGAAATTGAGGCCTAGGGAAGTTAAGTGCCTAAATTTATACAGGCACTATGTGTTAGAGCCAATACTCTTGCTGCCTGGTGAATTTTTATCCATATTTTAAGGCCCAACTCAAATATCACCCCCCAAGAAAGACTTCCTTTATATCTCCTCACTGGTCCAATCCCCTAGTACTTTGTTTTCTAACTTTTTAACAGACTAATTTTTCTATTACGGCTTTCTTTCAAACCCTTACTAGACTATGAGCTGCATCAAAGAAAGGAGTATTTCTTATCCAAATTATCTTCCCCCAGGGCCTAATACAGTGTTTTTCACAGAGAAGGTACTGTTGTGTTATACTGCAAGAAAGATTTAAAGTTCAGGGAAAAGCTTTCAATAAAATTCATTATTTGCCCCCAAAACTCAGGCTCATATCCTAAACTAACAAAAAAGTCTATATATTAAGAAACTATTCTATTATCCTGATTTTGAAAATAATTCAGAAATTAGCAACAATCCATTTGTAAAACTGTTTACAAGTATGTTGGTTCATTAGAATAAGAAAAAAAATCAAAACATCAACTCAATATTAGGATCAACTATGCTAAAGTTAAAATCTAGCAGTACAGAATGCTATTTTAGAACACTTTTCATGATTCTTGAAATTATTTACAAGGATTAGGATGGTGGACACACTCTAAAGACAGCCTCCTATGAGTTTTGGGAGCATTAGCGCAAAAAAAAAAAAATAATTCTTGGTCCCATCTGGGCACCTATAGTGTAACTTGTTAGCTGGCCCAGAAAATACTTACGAACTACTGGTTCTGTTCCCTACTCATATTCTACTTTCATTCACTCCACAATCAATCCCATTTGCTTTCCTTATCTTCTCCATGCCCCCTCAAATTGCACAGATTTCCCTAATCAAGAGGAAAATAAGGTTTAAAAAAAAAGATACAATCTTCAGAGGTTTTTCCTGCAGCGGCAAATAGACAGAAATGGGGCAGGTGGTACATGATTGATGCACTAACATGACAACTGATTTAAAACATACCTTTAAGGGGAGGAGCCATATATGCTAGCTCCTAACCCACAGCCCATAAAATACCTGTAAAGAAGAACTCCCAACAAACTCTGCAGCAGTGGAAGACACACAACAATGGAGTAGAGGAGATTTCTGTTCCAGAGAGCCCTGAAAAACCGACACCAAAGGTCCGCCCCACACCGGACCTGGAGCAGAGCCCAGCCCTGCCTTGGTCGCACGGCACCAAGAAGAGCAGATCCAAGCAGGCTTCAGGGACGGTACCTCCAGTGGCTCCACAGGTCCCTTCACCCACAGACACCAAAGATCAGTGAGAGAGCCTTTTTGTCTGGCCAAGAGGGGAGCAAGGTGTCTCCATAACTCAGGCCCCCTTGGGAGGCAGCAGCAGAGGACAGGGGCTCCCAAAGCAGGCAGGAGCTTGGATCCATGTTGAAGGTCTCCGCATAAACCCCCTGAGGGAACTGAGCCCTGTGAGGCGGCCCTGCCCCAACCTAAGTACCTGAATTTACTCTCACACTAAATAGCAGCCCCACTCCTGCTGAAAGCCCTGAGGCTGGGAAGCAGCATTTGAATCTCAGACCCCAAGCACTAGCTGGGCAGATCTGGAGGCGAGGTGGGTGTGAAAAGGAATCTCAGAAGTCAAGTAGCTGGCTGGGAAAATGCCCAGAAAAGGGGAAAAAATATAAGACCATAGAAGGTTACTTTCTTGGTGAACAGATATCTCCTCCCATCCTTTCTGATGAGGAAGAACAATGCTTACTATCAGGGAAAGATATAGAAGTCTAGGTCTCTGTATCCCAAACATCCAAAATAAATATTCAATGGGCTCAGGCCATGGAAGAGCTCAAAAAGGATTTTGAAAATCAAGTGAGAGAGGTGGAGGGAAAACTGGGAAGAGAAATGAGAGAGATGCAAGAAAAGCATGAAAAGCAGGTCAACACCTTGCTAAAGGAGACCCAAAACAATGCTGAAGAAAATAACACCTTGAAAAATAGGCTAACTCTATTGGTAAAAGAGGTTCAAAAAGCCACTGAGGGGAAGAATGCTTTCAAAAGCAGAATTAGCCAAATGGAAAAGGAGGTTCAAAAGCTCAATGAAGAAAATAGTTCTTTCAAAATTAGAATGGAACAGATGGAGGTTAATGACTTTCTGAGAAACCAAGAAATCACAAAACAAAACCAAAAGATGAAAAAATGGAAGATAATGTGAAATATCTCCTTGGAAAAACAACTGACCTGGAAAATAGATCCAGGAGAGCCAATTTAAAAATTATGGGACTACCTGAAAGCCATGATCAAAAAAAGAGCCTAGACATCATCTTTCATGAAATTATCAAGGAAAACTGCCCTGATATTCTAGAACCAGAGGGCAAAATAAGTATTCAAGGAATCCACCGATCACCACCAGAAAGAGATCTAAAAAGAGAAACTCCTAGGAACATTGTGGCCAAATTCCAGAGTTTCCTGGTCAAGGAGAAAATATTGCAAACAGCTAGAAAGAAACAATTGCGGTATTGTGGAAATACAATCAGGATAACACAAGATCTAGCAGCTTCTACATTAAGGGATTGAAGGGCATGGAATATGATATTCCAGAAGTCAAAGGAACTAGGACTAAAACCAAGAATCACCTACCCAGAAAAACTGAGTATAATACTTCAGGGGAAAAAAATGGTCTTTCAATGAAATTGAGGACTTTCAAGCATTCCTGATGAAAAGACCAGAACTGAAAAGAAAATTTGTCTTTCAAACACAAGAATGAAAAAAAGCATGAAAGGGTAAACAGCAAAGACAAGTCATAAGGGACTTACTAAAGTTGAACTGTTTACATTCCTACATGGAAAAACAATATTTGTAACTCTTGAAACTTTTCAGTATCTGGGTAGTTGTTAGGATTACACACATGCACACACAGAGACAGAGAGCACAGAGTGAATTGAATAGGATGGGATCATAGCTTTAAAAAATGAAGTTAAGTGGTGAGAGAAATGTATTGGGAGGAGAAAGGGAGAAATGGAATGGGGCAAATTATCTCTCATAGAAGAGGCAGGCAGGAGACTTTTTAGTGGAGGGAAAAGGAGGGGAGCTGAGAGAAAAACATGAAGTTTACTCTTATCACATTCAACTAAAGGAAGGAATAATATGCACACTCATTTTGGTATGAAAACCTATCTTACAATACAGGAAAGTGGGGGAGAAGGGGATAAGCAGGGTAGGGGAGTTGATGGAAGGGAGGGCAATGGGAGGAGGAAGCAATTTGAAATCAACACTCTTGGGGAGAAACAGAATCAAAAGAGAGAATAGAAGCAATGGAGGGCAGGATAGGATGGAGGGAAATATGGTTAGTCTTACACAACACAACTATTATAGAAGTCATTTGCAAAACTACACAGATATGGCCTATATTGAATTTCCTGCATTACCAAAGGGAATGGGTGGGGAGGGAGGGATGGGGAGAAGTTGGAACTCAAAGCTTTAGGAACAACTGTTGAGCACTGCTCTTGCTACTAGAAAATGAGAAATACAGGTAATGGGGAATAGAAAGTTATCTGGTCCTAGAGGACAAAAGAGAAGATGGGGACAAGAGAAGGGAGGGATGATAGAAGAGAGGGCAGATTGGTGATAGGGGAAATCAGAATGCTCGGTGTATTGGGGTGGGGTTAGGGGACAAATGGGGAGAAAATTTGGAACCCAAAATTTTGTGAAAATGAATGTAAAAAGTTAAATAAATAAATTTAACTAAAAAAATAAAAAAAACCATACCTTTTAAAGTAACAAAAACATCCAACTCTTCTACATATATACTTATTCTTTACTGACATAATTGGCTAGAGAAAAGGTTTAGAGTGGGATGATGATGGCTTCCACAGGGGAAACTGAGACCAACAGTAACATGTAATTATGCCTTAGGCAAATCTGAAACACTGAGCATATGGATTCAGTTTGGAGAACTGTAAGTTCAACTGGATCTGCCCTTCAATGCGTTATTACAAATGGCAGCAAACTCTTGGAGAACAGGCTTATTTGACCAAAGCTAGTGTTTTTACTTAGGACTCCAGCCACACTTAGCACAGAAGCAGCCTCTGATGCTTTTCTGCTATCTCTACTCCCAATCTGAGTCAGAAACCATAAATGGTGACGACTCTTTCCAGGATTTCAGAGCCTCAAGAAAGAGACGTAGTTTGAGGCACACTCTGAAATGGTCCCCACGGCAGGGGGATTTTCTTATCTGAGATCCTCTAGCCTGACATTCTCTGTGGCTCAGGCAACAGCCTGAGGAGCTCACAACCCTAAGGAGCTCTCACGATCTTTTTCAGGCTCATCTACCAGTGTCATTCATTCAAAACTTATTAAGGACCTACTTTGCACTAGCATTAAATTTTATTTATGGGAATTACTGGTTGGGACTACAACAGAACTTTAAAAAAAACCTTCTGATTCCATAAGATACCAAGAAATAACAAAATAAAGACAAAGGCTGAAAAAAAAAATGGAGAACATGTAAAGTATCTCCCAGGAAAAGCAACTGACCTGGAAAATAGATCAGAAAGAGAAAATTTAATAATCGCTGGACTACCTGAAACACATGAACAAAAGAGCCTTAGAAATAATTTCAAATTATAGAGGAAAACTGCCCAGATATTTTAGAACCTCAGAACAAAGTGCAAATTGAAAGAATTTATCAGCCACTTCCCTGAAAGAAGTTCTAATATGAAAACTCCAAAGAACACTGTAGCCAAAATCCAAATATACTGCAGTCAGAAAAAAAAAGTCATATACTGAGGAACCACAATCAGGATCACACAATATTTAGCAGCCTCCACTATAAAAAAAGGAGGACTTGGAATATGACATTCTGGAAGGCAAAAGATCTAGGACTGTAGCCAAGGATAATAATCAGTATCAGCGAAACTGAGCATAATCTTTCTAGGGATTGGGGGAGAGTGGACACTGAATGAAATAGAAGCCTTTCAAGCACTGCCCATTAAAAGACCAGAGCTGAATAGAAAATCTGACATTCAAATATAAGACTCAGGAGAAGCATAAAAATGTAAACATCAGGAAGAAATATAAACCCTTTATATTCTTGTATGGGGAGAGAATACATGTAACCCCTCAGAACTTTATAATCACTAGGGCTCTTAGAGGGAGTCTAATGAGATATATGACCTGAGTGTGATCCTATAACTTCAAGGTAATCTCAAAAAAATTGAAGGGTGGAAAAGAAGAATGCACTGGGAGTACATGGGGTGAGAATGGGGAAAATTACCTCTCATAAATGGGGTGTGCAAGGAAGAACTGACATAATGGAGGGAGGAATGGCAAGAAAAGATAATACTTAAACCACATTTTCATCTGAAGTAGTTCAAGGAAGAAAGAATACGCACAGACACAGACACAGACACAGACAGACACACACGCACACGCACACACACACACAGAGTTAGGTACAGAAATTCACCTTACCAAGGAAGTAGGAGGGAAAGGGTTTAAGAGAAAGATGGCGTGCATGATAAGAGGGAGGGCAGATTAAAGGGGGCAGTGGTCAGAAGCCAAACAGACTTGTAAGGAGGGTACACAGGAAAAAGGAGGATAAAAATAGGATGGAAAGCAATACACAGCAGATGTTAATGAGAAGAACTCACCCATAAAAACAGAAGAGATAGCAGAATGGGTTAGAAACCAGACTCCAAATATATATTGTTTAGAAGACACACTTAAAACAGAAATATACACACATAATTAAAATAACAGACTCGAATAAAATCTATTGTGCTCCATGTTAAGTACAAAAGGTAGTAGAGGTGATTATGTGACTCATGAAGAGGAAATAAAAGCAATGATTAGGAGATATTTTCCAAAATGGCAATAAAACTGACAATCTAAATGAAAAGGATGAATATTTACAAAAATATAAATGACCCAGATTAAAAGAGGAAACATGGTATTTAAATAACTAGTTATATATGAATACACACATACATGTATATATATATGTATGTGTGTGTATATATGTATGTATGTGTGTGGATATATATATACATATATATATATATATGTAAGTATGTATCTCAAACACTTAGAAAAATAAATTAAATAAAACTACAAATGAATTCCCTAAGAAAAATATCCCCAGGACCAAATGGGTTTATATGTGAATTCTCCAATACATTTAAAGAACAATTACTTCTAGTACCACATAAACTATGTGAAAAAGTAGGTAAAGAAGCAGTCATACTAGATTCCTTCCTTGACACAAATATAGTCACAGTCTGTAAACCAGGAGAGCAGAAACAGAGAAAGAAAGCTATAGAACCATATTCCTAATGAATTTTGATGCAAAAATTTTAAATAAAATATTCAGTCTCATAACAATAAAACTACCAAAGAATTACACAATTATTTTATAGAATTATAAAAAATAATAAACAAAATTTATCTGGAGGAACAAAAGGTAAAAAATACCAAGGGAATCAATGAGGGGAACATTAAGGAAGGCTACGTAGCTCAGCAATACCAGATCTCAAACTATACTATAAAGCAGGAATCATCAAAACAATCTGGTGCTGGACAGGCATACAGAATGGTTGGGACAGAATACAGAATTATATATACAGAAGTAAGTCAGCACAATATGCTAGGTGTTTCATAGACCCAAAGATCCAAGCTATTGGAGCAAGAATTCACTATTCAACAAAAACTGCTGAGAACACCTGTAAATAGTCTGGCAAAAACTAGGCACCAACCATCATCTTTTACAGAGAATTTCAAGATAAGCTCACAATGAAGACATGATTTAGACACAAAGGGCAAATCATAAGCAAATGTGGGGAGCATGAATAACATTACCTATGTGATAAGGGAAGAAGAGTTCAAGACCAAGCAAACAGATAGGGCTATGAGAGGTAAAGTGGTTAATTCTGATTGCATTAATTTAAAAAGTTTTTGCAGAAACAAAATTTATGCAGCCAAAATTAGGAAAGCAAAAAAACTGGGGGGACATCTTGTAGGCAAGTTTCTCCAATAAAGGTATTATTTCTCAAAAAAAAGAACCATTCTCCAAATGATAAATGATTGATTGGGACATGAACACAAGTATTGTAACTCTCATGTCAATCTTCTTTCCTCAGCAAGATCTAATTTTTGGATTAGGCATGGGCCTTGGCTGGGTGAGGTACATTCCAATTCTATCCCTGATCTAAAGTAAGACTGCTAAGGGAAACAATAAGTTCAACTGTGCCTTATAACCACAGTGATTCAACTTAACAGACAACATTAAAGGTCTAAGATACTATTGTATGCACTGGAAACACTAAGATAAAAATAAAACAGTCTCCACACCTTAAGAATAGGCTGGTTACAGCAAGTACCTCAATCCAACAAAAGGTATTTCAAGCCCTGGGAGACAGACCACAGTAAGAATTCTTGCTCAGCTCTACTAAAGCTCACTTATACACTAAGATCATTAACTCAGATTTCCAAGGTGAAAGCTGGTATACATTAAAGTCCCAGGGAATACGAAGTCAAAGAGTTCAGATTCAAATTCCAGGTCTACTACTTATTGGTTGGACCAAAATGACATCACCATTGTAAAGTGAAATCTCAGTGTGTCTGACTGTGGCTGATCAGACCAACATGAGCTCAGAATGCTCCACCACAGGTTGGCCACAGATAGTCCCTGTGAATATTTGGGGTGAATATCCCAAACTTGAGCATCCTGCATTTACTTTGTGCTGTCTCAATTCTGCTTTGCTCAAACAGCACAGCATATTTTCTTACGTGGGCATGTCATGCTGAGCAGTACTACTTATTACATTCAATTTTGCTATGATACTTATTTTTAAAATGTGAATTTGCTTCAATTTGATTAGGAATTAGGAAACAATTTGAGTATAACATGCATTTCGATTTACTGAAGTGAGATTTCATCACTGAGAAACAGAAAACTGCACCTAGCTGAACTGAGCACATAACTTACACATGCAGAAACTTCAAATGTCTACCCCACCAGCAACCTCAGTTCACTGGGTATTGATTTTATCCTAAAAGTTGGATAACACCACTTCACAATAACTCACAAGCTGCAATTTTTCCTGTGCCCACTTCTACAAACTATCATTTTCAAGGTAAAGTGCTATACATATTATCTATCTTCTTGTGTCCTGGGAACTGTAGGCAAAGGAAGGCTAATAAAAACCCAAAAACCCATTCAAATCAACCAACCAACCACTCCCTCCACCACCATCACGGTTTTCCAGCCCACGCCCAATTCCTCTTAGAGTTACTACCTAATGAGACTGTCCTCTCTGGCAGCCAGCCTCTCCAGTCTGGAGCCCCATGGGGACCAAGACAAAGGTTTACTTTGCTTTATTTCCCCACTTCTTTTAGGAGTCTTACATGTCTTTGCTGATGCCTTTCATGCCAATTCTCACATGCCAGATCATCCTTAGTGAATCTTGCAGCCCACATTTCTCTAATATATGTCTTTCCAATATCCTTTGAGAATTTGAATCTTAAGACAGCATAGTATTTATTCACTGACTGATGGACAAATGGGAGAATATTCACTGTTAAAAGGTAGCAGCAGCCCAAGGTCACTACCACTATTAATAAATAGTACTTATGTATTCCTTAATCATTCAGCATATATAAAAACTGTGCTATGGTTTTCACTAGGTTCCTTTTTTTATGTGTCACTGACAAAGTTTTGAGTGTTATATCCCTCATTCTGTTTTCCCCCAAGCCCTGTAGGTTATACTATACAATATGAAAAGTAAGGTAATTTTTAGGAATACATGTCATGTTACAGCAGTACTGTCAGCACTTAGAGGACCCTAAGCAAAGCAGTTTACCTCTGAACTTTACTTTCCCCTGTAAAACATCTCTGTGAATTTCACCCATAAAATAAGAGTCTGAAACTAAAAGTGATCTAAGGTCTCCTCAAGCTCCAAAATGATCCTTCAATATGTATGTATGTATGTATGTATGTATGTATGTATGTATGTATGTATGTATGTTTGTATATTATCTCCTCCTCAGTAAAGGACCCTAAGTTTGGAAAACCTCACTTCAATCTCTCCCTGTCAAGAAAGATCTTTAATAATGGCTTTAAATGCCACTTCCTTTCCATGAAAGCCTTCTCTGGCCTTTCCCAGCTAGGAAAAGACTCATTCTACTAAACTCTCAACACACTATTGTATGTCACTTGTGTATTCAATATCTTGACACTAAATTATACTGATTTAGTTTCACAGCTTATCTCCTTTATTCAACTCCTTGTGGGCAGGGATAATGCCTTACTATCTTTGTGATCTCCCATTCCACGTTGACCTCATCCTGCACACAGCAAAGTATAACAGCATAATAAGTACTGAACCAAAAAAAAAATGAGGGATGAGAATCCTTAAAAGGATGGTTCTAAGAAAAAAAAAAGATCAACAAATAACAAAGCACAGATTCACTCATTATAACAAACCATAACCCACTCAAACACTGCAAATTGCCCTGAAGTTTTTAAAAGAATAGATTTTAATGTTCACTCAACTTTAAACCTAGAACAGACCTCTCTATGGCAAAAAACATTATATTCCAAGTCTATTTTTTTAAGCTGGTGGGAAGCAGCTGAAATTCGATTGTAACAACATTAAATGTTCCCATGGAAAACGTTTATAAGAAAGTCAAGGCTTTCTTCTTTCCTCAGGTAGACAGTCCTCTCAGCAGCAAGGGGGCTGAAAAGAAGTGAGAAGAGACTATAGCAGGGAGGAAATCCTCGAGGGGGAGCAATGCGGCTCCTCAGTAGTGAAGAGAAATAAGAAAGAAGGAAAAAGACATTCCTATCATGGAGCATAGAAGAGGTGGTCCTTTTCACATTAGAAACAAATTAGGGAACTTTCTATGATTTATGACCATAATCAAATTTTGAATAATAATATTCCTATATTCAGATGCAGAGTAGGAGAGCAGAATTGTATGTTAAGGATCTCTCACCTACAAACTCATCACATCATTACATACAAAGCATCACTTGTTTAAAAAAAAAATGCTGATGGTACAAAAAAAGAATTGAAAAGCCAAAGTCTAAGACAAAAGTCCTCAAGCTTCCCACTCTCCAACACTACAGTATAAAAATAAAAGTAATCACAAAGACAAACAATTTACTAGGGGCAAGTCACCTAATCTCTCTAACCCTCAGTGTACTCCTCTGCAAAAAAAAAAAAAAAAAAAGCAATAGAAAAATATAAAACAAGCATGGGCCCTTAAGTCAAGAGATCTGGGTTCAAATCCCTAGTGGATTCTCTATGGGGCCTTGCAGAAGTTACTTTCCTCACTTAGCCTTCGTTTTCTCAGCAAAATGAGAGATTAGACTGAGTGGCCTAACTATCCTTTTGGTTCTTAATCTGTACACCACTGTTTTGAGTAAAAGCAACCTATAAACCCTTGTCACTTTATAAATGTGAAATTCAATACTATCAGATAAAACTATTAGAGTCACAGAATGTTGCAAGATAGCCTGATTCTGGTTTATGATCTTGCTGTTTAAAGTCTAACTGCCAACCATTTACTGCCCACTACTATATGCCATTTTCACTTTTTTATTTCCCTGATAAGAAGAGAAGAGAAATCCTTCAGAATCTCAAAGAGCTTCACATTATGGTACCTGCCAGGTAAGAAATGCTCTGGGGACAACTGCAGACAAAACTTTTTGAGAGGCAAAAAATCCATTGGTTTGTAAACAGAAGAAGCATTTAACAAACCAGTAGGGCAAAAAATTGCCTTCGAAGTAAAAAAGCAGCTCAATACAAGAAATCAAAGCCTGATCAAGTGGAGAGCTATTCCTGCCAAGTAAACACAAACATCACCACCAACAGCATTTACTAAGAATCTGGCTAAGTGATGCTGTATAAAATGAGCAAGATGGGTCAGATTTCAATGGGCTTACATAAGATGGAAAATACTGATACACATAATAAACACACTGAGGTCACACACTAAACAGTTACGCTAATGCTCACAGAAAGAGAATAAGTAGAAATTACTCAGGGGTAATGATTACATGTCTCCCAATTAATAAGAGATGGTTTCACAGAAAAGCTGAGGCACCTCAGCATTTGTCTGCAGTTGTGACATTTCTTATGCTATTTTTAAAAGTGATATATTTAAGGCACTAACTCAAAGAGGCTGTTTATTTTTCCCTAATGGTTGGCCCAGTTGCTTAGGCCTAGTGAATAGGGGATCCTCCGTTCTGATTAGTATGGCAGTGATAGTAGTTTGGGCTTTCTGTGGGCACGGACAGACAATTCATGACATTCTACCACTCCACAATTACCAGTGTCTGAATATTGTTTTTAATAACAAAACAAAATAAGTTCATGCATATGTATGTCTAGTTGCATACAAGTCCTAATGATGGACAACAAGTTAGCTCTGGAACCGAACAGGAGTCGATGCATCTGGATGACATTTGGAAACAACACACTACCTTCAATCATTCCAAGCTGCTTACTGTCACAGAAATCTACCTTTTAACACTGAATATTCTCCCATTTGCCCATCAATCAGTGAATATATACTATGACCTCTTAAGATTCAAATTCTCATATGACAAGGATATTGGAAAGACCTATATTAGAGAAATGTAGGATGCAAGATTCACTAAGGATGACCTGGTATGTGAGAACTGCATAAAAGGCATCATCAAAGACTCATTAAAGAAGTGGGGAAGTAAAGCAATAAGTGAAGAGAAATACATGAATGCAACTTCAGAGGCCCTGACACCACAGGCTTTTATCTGCACCCCCAGTACAACAGTAAGGCCACCATTGCAGGGACCCTGTAATCCAGAATCTCCTACAGGCTACACAATTCATTTCAAGTTTATAGCTCCCCTTCTCTGATACATAGTGGTCAATAATTCATAATTAAGTATAAAGGAGATCCCTTTAAGGCCAGAGGAGCAGTAAAGGAATAAAATGAAATTCAATAAATTTAACAAGGAGTCAGATTTAGGCTCAATATGAGGAAGATCTTTCTGACAATGGATCAGTAGCCTTGAAAAGTAATGATTTATTTTCCTGTCATTAGAAATGTTTTCAACCAGAGACAACACTGACTTTTTGTCAGGGATAGTATTGACATGCCTGAAAAGAAGAGAAGTAGGACAAAATGACCTTTGAATATACTTTCTGAATAAGATTCTAGATAGTACTGTATATTGAACAGGAGTCAGGACACCTAGATAACTTTAAATTAGCTGTGTGACTTGGGACAACTCAGGGGGATGGGGAATAAGGGGAAAAAGAAGGAAGAAGGACCAGAAACACACACATAATACAGTGATTTGTGAACATCCATGAAGTAGAGATTATTTTTATAGTCAAATAATAAGAAATCAAGAAGAAGTTTCCTCAGGGAAATGGGCTTTGAAACATGATTTAAATACAGGAAAGGAAGGATACATTTCGACAAATGGGAAAATGTTATAATACTTGGAACGGTATGAACATGTGTTTAGAAGCAGGAGGGAGTTTTTATAACACTACAGAACAGCAAGAATGGAAAGCTGGTTGAAAACAGTTGTAGACAGTAAAATGTAAGAGCACACAGAGTGGAATTAGCTGATGAGCAGTTCTAAAACTTACTGTTAAAAATTTCTGCTCTAAGGAGATGGAAATTTCAGTAAAGAAGCAGCCCAAAATGACAAGGAAAAGTTAGCATTAAAATAGAGAGGAAGGGGAAAAAAGCAAAGATATTTCCATTCTTACTACAAAAGAAGCTTCCATGGAAGTTTCTAAACTCTACTTTATAAATGAGTAAACAGGATTTCCATACCTTGTAATTTACCCAAGTCATATCAAAACCTGGAAAAATATCAGAACTACATCCCAATTCTCATGAAAAACAATCCAACAATCCATTCATTAGACCACATAAACATCAGTGAGGAAATGAAAGACGTGTACTGTCATTATGTGAAGACATATGCCTTTTGTAAAAAATACTATGGCAAATGAACCCTACTTGCCAGGTAGAGAAGCTGAGTGATACTCAAGCTACTCCACTCAATAGCACATCAATATGCCACATTACTCAGGCTGAGAAAGCTATAAGAAAAAAATTGACTTAAATTTCTGGTTGGAGGCCAGTGTTTAGTCATTCTGGCATACTACTTCCTTCCACTATATGTTCTAATACAAAGTGCTTTGATGGAACCTTAAAGCCTGCCAAAAATTTAAGTGATAAACCTACTTCCAGTCTAGCAAGCTGTTAATCAATTTATAGAGTTGACTTTCTACCCAATACTACATAGCAAGCTGACATAAATCAAAGGGCCAGGATAAGTTCGCTCCTCTTCATCTATAAGAATTCAGAAGAAGCAAATCTAAACAAATTGGAATGAAATCAGACATTCAGAGATCAATGAGATAAAAAGGAAAAGAGCAAGTCAAGCTAATTAGTATTTATTTAGTTCTTACTTTGTGGCAGGTGCTGTGATAAGAACTGGAAAAACAAAGAACCCCCCCACACACACAGTTCCCAATCTCAAGGAGGTGACATTCTAATGGAGAAGGCAACGTAAAAAAGTTATATACAAACAAGATGTATACAGGATAAATTGACAGTAAACTCAAAAGGGAGGAACTAAGATTAAGGAGAACTGGGGACAGGCTTTTTGCAGAAGGTAGGACTTTAGTGGACACCTGAAGAAAGCCATGGAATCTAGGAAGCAGAAAAGAGGAGGGAGAGCATTCCAGGCATTGGGAACAGCCAGTAAAAAATGCCTGAGCCAGGAGATAAGAATATCACATGAGAGGAAGAGCAAGAAGGCCAATGTCACTGGATCTCAAAATGCAAAGAAGGGTAAAGTGTAAGAAGACTTGAAGGCAGAAAGGGGCCAGGTTATGAAGGGCTCTAAAGACACAACAGAGAATTTTAGATTTGACCCTGGAACGGGTAGTTTATTAAATGGTGATAAGGGTCAGGAACAGGGGAGAAGGGAAGGTGATATAGTTAGAGTTGCATTTTAGGAAGCTCAGTATGACAGTGATGGGGAGAGACTTGAAAAGAGACCTAACACCAGACTACCACAACAATCCAGGCATGGAGAGATGAGGGCCTGCAAAAGGATGGGTCAATAGCAGACAAAGGGGCATATGTGAGAGAAGTTATGAAGGTGGAATAGATAGGACTTGGTAACTGATGTCATACAGAAGGTGAGAATAAGCAGTTGAGGTTGAGTCTAAAGGACTGGGAGGATGGTGGTACTCTAGAGAATAACTGGGAAGTTAGGAATGGAAGAAGACTTGGGGAGAAAGATCATGAGTTCAGGTTAAGAGCCCTACATCTAAAAGACAAGTGGAGACATGTGACTGGAAGTCAGGATAGAGGACAGGGGTGCCCAAGAGAATGTGAGAGTCACCTGCGCTGAGAAGATAACTGAAACCACGAGAGCTGATGGAATCACCAAGTGAAACAGTGTTATTACGAGAAGAGAATAAGGCCCAGGACAGAGACTCGGAGCACACTTGAAGTTACCACATAGTTCAATTTTAAAAACAGCAGCATTTAAAAGAAAAACAAAAACACAAGTCTCACTTCTCCTTGTGTTTTATATTTATGACTAAGGTTTAAATACATTATTTATAGGACTAAACCTGTCACAACTAACTTCTCAAAAATTAGAGGAAAAAGCTCTAATTTAAACACTTCAGAAACACAAACACTAGAAACAACATAGCTGGTGCCCAATAAATTGTTGTTACTGTAACTGCTGTCAATGAACAGTCACAGAAAATATATTAGTCACGTAAAGGACTGGTAGCCCAATCCTTCCTTAATAGTTTCAATGCAGGACCTTAAGGGCATACCTCTAGTACACAATCCAGAACAAAATCAAAATGTGTCTCTAGGTCCCAAGTTCTATCCAGAAATGGCCTCATTTAAAATTTGCATGACATGATGTCAAGAAAGGAGAACCCAGAAAACAATATAGTGACTAAAACTCCACAGAAGAAGACTAACATTAAAATGCTGCCACACTCAGATTACAATTTCCAGTTGTCCTGAAGATGAGGAAAACGAACTTTCTTCCTCCTGGGAGAAGACATGGGAGACAAAGAAGTGTGGAATGATGACTGTATTGTCAAAGGAGGAGGGTTTTGCTTAAATGTCTTTATTATAGGAGCGATTTTAATAAGGAAGAGGAATACAATGGAAAATAACTGCAATGTTTTTTTAAAAGACCTAAGTCAAAGTTATGGAGAGGGGAGGAGAGAAAGAAGGTGAAGAGAGAAAATATTTCCATCCTTGGGATACAAGACAGCTCCAGGAAACAGACTGGACTACTTTGAAAAGGGAGTGGTGGACAAATTCTGGGTAACTTGTCACAGTCTATTTCCCAAACTACATCACAACATCGTGGGTCAACTATCCCAAAGAATAATTAATGCACAGACTACCTTTTTCTGAAGGACACTGGGTGAAGCCCTGAACACATCTGGAGCTGTGGTGAACTACTGAGGCATCTCTTTTGGCTTCAAGAAGCTGTTACAACGAAAACATTCAACACTGGTAGGAAATACCAGAATTGGTATCATTCAGGTCTACTTCCTTCAAAAAGGGGAGAGGTTTTGGTGCCTAATACATTTTTCTAAGCTTAAAAGTACTTTTAAAAATCTATTTCCCACATACTCTACAATAAATCAAACGGTCACTTCTATTCTTTAGCTTCTAATAAGTACCCCAAGTTTGAAAGCATAAGCACAGCGAACCAAGATTTTTGTAAGAAGGAAAGAGGAAAATCTTAGCTATAAAGTAGGAAGGAAATCAGATCATCTAAGCACAACTTTTCCTATAGACCCCAAGCTATCCTGGAAATTCAAAACCATGTAAGTTTTAATCTGTAGAAATCTGAATCTTGAAATGGTCTTGACACAATCACTTAAAATACTCTGGGAACCAAACGGAAACCTGCATAAAGGTTAAAGCATGCTACTTACTTGGTGCATTCTTCTAAAGACTGTACAAGCATTTGCTGGAAAGAACTTATTTCTTCTAGATTTCCCATTAAATATAAAATATTTGTTGAGTTTAACCTGGAGACAAGAAAAATACAAGTAAAAATGTGTAAGCAATTTTGCAAACATGCCTCCTCCCCATCCAAAACCCACAAAACTCTTATTTTTAAAGCATGCTTTAAATTTAATTAATTTAAACACTTCATAAAAAAGTAAAATCTTTCAATATCATTTTTATTATCAACTTTCCAGTAAAGGGTAAGAGAAGGTAGTGGAGTAAGTATAGGGACAGAAAGTAGTACAGGATTATTCAAATGTTAAAAATCCCTTCTAATAAGAAAAAGAATTAATAATATAACTTACTTTTCACTGGACTGTAATGGTCGTAGGTAAGTTGAAAGAATAGTCTGTAGTTCTTTAGAATATTCATTTTCTGTTTCTAAAATATTCTGTAGCACCTATAATAAATGATGAATAACTATTAGCTAACTTTCAAAAGATAACACTGCACAAGAATTACACACTTTGGATTCAAGTCTGATCTTAGGCCTTCACAGAAGTGTTTGAGACCATTACTACATCTGTGCTCCTTGGCTGTGAACCTATTTTTCAGATCTAGTGAGGAAATATAGTTAATGTTTATTCAAATTATCCCATTCCATCTTGCCAAATGCATTACTGAATAAATAGTAACAAAAAAAGCAAAGATCTCTGAAGTGAGAGGAACAAGAATATATACCAGGTATCACTGTGCCTAATACAACTAATTATATAGGAACTAGACTTACAAACTCTAACCACACTCCAATTCAACATTTATTATGTCTTTGAAATCTATAAAAAGTTAATATGCCAAATTAATATATTTTCAATAGAGCAGTGAATTAATAAAACCATTCTGGAAAGTAATTTGGAATTATATAAAGTGGCTAAAATAATCATTCCCTTTGAGATTCCACTACTAAGTACACACCCCAAGGAGATCTCTGACAAAAATAAAGGTTCCAGATATATCAAGATATTCATAGCAGCACTTTTTGTGGCAACAATCAATAATAATAATTTATCAAGCATTTATTATTTGGCCATCCCCATGCAAAGTTCTGGGGAGACAAATAAAGGCAAAGAATAGTCCCTGCTCTCAAGAAGCTCAGTCTAATGGAAATGATAAGCAAACAATTATGTACAAACAAGCTATGTAGACAATAAATTGGAAATAATGAAGATAATCAATAGAGAGAAGGCATCAGCATTAAGAGATTAGGAAAAATCTTCTTGTAGAAGGTGGAATTTTAATTGGGACTTGAAGAAAACCAAAGAAGTCAAGGAAGGAGAAGGGCCACTTCTGCATGAGACGAAGTCAAGCATTAAGATAGTGGAGAAATACATCTCAGTGATGTAAGATAAAGAACAAGTCAAAAATCACTGTGAGTGACCTCATTTTTTTCAGTGAAATATGAGGCAAAGTTTTCATCTGGGAGGATATGAGAAGGGTAGCCACGGGAGGTTTGAGGAAGGATGGAAATATTTCAAAAAGTAAAAGTACATGGTGAGTAGAGCGTCTAATCAATTAGGAAGGTATAACAGGATTATCTTGCCACAATGAGGGCTCAATTGAACTTTTTTTTTTCAGTTGAATATAAATGTGTAGTAGTCTAAAAATCAGCAGAGTTTCATAAGTTTTTTGTTCAGCTTTGTCAGGTAGGAGTGATCCAAGACTGAAGCTCAGAAAGACAAAACAAGCATTAAGATAAAGAGGCAAAAGACTTAATTAAGTGAGGAGGACAGTGTAGAATTAAACTGGGTCAGCAAACAACCAAGATAGAAAAGAGATTATGGACAGTGCAGGAGTGACAGCCTGGGCAAGAACTAGGGGCTAGAGGGATTGGAGATCACAGAAAGAACAAGGATCAGGGGCTGGAAACACAAGTGAAAGATGGAATGACAACAAATTATAATCAGATAAAAGGGACTTCAGAGTTTATGAGTATGAAAGAAATATTTTGGGGAGATGGCAAGAGGAAGGGTATGAGCATCTGTGGGTTGCTCAGGTAGATGTATAGGTCATGGAAAAGGAATAAATTGAAGAACTAGGAGCTTAAGATGTTTGAGGGCATATCAATATGCATGTTGAAATCTCCAAGTATGAGGAAAGCAGTTGCAAAGGAGAAAGATTATGAGCTGAGGCAGGGTGCTAGGCTGAGAAATAAGAGAATGTCTTGGAAATAACAGCTACCACAATCCTGACTGGGGTGAATGGACTGAGTCAACCTCGTAGTAGGAGAAGTTACAGACTAACCGTAGTAAAGTAAGAGTTTGTAAGTAGCAAGGGGGAAGAAGGACTTTTCCTTTTAGATAACAAATAAACATCTCTGTATGACATCAAAATTGCTTCAGAAGCAGTCCAGTCGTCTTACATATTACCTCCCTCCACACATTCTGTGACATAGTATACTGGCCCATTTACTACTGTTACTGTGTTCATATGGCCCCCTTCTCTTTTGCACTAGCTGCCGTGAAGCCTGGAATGCATGGCTCTACTCTGTGTATCGGATTTTCTGGTTTCCTTCAAGATTCAGCTTAAGCACCACCTTTTCCATGAAGCCACAACCACGTCCCCCAGTGCTAGCCAATTCCCTCCTAAAACTCTCACATTTATTTTGTCCGTTATTTATACGTGTACTTGTACATGAAGTCTCCCTCACCAGAACAGAACTTCTCTGACGGTAAATCTGGCTATTGCCTTTTCCTAGGATTTAATAAAAGTTTGCAAATTGACTGACTGAGCAATAATAATGGGAACTTTCCATCCTAGGCTCCAGGAAAATGCAGTGAAAAGTATAACTTAACCAAAAGTCAAAGAAATCTTGGGTCTAGTTCTACTTCTACCATTAGTTTGACATATCATTTTGAATAAGTTAGTTCAACATGCTAACGAGAAGGCACTAAATATACAGAATGACACACATTTTTGGACGTGACACAAGTGGACATCTGTTTTGCTTGACTATTCAAATCTGTTATAAAAATTTTTTTTTCTTCTTACCCCTCCCTGTGGGAGGAGGGAGGTGAGAAGAGGGTATAAAAAGAAATTTTAATTTTTTTAAAAAGTGACTGTCTCCCTGAACCTCAACATGTCATTAGAGTTAAGACCCCTTCCAGTTCTAATAGTATGCAATTCTATTTTCTTTCCACTATGACATCAGCGGCTAATCTAATCACCTAGAAAAGATTTCACAGGTAGATTTTCACTTTTCTAAATACCCACGAGATCTTCATGTTTAAATGCATGTCAAGAAAAATGCATTACTTTATTCATATATAAAGGATGTCAATACCCTGTGATTATTAAATGCACGTTACCAAATACTGCCTGGGTTATACAATTCACTATTGTTTCTGAGCAGAAAGTACAGTTATTCCAGTCATTCATAATTAAATGCAAACTTGATTAAATATCTAACATGCTGCACTACTGAAAAAGAATTTGGGGTTTTTTTTGCCAGTGACACTGAACTCCAATGTATTCCCTGAATGGTTCTTTCCATTTAAAGGTAGATAGGGAAAGCAAGGCCAGGGAGGAGGATGTATGGATCTGTCAAGATTTATTCATTTATTTGTTGACAGATTATACAATGTCTTCCTTCTGAGAAATGTACATAAATGTCACACTATGGTATTAGTTATTAAGGGGAGGACAGAAACCACAGCCTAACAGTGCATTAATTCTCTAAATAGAGAGAAATTGTGAGCTAGGTGATTTATTTTCTTTCAAAACAGAGTGAAAAAGTTGGCCAAACATAATAAGATCTTGAAAAGGGGTTAAATGTCTCAACTAGCAATTGACACAAACATTAAAAGTCTTTTTTCTAATGTTAAAATAAAGATACATAAGATGTACCGGTTATTTTACCACAGATACTAGATTAACATACAAATAACACTAACTGATTACGGGAAAATTGCTGCCAGAAATGTATCCAAAAAAATTTAATAAAAAAATCATTTTTCTTCACTATATAATATGCAATGGAAAGACAACACAACTAGTTTTTCACACCAGTTTTAAAAGACAACACTTTGTGAACAGTAAGAATAACACAAAAGATAAACAGTTTCCAATAAGAATGTGTTGTAAATACAATAACCTTCCACCCCAAGAAAAAATACACTATCTTCATTGAATGATTGTCTTAAATACAATCAGTTAGAATAATGTTAGCCATCAGCATTATTCTAAAATAACTGTTATAGCCAAGTTACTCTAGTTTTCTTATCCAAATAGAAAGAAGACACGTCTTCCCCTAACTCTCGCCCAAAAAAAAAAAAAAAAGAAAGAAAGACTTGCTGAGTCTTGCCTACAAAGTTCCCTATCTTGCAATTATCTGAAGCCCTTCTCCATCCTTCTATACTTTAGCAGGAGAAGCAGGTTTCTGTCTCTAACCTCATTATTGTGTCTGGGTGCTCTAATAATCACCTTTTTTCCCTTTTCTGCTTTCAGCATGTTCCGGCTGCTGCAGGACCCCATGAGACATCACTTGAAGATTCACTTCCAGGGTTACATCATAGTATGCTACTGATAAGACTGGGGACCAAAAACAAGCATGTCCTGAGATGGTAGTCTTTAAAAATCCATGACCGTGATGAATGAAACAGAGAGCTGAGCTCATCCAGCACAAGCTTTCCCTGTGTCACGAGGTGTGGAAAATCAAACCTAGTTAACAACAGTGTCATAAAGAAACTCAATCAATTCC
This sequence comes from Bettongia penicillata ogilbyi, assembly GCA_023548195.1. NCBI lineage: Eukaryota > Metazoa > Chordata > Mammalia > Diprotodontia > Potoroidae > Bettongia > Bettongia penicillata. The sequence goes on from JAJHZJ010000021.1 coordinate 1,311,480, forward strand.
TTAAGACAATTCCCAAATTGTCAACCAAGGCTTCATTAACCTACACAGTATCAGTCACCTAGTAGCCAAACAGAAACTTAGGTCTTTATTACTTTGAGGAGGCCCCAGTATAGTCCATTTTACAAAGTCCCAGTGTAAATCACTCTAAGGCATGGCTCAAAAAACTTGCTTTTTAGATCTAGAAGTGAGGCTTTCAATTGAGGAACTGGATAAATTTTTCACCTTTCAAGAAAGAAAGCAAAAGGGGAACACATTAGACCATGATGCATACAAGGTCGCAGTCCCTGGTAAAGACCTAAATTAAAACTACCAAAGTTCTACAGAAAGATTTCAAAAGAACCTATAGAGAAACTCAAAGGAGGAACTCAGCATTACAATCCTACCAGCCTATTCAGAACAAGTGTGTTAAAACTGTATCTTGTTCTGATCCGCCTGACCCAACTCCTCCCCTTTACCCCTCCCCCACCCTTCTAGTTTACAAGTAGCCAGTATAAGGTAACAAGAGTATGAAGTAAGATTAAAAGGGTAAACTCTAAGTCACTTACAGACTATCCCATAAATTAAGTGACCATATCACTTGCAAACCATCTCATAAATAAAGAGACCATAGGAGTCACTGGAAACTGTCTCATAAATTAATGAAGGTGACATCCTAGGATTATGTATTAAATTAAGGGAAGCTGGCTAGACCTTAATGCAAGGGGCCCTTCAGGTCTGCTAACTGCCTTCGGTCTATAAACCTCAAATAAGCCCTAGACATGCATCATAGACCAGCAAACACCAGCAGAACATCAACAAAGCACTACAATAACAAATTAACCTGAAGGTGTTGCTAATAACTTTGAGATGATGTGGATATGCTCATGAACTAACCTTAAGGTAGCAATGTAAGAATTAGTCTGTCCTTTACCACTAAAACCCTATAAAAATGAAACTCCTAACTCCTGCTCCTCCCCACCATGCACTCCTACATCTACCACAAGTCCATGTTGCCCCACTGCTCCCAGTTCTGATCCTGTTATGTGATGTTCTATATACCTCCCTATCCCCATTCATTACTCCCTACTTGCTGCCATGGGTGAGTATCCAAAAACCCAGATGTGCCAGCCACACCTTGACCCAAAGGGATCCCCTGGCAGCCTTTTCTTTTGGTAATAAACCAGTAGTACCAGGACTAAGACTATACATAGCCATAGTCTAACATTCTTCTAAATAAGAGTATCACAATGAATTCATAGATAGAAAGCAATGGTGGATAGATAAAGCTCATGTCTCCTTTTCCCCCCTTTCCTAGGTCACAGTATATCAATTAATAATGCCTTAAATTAATTGGCAGTTCAACAAGTAAACCTTGCTGCCAGTGGCCCTTTTCCAAGATCTAATTATACTCCTTAGGGTGTCTACAGGGTAACAGTCAGGTACAATTGGCAGAAAAATCTGTATAGCCCCGAAGTGGACCTCCACTGTTATTCTCATCAAGTAACATGGTCCAAAGTTAGATTTTTTTCAATATATTAGTGAAAAGGAAGTATACTTTTATATTCTGGGGAAGGACTGAGGCAACAGTGCTAAGTACAAAAAGTATCTGTCACATATTTTTTAACATATTACTTAACATTTAATGTAGCATTTTTTCTTAAGCATTATACCAAAAGAATTAAATAAAGCCTAAATTACTTAAAATTAATCCAAATATGCTATTTAGGTAATCAGAAATGTACTCATTCCCAATATGCAGGAACCTGGCCTTGAAAAATAAAGGTTTTGCTGCTTTGATTACAATCAACTTCCACAGATCTTTTCTCCTCTCTTTTCTTTTCTTGGCCAAGTCAATATTCTTAGGTCTCTTGCTTACCTCCAAATTCAGTGAAGATACAAAGCCCTACAACTGAAATTTTCTGGTCCAAGCCCCGAACTTCTCCCAAAGTTACAGATTTAAGCAGCAAAACCAGAACTGATTCTTACCTCCCAGTATTTCCAACTCCCACCCCTTCGGTGACCAATCTCATTCCTACCTAGTCACACCCTCATTAGTGCTTATCTGGTTTTATCTCCTTACCCCACTTGTTCCCCTCCACTCCAGACAACTTACCATTAAATCACCATCATCATCTTCCCCATGGAAAGCTCCAATCTTATCAACTCCTTGCTCATTAACCTTTGCATTTTCCAAACCAGGAAATCCTGGTTAATCAAGACCATTCTAGGCCACTGACTCCAAATCATCTCTTAAATTCCATCTCAGGCTATTTCTTATACATCAGGAAGACTACTTGACATTATACAGCATCCACTTGCTAAACTTCTATCTATGATCCCATTAGTTTGAATCTATATATTGCCAGACAAAAATGTAGAAGAATAGCAGTCACCAGATAAAGACTTATAAAAGGGAAGGAAAATCAGGCCATCAGAGAAAAGATAATGTAGATTATAGAAAATACAGAAAAACAATGCAAAGCTACCCATACTGAAGACAGACTGAGTAATACGGACTGGGACGGGGGATACAGGGCAGAACAAGAATCTAAAGAACTATACTGGTCCCTGAGAAAAATAAAGGCTCATCAGAAAAAGGAAGGAATTAGTTTGAATGATCATCATTTGATGGAAATATCCCTTAAGAGAATTTCCTTTGCTCTAAATTCATGTTCATCAAAGGCCTTCAGTTAGACTACAACCATGTAACCATGTCAAACTCAGACTGAAAAGACAGCTCCGATTGTTCAGAGTGAATGCAAATAGCAGTTGTTTCTGTTTTGGCCAGAAAGCCTGATGGTCTTCCCTTCCTAGACTGACATTTCTGGGGAGGTTGGGGGTGGGGCAGGCACCAGGTAAAAGAGGCAATTCTTTGTGTTCTTTCTTACCTAGCCTTAATCACTGAATGGCCAGTAATTTACCTCAGTCAGAGGAGACCTGGGAAAGACCTTTGCTTAAAAATTCCAAGGTTTCCCACAGCATCCGGGGCCATCTCCAGTCATACTGATCTATATCTTGCCACTAGACCCAAACGACTCCAGATGAGAAAATGAGGCTGGTGACTTTGCACAGCCCTCACTCACTTATATTCAATTCACTTGCAAGTCACGGCATCACCTTCCTGATGTCACGGTCCTCCTCAACACCAAAAGACAACAACAACCCTAGAGAGAATTTCCTTTGCTCTAAAATTATATTCATCAAACATATTTCAGTTAGATGACAACTTTACAACTTTGACAATATACTAGATTAGTAATGTCAAACTCAAATCGCAAAAGATCCTTAGGATTCCCTACAGGCTACATACTGACTTAGAAAGCCACAAACTGATACTATGTTTTACTGTTACTAACATCGTCAAACATTTCCCAATTACATTTTAATATGGTTTCTGTTGGAAACCTCTGTACTAGATAATGTAATTTCAGAAACATTAAATCCTGGTTGGAAGTACTAGAAGTGAAGTGGTATGGGTAGCGACACAGCTAAGAAAATTTACAGAGTGCAAGGTTAAAAGAAGAATCAACGCTGAGCTTAGGGAGGACTGATACCTCAAAGCACACTCTGGGTTTCAGGTAACAATGTACTGAATGAGAACACCCCAAAGACTGTATGGTTCCTTCCTGTTGGTCTAGCATCTGGAATGCTGTGCCCTAGGGTCTGAAGAGGAGGGTGGAAATGGGGAAATATGGTGTTTCCCTAGCATACATGATTTAATGGTCAAAGGTTGTGATAATTTTATTTTAAAAGTATATACCTAGTTCATTTCTTATTTAAGATAGCTACTAAATCTTGCCTATCAACATATAAAAATATTAAGAAAACAGAATATGCTCACTAGTAACATACCTTGCCTTTCCATAACATTTAAAGAATGAAAATTGGAAGAGTATTTACTTTTCTCATAAGGATTGGAATGTACTGACATAAAATTATTAGAATGTGTTCTAGCACATTAAAATTACAGCACAATATTTGGTATGTGAGGTCATACGGACTCACATTAATGCCAGTAGAGTGGGAAAATTTCCTTTTATCAAGTCCACCAGGTCACCCCATTCCTTATTCTACCATTCCCCCTCCCGCTACCACATACATATCCAGGTTACCTGAAAAAAGTGAAATGTAAATATTTCCTCTCTTGTCTAGGGTTTGACACATCTGCCACAACACATCTTTGATCTCTAATGTGAGAGATGTCTAGGACATTCTGTAAACTTTATGGAAATGATAAAATTCTAATGTTACAGTGTAATAATTCATGAGTGCTATAACTACAGAGTTTCAAAATATGCCTATTCTCTACTGACTAAGAATGTCACCCTCAAATACAGATCACAGGGAACACTCATGAAACACTGAATCATCTTTTTGAAAACAAAATAAAATGGTGGAGCAAATATTAAAATGAGTGCTACTCCCAGAGCTCTGCAGATTCTAAAGGCACTTTTGGACCTAACAAAGGTCATTTAGAGTGTCTTAGGTGGAAGCAGCAACTAGCAAGATTTAATTTTGGCTTATTTGATTATATAGTATATTAACTGGCTTCCCCTTTTTCAGTTTCCCTTCCTTGCAATTCATTATGCACAAACTAACCTTCCTAACCCACTGTTTGAGCATTTAATTCCATTTAGCTAGTATTTTAAGTTTCAATTTGGTGCTACTCACTAAGAAAACAAAAACAAAAACTAAGGAAACAAAAACAAACAGTCCCTTACCAGTAAGTAGCTCACATTGTCTTGATAGGATGTAACATGTATTGAAATAAATGCAAAGTATAGATAAAATAATAATAAATAACTAACATCTATATAGGACTACTATGTGCCAGGCAATGTACTAAGCGTTTTACAATTATGAACTCATTTGATCCAAGGAGGTAGGTGCTCTTATCATCCCTGTTTTACCAATGAGGAAGCAGAAGTCAAGCGATTCACCCAGAGCCACAGCTAGTAAGTGTCTGCAGCCAGATTTGAACTCAAGTTGTCTTGAATCTGTGCCTGGTACACCATTCCACCCATCATGAAAGTCCTTGGGTACAAGGCGGCACCTTAACTATGTTCTGAAGGAAGCGAGGGATTCTACAAAGCAGAGGTAAGAAATTTATTATAGGCATTGAGAAGTACTCCTGCAAAAGTGCAGATGAGAGAGGGGGAACGTATGGGGAATACCTGGAAAGCTAGAAGAGAAAGTTTGTGAGAAGTAATAGCAAATATGACCAGAAGGGTAGATGGAACAAGAATAAGAGAAGGCTGCACAGGAAGTAGGGGGAGCTTAAATGCCATTCAAAGGAGTTTCTATTTTATTGTGAAGGATAAAATGAAGAGACACTGAAGCCCACTGAATAAAGAGATGCCACAGTCAGATCTGCATTGGTAGTCATTTCCACTTGGCAGGTTTAGAGAGGAGAGACACTGAAGACAAGGAGATGATTAAGGGAAGCTACTGGGAGAAACCTATGGTAGAAAATACAAAAGTGAAAAAAAGAGAACAAATGATAAGAGCTGTTGTGTAGGTTGGGCTAACAAGATCTGGATATGGAAACTGGATATAGGTGCAGAGAGGAAGGCAGTGTCAATATTAACACTAACAATAAGACAAGAAAAAGAAATTGGGGGAATAAGCATAGTCAAAGAGGAAACAAAATTACTGGGTTTTGTAGATAGCATGCCGGTTTGCTTAAAAAACCCTAGTGAGTAAAGTAAAAATTAACTGAAATAATAACAGAAAAACTTAAAGGATATAAAATAAATCCTCCTAAATCATCAGAATTTCTGTGACAAAATAATGAGCCAGCAAGAGAAATTCCATTTAAAATTTAATTTAAAATGACTACTGATATATTAAATATTTGGGAGTCACCCACCATACACAGGAGCTTTATGAAAACAACTACAAAGCACTTTACAGATCTAAATGAAAAGGAGAAATACGAATTGCTCATGGTAGGTTGAGCCAATATAATAAAAAAAAACCAGTAATATTTAAATTAATTCCCTTATTTAATACCATAAAATCAAACTACCAAAGGATTACTTTGGAGAGCTAGGGTAAAAAAATAATAAAATTCATCCAAAGGAACCAAAAGGCAGCATCTTAAGAAAAAAATCAAGGGGGAAAAGAAGCAAGTATAAAAAAGAGACCTAACAGTACCAGATCTCAAATTATACTACAAAGCAGTAATTATCAAAAACAATTTAGTATGGGATAATAAATAGAGAAATTAGACAGTGCAACAGATAAAAGTGAAAAAAAAAATGCAGAAGCAAAAAACCTACTACCCTAGTGTCTGATAAACCAAAGACTGCAGCTACTGGAATACGAACTATTAAATAAAAACTGTGGGGAAAACTGGAAATTCATTTGGCAGAAACTAGGTAAAGATGAAAATCTCATATCATATGTCTAAATAAATTCCAAATAGATACATGAACTAGCTCTAAAAGGTCATACAAACCGTAAACAAATTAGAGGAACAAACCTTTCAGAAATGTAGACGGGGAAGAATTCAGGACCAAACAATAGAAAGAGAATACAGAAAATAAAATGGATAATTTTGATTACATAAGATGTAAAAAGCTTTAACGCACATGCAAAAATCAATGCAGTTAACATTATTAGAAGGGAAATAGTCTTCAGTTTGGGGAGACAATGGCAGTAAGCTTCTCTGATAAAGGACTCATTTCTAAGAAAGATAAAGGAACCGATTCAAATTTATAACAAGAGCCATTCCCCAATAGATAAATGGTTAAAGGAAAGGAATACGCAGTTTTCAGAGGAAGAAATAAAAGCTTTCAAGAGCTATATGGGGTGGGGGCCACTCCAAATCACAAATAATTAGAAAAACGTAAATTAGTGCAGTTCTAAAGTTTGTCCTCATACCCATCAGATTGACAAATTTTATCAAAGAAGAAAAATAAGAAATGCTGGAGGGGCTATAAGAATTAAGGGACTACTGATAGAACTGTGAATTAGTGTAACCATTGTAGAAAGCAATTTCAAATTATACCTAAAAATTTATTCATCAGTACATACTCATTGACCCAGTGATAGCACTCTTAAGCCTATATTCCAAAAAAGATAAAAGAAAGAGGAAAAAGACCCATACGTACAAAAAAATATAGCAGCAAAGGTTGAGGTGGTAAAGAACTGGAAATTAAATGGGTACCCATCAACTAGGAAATGAATTATTATGTAAATATATTCACATATATGACATAATAGGATGTTGTTCTACTCTAAGAAATGTCAGAAGAGGATCCAGAGAAATGTCAGAAAATTTGTATGAAATGAGACAAAGTGAGGAGACTCTAGACAATAATTTATACAATGGTAACATTATAACAAAAAAGATATTTAAAAGAGTTAAGAACTCTGATCAAATAGTAACTAAGTTGTGATTCAGCTCCTGAGAAGTAATGAACTCAAGTTAAAGAAGAAATAAATTGTCATGGAGCAGAGAGAGAGAAAACAGGTAAGACATTTATGGGACCCTTGGAAAGAACAGTTTCAGTCATGTTATTCTACACCAGGGGTCACTAAACTACTGTATAAGGGCCAAATCAAGACCAATTCAGTTACGAATGGTTTTTACATGCTTAAAAATACAATAAAACTTCATTTTAAATGTAAAAACCATTCTTAGTTTGTGGATAAAATAGATTGTTGGCCAAATTTGGCCTAGTGACCACAGTTTACTCAACCGTATTCTATACCCTTATCCCCCACTATTTTCCAGAACAAACTCAAACTTATTATCCTGGTATTCAAAGCCTCAGGACTAACCTACCCATCTAAACTTATCTCTTACCACTTGCTAACTTGCACCCACCACTCCATCGAGGTCAACCTTTTTGTTCCCTGAATACATTATGATTCTTTCCAATGACACATTTCTTCTCAGGTAGCTCTTAGCACATGGAAGTTTGCTTAACCACACCTACTTATCCATCAAGTCCCAGTTCACTGCCCCCTGACTCCCATGAAGCCTTCTTTAACAATTTCAGGCTACATCACCCCTCATTCCCCAAGATGCCCCTTAAGTCTGCACTATATACTTTGGCAGCACTGACTTGCATTGTTCTTAGGTCAAGTATGTAAACCTTGTCTCTCACAAAGTTCTCTCCAGGTCAGGAACTATGTCACATTTTTATAATTATAGGTATTATAGATGGAAGGTACATCAAAGGAGACCACATGTTCTTGTCCTTCAAGAAGGTACTATATTAACCCCATTTCACAAGTGAACCAATCAAAGGCAAAAGAGATTACATGACTTGCTAAACTTATGCTATTAGCAGAGAAACCCACATCTGTCTCTTACACTCTAGTATGAGGTAACTTCTCTACTACCCTGATTAATACTGTACTCTGGAGCCTTGGATTACACAGCAAGCAAATAACACTTGCTGAAATGACTTTAAAAAATATAAAGGAGCCACATCAATTATGTACTAAATAGGTGAGAGAACCCAGGATGTACACTGTACAAGAAATATTTCAGTAGGCATTACTTCATCTTTGAACACCACAGAAAACTATCTAGAAAACAATATATGTAAAAATTTGGCCTGGGTACATCAGAAAAAAAGCCAAAAACAAATGTACGTTGGAATCCTCAAAGTTTATGCTTTGCCATGTCCATTAAAAAACTAAGAAGAAAAATATTTTCGTATTCAGCCAGATTCTAACAACTCTCAAATCACAAAAAGTAGTACAAAGGGTAAGATAATAATGAAGCAAGAGAGGTGGCAGTAACCACACTGGTTTAACCTCACTAGCAAGCCTAAGGTTTCCGGCTACAAGCAAGCACTTGCAATTAGAAATTTCAGGTTCTAGTCACAGTTCAAATGTCAATCTCAGGGTACAAGTTAATATAATAGAGAGGTTAACTGATTTTTTAATAAGTCTTGCACTTGGCATAGAGTTTTGCCACAGGGGCAATCAATAAAAAGTCCCTCCTACTTTCTGATACATAATTAACTACTAATAGGTAAAAACTCCTGTAACTGCATCTCTGTCAATTACAACTGCTGAAACAGATTTGGGGACAGGGAGAACTGAGATAGCATATCATCTACACAGGTGTACATACACAAACACTACACTCATAAAACCTAGTTTAGACCTGAGATTTCATTAATGTAGGGAACTAGAAGCATATAAACTCTCTCTACCAAAACAGATGATAAGATGGTTTATAATGTAGTTGGCCAGGTTACTGAGAGGTCAAACAACTTGCCTAAAGTTACACTGCTGATATATGTCAGAGGCAGGACCTCCTGCCTACAAGGCTCATTATCTATTATATCATGCTGACCATTACCAGCATCCAAGGCTAATGTCAAAGTGAAAGAGGTTCTCATACAAGTAAAGCTACTAAAGAAATCCATCTTCTGGAAAATTGGAAAATCTTTTTTTAAGTACCACTTAATACCAAGGTATTGAAATGTCACAATTGACCTCCCTGAGCCTCATTTTCCTCATCTGTAAAATAGGAAAATTGGATTAGATGATCTCTAACTTTTTGCAATGCTCTATCTGTAATTGAGATTGTATCTATCTATTCAGACTCCAGGAAACAGAAAAGTAGTAAGAGGTTCAGAAAGAACAATCAGTTTAATTAATTTCCACTTTAGATCCCTATAGCAATTACCATCGCTATAAGTCATTTGGCAATTAATCATGTATATCTCTTACACTACTTCTTTCAACGATTCCTTAAATGTTTTATCAATTGTTGTATATGTGTGTATATATGTATATATATATATGTGTATATTTCTTGTGTTTGTATATATCTTGTCTCTAGAGCTATAAGTAAGATCCTTGAGAACAAACATGTTACACTACAAGATCAATCAAAGGAGTTTAAACAGGAAGCTATCTCAAAGATCATGTAGTCTAAAAACCCTGAGGAAACTGAGTCCCACACAGATTAAAGGTTTTGCCAAAGGTCACAAAAAAAGTAACTTTGAGGATTTCAACGTACATTTGTTTTTGGCTTCTTTTCTGATGTACCCAGGCCAAATTTTTACATATATTGTTTTCCAGATAGTTTTCTATGGTGTTCAAAGATAAGGCAATGCCTACTGAAATATTTCTTGTATACATCCTGGGTTTCCCTCACCTATTGAGTACATAGTTGATGTGGCTCCTTTACATTTTTTAAAGTCATTTCAGCAAGGGTTGTTTGCTTGCCGTTTAATCCAAGGCTCCAGAGTGCAGTATTAATCAGGGTAGTGGAGAAGTTACCTCATACTAGAGTGTAAGAGACAGATGTTGGTTTCTCTGCTAATAGCAGAGGCAGAAGAGGAATAAAGGGCTTGAGACTACAGATTCAGGGCTCTTGCTATCCTGAACCTTTCCAGGATTTCCTGAAGAGCCAGTCAGGGAACCACCAAGATAATTATACTGCTTAGGAATTTTTTTGTAATAAATCTTGCTCTAACTTTACTGAGGTTTAGCCTTTTACCCTTTAACTCAAATTTTTCAATGCTAGGCATACAATTATCTTCTCACCCTCCAATTCAAAGAGGTTAAAGGCTGAAGGAAACATCCCACATCCATCAAAGTATCTGTAGCAGCACTTTATGCAGGAAGAACTTTCAAGTTGCAAAGAATTTGAAACCAAATAGATGCCCATGATTGGGACCTGGCCCAATAAATTATTAAATGCCACTGTAACACCAATGTGATACCCATGTCAGCTGCTATGACTATACATGCAGATCTCCATGGTTGGTTCACAAAATATAACAAACTCCCTTCCTCCAAGACAAAATCAAAATATTTATTTGAAACATCCCTATTGGGATACCAGAAGGCAAGATTTAGTAATGTAGTCAACACTGTAATGTTAATGTACAGTTAATGGTGGGTGGGGGGAAGAGTTAAAGATCTTCCTAAACCATAAATAGACCTCAATACCTTTTGTTAATTTCTACTGAGGCACTGGATGAGAGGGTCCTGCCCTCCAGCTCTGAAAAGTGTATAAATACTCTGAGGTGAGGTTTTACTTTGGGGCTTACTCACAGGAAGTGTTCGGCCAGACGAGACTCAGGGGGGCTGCTAATGAGCCCACCAGCTTTGAAAACCCCAATGTTGGTACTTTTCTGTCTGGTAACTATGTATGTACGTATGTATGTATGTGATGGTCAGACAGTTAAACCTGTTGGTTGATCTGTGATATATGTATTGCTTATGGTCAGATAGTTGAAAGCCCTGTCTGTTGGTCTTTATTTCTCTGTTTGTATTTTCTCCGAAATTCAGGGTGCTGACTTTTTCCCCTGAACTAAACGAATGATATATGTGCTTGATTAAAGTAGATTGTTGACCCCTCAAAAGTCGCCTTCCTTTTAAAAAAGCAGATCTAAGAACCTGTGCAGCAGACCCTCCTGTGTATGCCGAGGTCCTTGCTGTTACAATCACCAATCCAGGGAGTGCTGACATTTCTCTCCATCAAGCTTCCCCACGAGCATGTTCCCCTGGGAAGTTTTTCCCTCTGTCTGGTTCTCTCTAGGTCTGTTTCTCTCTCCATCCACATGTTTCCCTTCAAGCAATACAATATATGCTGTTTCCAATCAAAGACTCAGCACTTGATTGGCTTAGTGCCAAGTGAGAAACATGGAAATCAGCACTTAATTGGAAAGGTGTGGGAATCCCTGAGGCCCAGAGCCTAACTGGTTCTGCATCAGGGTTCTATATGAAGCCTATTAATGGGCTGGGAAGATCTTATATCCCTTCAACTTTACAGCCATCTAATAACAGGAATTGCATAAGAAATAATTTAGAGAATTATGGGGAGAATAATAGGAAATGAGTGAAAACGTAGTTCAAGCACTACCATCTACACAAAGTCTAGCCTAAACCCAAATGTCAGACTCTCTCTTTTCTAACTACCTTGTATTTATTCTGTATATTTCTATTTTATATGTACTCATATATGTATATATTATCTCTTCATCTTCAATCTACTGTACCTTCAAGATCTTGTGTCTAGGACAGCCTAACTAGCAGGCTAGCAATATACAAGATCTTTCAAATGAGGGAGGACAGAGTGGTGAGACTACACAACACACATTTATATATTACATTATATGTGTGTGTATATACATATATATGTGGGTGGGTGTTTGTGTATGTATATGTGTGTATGTATGCATATACATATACACACACATCAAAAATGTACAACTAATAAATGCAAATGCATACAAATTAGTTAAATATCAAGGATTTTGGTAAGGAAGGAAGGCATTAGCCATGGAGATCAGAAAGGGTTCATTCAGAAGATAGTACCTAATTTGCATCTTAAAGGAAAAGAGGTGCTCTATTAGGTAGAAGTAAGGAGGGAATGCAAGCATGGTACAGGTTATATGTAGGCCTTAAAAAGAAGATGGATTGTTGTACATGAGAAGCAGAGCTAAATCCAGCTTGATTAGACCCCTGATTATGGGAGGTTCCAACAAGACTGGAAAGATACTAAACAGAGTTTACATTATGTTCCTACAAACAAGAAGCAACTGGAGATTGAATAGGGGAGTTCAAGGTCATGTCTTCATTTAAAACAGATAAATTCAGCAGCAAAGTGAAAAATGAACTGGGATAGGGAGACCTAAGGCAGGGAGATTAATAAGGAGGTTGTTGCAACAACGTAGGTGAGAGTTGATAAGGGTCTATATTAAGGTAGTAGGTATGTGAATTGAGAGAAAGCTACACATACAAAAGATGCTATGAATGTAGAAATTGCCAAGACATAGCAAACTGTTTAGAGATGGGGAGTAAGGGAGAGGGAGGAGTCCAGGACAATGCTGGAGTGATGAAACTGAGGCACTAGAAGGAATATGCCTGTAACAGAAACAGGGAAATTTTGGAAGAGGGGACAGTTTCAGGAGAAAAGATGAGTTCCGTGTTAGACATGCTGAGTTTAAGATATCTCTAGAACATTCAGTTAGAACTGTTCAATGAGCAATGAGTGGTGTGATTTTGAAGCTAGGGGAGGGACTGGAGCTGGGAGGCAGATTTAGGAGCCATCTGCAAGAGATGATCATTGAAGTCAAGGAAACTATAGAGATTACTAAAAAGTACAGAGAAAAGAGGGCCCAGCAGAGAACTTCTGGAGCACCCTCAGCTGGAAGCATAATATAGATGATGACACATCACAGAAGACTGAAAAGGTGCATGCAAACGAGTGGGGAGGAGCAGCAGAGAGTAGTGTCAATAAACCCCGGGGAGGAAAGCATGGTCCACAGGACTCAGGAAAGACCTTCCGATCTGGCAGCGGGGAGATCATTGGGAATTCTGCTGTGAGCAGTCTCAGTTAAGGACTGAGATCAGAAGCCAAACTGCGAGAGCTTGAAGACTCAAGTCAGGGGACAGGAAGCAGAGGCAGTGGCAGAGAGGCTTTTTCAAGGGTTGTGGCTGAGAAAGGGAGGAGAGCAAACAGCACGAGAGGAGGGCGGAGTGAAGGTTGACCCAGGTGCGCTCTAAATTCTATGACACGGTAAGCTGCGCCTCCTTTCCCTATTCCACCAACAGTGAAGCAGACAGCTGAGGGTGGGCATTAAGAGGCCGGAGATCCCTGGGAATTCTCTTTCCCACTTTATACCGCAGCTCAAGCAACAACAAAATGAAAGTTCCTTAAAGGCAAGAATTATTCCCAGAGTCTAGCACAGCGCTTGGCACTTAATTAACGTCTGCTGAATGACTAAATCCCAGAAAAATAATGAGAGCTGTGGCTAACAGTAGCCAAGGCAGCCCTTTAGAATACAATGCCACACTGTCGAAAAGGAGGCAGTCCTTTTATTCCCTATAACTGGTTCCATTCTCACTCCTCTCAGAATTAATTCAAACCTTCTCTTCCCAAGTGCCCCATTCCCTTCTCTCTCTCAGGTGAGCCACTTACCTTCCCAAAAAAACTGAGGCCATTCCCCATAAGCTTCCTCTTCACCCACTCTCTCTATGCCCAAATTCCCAGATAGTATTTTCCATTCATGGCTTCTTTCAAGTCTCAGCTGAAATCCCATCTTCTGCACAAAAGCCTTTCCTGATCTCTTAGTGCCAAAGGCAGAGCAAAAAACTCCTCCCCAAACCTCCATTTAAAGAGGGCTCTGAAGGCCAGCCAACTCTTCCATTTCCACCGGTTGCACTGCTTGGTCTGACTTCACCATCATTATGTCCTCTTCCCTCTTCCCAAGCTTTTTCAGCTTTCTTTTGTATGTGGTCTTGCCCCTCCTGCCCCTTAAATTATAAGTTCCTGAAGGGCAGGGATTATCTTTCTTCTTTTTTTTTAATTTGTGCCCCTGCTGGTTAGCATAGTGCCTGGCACACAGCAGGCACTCAGTAAATGTTTACTGAATTACCAATGACTTCCCCCTGAAATTACCTACGGTTTATCCTGTGTATATCTTGTTGGCACAAAGCTGTTTGCATGTTGTCTCTCACATTAAACTGTGAGCTCCTAACATTTAGCACAGTGCCTAGCACAGATCAGGTGCTAAAGGATGCTTGCAGGCCTGACTCCTCTTTTCCCTCAGACCAGAATGAAGAGGTAGCTCTTCTCTCTGACAAGGCCAAACACTCCACCATGTGCATCTAATATCTGATCTCAGCAGCTGACAGCCTCAATCATATCCTCTCCTTCCTTCCCTCCCTTTCAACTTTAACCCCAGCAAAGAGTTCCTTCCTTACTGCTCTCATACACATCATACACATTACTTCCCTCCCAGGCGACAGGGGGAAGGCCCCATTAAATCTTTTCAAACTGCTCCCCTACATCTCTCTTCACTTTTTCAAACTCCTTGAAAAGTATACTGAACCCTTCCACTCCCTCAGTTTATAAGACAAGGCAAATGAGACTCAGAGAGGCTGAGTCATTCCTCTGAGATCACGCAGATTTAGGTAGCAGAGCCAAGGTTCTTAGATCTCAGGTTCTCTTTTCAAGCATAAAATTACTCCAAAATCAGTGTTTCTCAATCACTCTGAAAAGGATGAGTTAGGTATACTATTAGGAATAGCATTTATAATGTAAAATTTGCTTGCCTACAGTTGCAAAATGTATAAAGAAGACTATAATGATGATGCCTCACTGCTGAAATGGTTTTACAGAACGTTTAATTTGGGGGAGGATGGGAAGGCAGAAGGAGAAGAGCGAGAAAGAGAGACAAAGGAAAACAGTTATCTGATGAGAGGCAGCATGGTGTAACAGTTAAGGAGCTGGGCTCAGAACTAGAAGACCTGGGTTCAAGTCCTGCTTCAAAAGAGACCCTGCTCTAGAGGAGGAAGAGGACTCATAAAGCCCTGATCTCTGCCCTAAAAGAGGCAGACAGACTTCAGAGTTAGTACTGGGAGAAACCACTTATCAGGTCAGACCTTGTACTCCTTTGTAAGAATCAAACGGAGTTGCATTCTGCAGCTAGGACAAATGGACTGGGAGAGGACAGGCTCTGGCCTCCACTTTTCCTGCAATGCTACCCACTTTCTGAGAGGTGCAAACTCTCAGACCTCAGCCCAGGGAGCCCACCAGGAAAAACTTTGCAGATTCCAGGTTTCAAATGTCTGCTTTTATATCACTTTGGCAACCAGCAGAGAAGTACAGCAACACTGTAGGACAGTGGAAAAGCCAGAAAGAGGAAAGAGTCAAGAAAAGCAGTCATCAGAAGCAGCCCTCTCCACCAGTGACTTATCAAACAGGCTGATTCTGAAGGAGACAGATGGCATTAAGGTCCACAGTTCAGAGCTGGTAGTGGCCTGGGGCACAAATTCACTACTCATGTGTGTCCTTCCTATAGGCATAAATACACATAAGATGTTATACTGTAGGGGTGAACTCCTGGTACAGGAATTTCTTCCACCAACATAAATCCCAATTCATCTATGACAAGTTTCAATTATAAGTCAAAGAAGTACTTTAAGGAACATGGGAGGCAAACAATTTTTAGACATAAAAGAGGTGAAAGATAAAATAGTTTGGAAACAATATGATCTACCCTAAATATAAGTGCATTTTCAAATTCTGGTTTTAAATACGTTAAAAAATTGTAAATGGATTACTCACCACATTGTAATAGCTTTTGTTAATTGCAGATGTATCAAATCCTTTGGGGGGGCTCTTCAATGCTCCTGACTTGGGGGACACTGGCTTTTCTGAAATAACAATGGGATGCAATTTTACTGCTCAATACTAAATACCAAACCTCCTAATACGACCACTGTGGTAAAACATAGTAACATTTCACTTATTCAGAAGTCACTGACCTGACATCCATAACCACCCAGAATATAGTTGTTAACCAAGAAATCAGCAAAATGTCCTATAATTCTCCATATTAGATACAGGTATGTTATTTAAAAATTTTTAAGGGAGTCTTTATGTAGCCCAAGGAATACTGTGGCATCCCTGGAAGGGGAAACAATGTGAAAATAGTGGAAAAAGCACTGAATTTGGAATTACATGAGCTAAGTTCCAATCCTGACTTTTTTTCTCAACCACCTGCATGCTCTAAGTCCAGACCCTTAATCTTTCTGGAACTCAGTCTACTGACTAAAATGGAAGGGTTGGACAGGATGTCCCAAAGCTCAATTTCTCATTCTATGAATGTGACAGAATCAGAAGAAGGTCACTGACACACTGAAGAGATTCTTTATGGGAAGGCATGAATAAGCAAGTGCAGGATGAGAAGACACAGGCAGGTTGCAACCTTCATGACCAGAGGGCATACAAACATTAACAAGATCACAAGTCTCCTGAAGCAGTCATTAAAAATGTTGACCAACAAAATGGAAGACTAGACATTTTCTCCAGTCCCCATTCTCAAAAAAAAGGCCAACTAGCTAATAGCCTTATGAATTAACACAGGAGAATGCCAATCTTTTATATACACAATCATTCAGTACCGTGCCGCCCCCTTCCCCCCACCCCCACCCCCCAGCATCCACAACCAATGGGAGACACTCAGGGACTTCCCTTCAGCAGTCACTGCCAGTACATCTCAGTCCCTGCCTTCCCACAGGGTCCTACTGCAACATGTATCAGATCTCAATTCTACTCAGCCATATGGGAAAGAAAAGAGGGAAGGGCAAAGCAATTAGACGGAAGAACTGTATTTCCCTTTTGCTTGGGGAAGTTACTAGTTTAGGAAACTCCAAAGTTACAGAAAGTCTGATGGTACTATATACCCTACCACCCTCCAATTATAACAAAAGTGGTAGATAAAGACTCTACCCAATCAGCGAACTAATGATTAGCAGGAACTGGAAGTAGGAGGTCAGCATGTACAAAACAGGACTAGAATCTAAATGCAGCCAACATCTGGAAAAGAAAAATCAGAGTTCCTGAAGAAAACTGGCATAGGAGGACTGAGACCGAAAAAGGAGACTGCAATGGTTGCAAATGGGGAAAAAAATGAGGAGGCACTAGGAATAGAAGTAGTCTATGCAATCTAAAATACACATTAATTTTTACGATGGGTCAATGCTATCTTAATTACCTCCTTTAAGAACTGATACTTCTAAGAATGATAGGGGAAAAAATCAGAAAGAGAAAAAGGAAAGAGAAAAATAGCACATAGAAAAAAAAGGAGACGATCTACAAAGGCAGCAATATGGAAAATTTTAGTTTTAAATATATTTTAAAAATTTAATTTTTTAAATTAAAGCAGAGGAAACTCAAACTTGGTACTTTAGAAGCTTTAATTCTATGAGTAACACAAAGAAGGAATAAATAAGTATACAGACTCTGAATCAAAGAAAAAGCATCTCGGACAGAAGAGCAGGAAGAAAATTCGTGAAGAGAATAAGACAAAAGAAATCCTACTTTGGTACAGAAAAAGGAAGAAACTAACAAAGAAGTTACAGCAGATGTGATATTTTTAATTAACCACTGAACTGAGAAAAAGAGGAGAAAAAAGGGGGGAAAAATTATATAACTAAATAAAAGGGGAAAACATTACCAAGAAAAAGGATGAGAGTAAACTTTAGCCACACTGAAAAGCACAGAAAATTCAATTTAAAAAATTTTAAAATATAGTTTCAAAAAAAAAAAAAACCTGGAAAAATATAAAGAGTTATTAGAAACTACTCTACACAATTATATATAAACAAAACTAAAAACATAAGAGGATTGCTTTCAAAAATATAAAATAAATAAAATAAAACTAAAAAACAGCAAAAAAGATTTTATATAGTTCATTCTCAGAAAAGGAAACAGAACTAGCTGTAAACTATGGGGGAGAAGGTATAGGTCAAAGGTAGGGGGAATTGTGGCCTCAAGGCCACAGCCTTCCGTTCTTGGATGCAGCCTTTTGACTGAGTCCAAGTTTTACAGAACAAGGGCCTAGAGGGCCAGGTTCCCCACCTTTGGGGTTGGATAGAAGGGGTTACTTGTGGTTCTGGTGGATTTAAAGGAGAATTCTATATAACTTTTAAAGAACACCACCAATTCTACATAAATTTTCCTAGAACATTAAAAAAGAATTATGCCAAATTTATTTTATAAGACAAATACAGTTCTAATATCAAAACCAGAAAAGAAAAAAGTACAGGAGAACTATAAACCAGTAAGATTAATAAATACTGATTCAAAAATTTTAAATAAAATCCAATCAGTCAACAGCAATTCACCCAAGAAATTAGCAATACATGACTTGATTTATACTCACAAATAATGGCCCTGAGTCAGGAATGATGAAAATATGTTTGTATTTTCTGTTTAAGAAAGCAAAGGGCATATAGCACATTTTATAAAGATTTTTATCCAAAATTGCTATAAACATTTTTTGAAAGGGCCTGGTTATTTAAAAAGTTCCAGGGTAAGCTTCAATTAACTGGAAAATTCACTTACAGAACATTCACACATTAGTTAGCTTTTACTGTATATAAATATCATTAAGAAATTCTTAAAATTTGCTTAAGTATATCAACAACCGACATAAAAAAAAAGCAGTCTTATTTACACGCTGAGCCTACAAGCCTATGAGATAGTTATAAATGGACAGCCTCTGTAAAATTTCTTTAACTGGACTTAATAAATTCAGAGTTTGCAGTTATTTAGGCTAGGGACTAACCTGAAGGACTGCTAAGGATTTTTCATAAGGATCACTAAGCAGATTATTATAACACTGCTTATATGAATATAGGAAAAATGTTTAAGTGAAAGACATGTTTAAGAGAAAAACACTTTAAAACTTCTAAATACTTAAAAACTACCATTTATGTCAAGGCAGAGTCACAAACTGCTGATACAGAGAAGATAATCTGTTTCTGAGGGGAAGGGCAGGCTCTGAATCAGGAGGCATTTCTAAAAACAAGGCCAAACCAAGGTAATACTGGAGGTTTTCAGGAGTATCACAATCCAAGGAGCTAAGACAGAAGAAGAAAAGATATTCAGGTTTGGCAGTTAATTGCAAAAAGGAGCCATTTCCAGTCATCCAGATTTACATCTTGCCACTGGACCCAGACGGCTCCAGAGGAGAAACTGAGGCTGGTGACTTTGGCCAACCCTCCTTTGCCTAAGTCCAAGTCGCAGCATCAGCTTCCTGATGCCATGGTCTTCTTCAAGAACAAAGAACAAATGACAACAGTATCAGGAAATAGGAATAATGAAAACAACGTGAATTTATATCGCGCTGAGGTTTATAACAAATTTTCTCAGCTCTGGGAAGTAAGTCTGTTCCTCTTATTTTACAGAAGAAAAATAATGAAATTCACTGAGGTGAAGTGACTGCCCCCCTCCTTTATGCTGGCATGTGGCAAGTCAGAGACAAGCTTCTGAGAGAAGCTGTTACACTAGTCCGGAAGAGAAGTGATTACAAACAAATTACAACAGGCTGAGAGAGAAGCCAGAAATCAGCTGTACAGGCAGAAACGCAAGATCAGCGCCAATCAGGAGGCAAGACCAAGGGACAGGTGAAGTCTATGCACTCACGTGATTCTTCACCATGGCCTCCACCTGCAACCACAGTTCCACCCTTTGCCCCTGGCTCAGAAGCACCAATACAGTCTACACTAAATACCTGCCACATGGATCACTATGTCGTGGACACAGAGAGAAGAAAAAGAAATCATTACAGTCCTACCTTCCAGGGGCTAAAACCTGGTAGTTGAGGAAACACTTACATGACAAATCAGTAGAAAAGGAATAACACTGAGAGGTGCTACAGTTTGGAGATCAACAGGGAACAGACTAGTAATGAAAGCTTTCATAAATAAGTTGATGCTGAAGATAGGCTGGAAGCAAACACATTCTGGGCAAATGATCATGAACATAACCTTGGAGTAGAAAAGAAAATGGTGGATCTGGTAAATAATGAGGGGACCAATACATATGGAAAGAAAAGTTCTTAGAGAGGAACAGCAGGAGAAAAGATTGACTCTCTGTGTCAGGGCTACGGGCCTTAAGAAGTTTGGACTTTATCCTGCAGGCAACAAGAAACTACTGGAGTCTAACCCATTTAATACAGCACATCTCCTAAGAAATTCTAACTAGACAATTTTTTTTTCCTCAAGGGGAATTACATCTGACGTAGGGAAGTCTGGGTAAGAAAACTCCTTCCACCATTAAAGAGTTGTATGGGCAGTGAGTAGCTAAAAAATTTTTACCCAGGGTCATAAAGCCAGTGTGTCAGGGGTGGAATTTGAACCCAGGTCTTGCTGACTCCAAATTCTATCCACTAATAATACCACATGCTCTCATTTAATTCAAGTAGTTCTAATCTTATTACTGGGAAAAAATAAAACATCTTCCTTTAGTTTTAATGACTCAATTACATATATCCAGTAAAATTATCTTTGTGCCTTCTACTCCCAAACACTGTGGGAAGTACAGTTTAAATTCTCCTGAAGAATTTAAAATCGATATGGAAAACTTGAAATATTAAGCTTATTATATATGATAACACTTTTCACTAATTTAGAATGGCTTTTCCCCAATTGGGATTAGTGGGGCTTGGCTATAACAGCTGTAGCCAGGAATTAAGTAACTATTTTCACATACGACAGTATCAAGAGTTCTTTGGTTACAAACCATTCTTTTCAGCCACACTGCACACAGATGGCAGCCACAGTCAGTAAAATCATCTTCAAAAACACAGGACAGTTAAAACAAAGCAAGCCCTTCTCTCCTTCCTTTTGTGGGAAGTTGGAGTAGTTCAATTTTCCTTAGGTACTTACAAGAATAGAACCTATCCAGTTCAACTCCCTATGATCAAGATTCCGGTACTCTTAGGCAGGCCCTGACTTCATATGGCCACATTAAGGATGAAAAAACAACGCCTGGGAATAGCTTCCTCCGCAAAGCAGCTGCAGGAACTCATTTTTAGTCCTCACTGTTGAGGCTCGAGACAGCTCAGATTCCTTGCTTCCTGAGACCCCACAATCTCCATTACACTTCTCACTTCTCAGTGTCCACACACACCCCCAATCCCACTCTTCACCTTTACTCTCAGGACAACACAGTGGATAGACTGGCAGACCTAGAGTCAAGAAGACCTGAGTTCAAATGTAGCTGTGAGTGACCAACTCACTTAACTGTTTTGTCTCAGTGTCCTCATCTGTAAAATGAGGATAACACCTGAAACCCCCAAGGTGTTGTAAGGAGCAAATGATGAAGTAATTGTAAAGCACTTAGCCAGGTGGGTGGCACACAGTATCATGTAAATGTTAACTATTATTACAAACATTGATCATCATTATTCTGCGCTCTGATATAGCTTCCTCATCCCAAAACTCCTGCCCTCCCAAGACACTATGATGAAATGCTAAAAGCAGTTCACCCCAAGTCTGGCTATTCTCTAAAACAGCAATAATTCTCATACTTACACCACCCCAAAAAGCTCTGGTTTATGTGGGCTATAGTGCTCTCACTCTTTCTCTCTCCCCCCACCATGTTTGAAATTTTAAAATCAATTATGAAAAGTTTTGACCTCAAGGACCTCCCTAAAAGGGCCTGGGGATACCCAAGAGTCCCCAGAATATACTTTGAGAACTGTTCCTCTTAAGCAATAATTCTGACTTCAGTTCTTTGTGCAGCAAAAGACCCATAATGTTCACTTCTGTGAGCTTCATCTCTCCCGACAGGAAGTTTAAAAAAAAAAAAAAGGTAAAGGAGGGGAGGGAAGGGATCTTCATATCCTGTTTCCTGTTGTGAGTAATGGGACAGGATGATGATGAGGATGATGATGATGATGATGATGATGATGACAGCTGACATTTACAGAATACTATGAGCCTGGATTCTGTTCTGTAATGGGGGAGGACAGAAATCCAGATTGTAAGAAACAAATCGTAGAAATAGAAAGTGAAAAATGAGACCTAGCAAAGACGATGGGTCCCACCAAAGTGGTCCTTCACAATCAGGTGAAATAATTCACCTAGGGGGCAGAGCCAAGATGGCGGAGTAGAAGGACGCACCTTTACGAGCTCCGAAACCAAAAGCCCATAGAATTAATGTAAAAAGAGTCCCCCATAACTTCTGGGTCAATACAAGGTGTGCAGAAGCAGAGTGGAAGAGATTTCCGTTCCAGGGAGCCCTGGAGACCCGTCCCCAGGGTCCGGCTCGCCCCAGAAAGTGGACCCCACCACCCCCAGCGCTGCCCTGGCCGTGGCCCCAGAGAAGCTGATCCGAGCAGGCTTCAGAGACAGAAGCTCCAGCAGCCGGGAAAGTCCCTCCGCCCACAGAAGCTACAGGTCAGTGAGAGAGGCTGGGCTGGAGGAGAGGGGAAGCAGGGCGTCTCCGTGACTCGGGCCCCCTCGGGAGGAAGTGGCAGTGGCAGAGATGGGGCAGGAAGCAGCGGAGGCAGAGGTGTGGGCGGTGGCTGAGGCGGCAGCGGCCCAGGACTCAGGAATCCCCCAACAGCAGGCAGGATCTTCATTACGGAAGATTCCCGCATAAAACCTGACGGAGCTGAGCCTAGGAGACAGCCCTGCCCCCACCCCGCTCTATTAATGAAGGCTTCTGCTCAAAGCCCCCAAGGGAACTGAGATTGGGAGGCGGGGCCCCCCACCCTGCCCCCACCCGCTACATTCCTGAAAGTCTCTGCATAAAGCCCCTGAGGGATCAGAGTCTGGGAGGCGGCCCTGCCCCCACCCCAGCACCTGAACTAAAGCTCACTGATTGACAGCCGGCAGGAGGAAAGCCCATTTAAATCTCAGAGGCCAAGCACTAGCTGGGCGGATCCAGGCGGGGGTGGAAAGGAATCTCAGAAGTCAAGTAACTGGCTGGGAAAATGCCTAGAAAAGGGAAGAAAAATAAGACTATAGAGAGTTTTTTCCAACAAATGCAAATGATCCCGACCTTCGGATCTGATGATGAGGACGTATCCTTGCCATCAGGGAAAGATGTGGAGAGCGGGGCCTCAGTACCCCAGACGCCCCAGGGGGGTGGTGGGTGGGCTCAGGCCCTGGAAGAGCTCAAAAAGGATTTTGAAAAGCAAGTTAGACAGGTGGAGGAAAAACTGGGAAGAGAAATGAGAGAGATATAAGAAAAGTATGAAAAAACGGGTCAATACCTTGGTAAAGGAGACCCCAAAAAATACTGAGGAAATTAACACCTTGAAAAATAGGCTCACTCAATTGGCAAAGGAGGTTCAAAAAGCCAATGAGGAGAAGAATGCTTTCAAAAGCAGAATGAGCCAAATGGAAAAAGAGGCTCAAAAGCTCACTGAATTTAATAGTTCTCTCAAAATTAGAATGGAACAGATGGAGTCTAATGACTTTACAAGAAACCAAGAAATCACCAAACAAAACCAAAAGAACGAAAAAATGGAAGAGAATGTGAAATATCTCATGGGAAAAACAACTGACCTGGAAAATAGATCCAGGAGAGACAATTTAAAAATTATGGGACTACCTGAAACTCATGATCAAAAAAAGAGCCTAGACATCATCTTCCATGAAATTATCAAGGAAAACTGCCCTGACATTCTAGAACCAGAGGGCAAAATAAGTATTGAAAGAATCCATCGATCACCACCTGAAAGAGATCCAAAAAGAGAAACTCCTAGGAACATTGTGGCCAAATTCCAGAACTCCCAGCTCAAGGAAAAAATCTTGCAAGCAGCTAGAAAGAAACGATTCCAGTACTGTGGAAATACAATCAGGATAACCCAAGATCTAGCAGCTTCTACATTAAGGGATCGAAGGGCGTGGAATAGGATATTCCAGAAGGCAAAGGAACTAGGACTCAAACCAAGAATCACCTACCCAGCTAAACTGAGTATAATACTTCAAGGGAAAATATGGTCTTTCAATGAAACAGAGGACTTTCAATCATTCTTAATGAAAAGACCAGAGCTGAAAAGAAAATTTGACTTTCAAACACAAGAATGAGAAGAAGCATGAAAAAGGAAACAGCAAAGAGAAGTCTTAAGGGACTTACCAGAAGTGAACTGTTTACATTCATACAGGGAAAGACAATATTTCTAACTCTTAAAACTTTTCAGTATCTGGGTAGTTGGTGGGAACACACATACACATGTACACGCATGCACACACATACACACATGCACACACATACAGAGATAGAGAGCACAGATTGAACTGAATAGGATGGGACCATACCTTAAAAGAAACTAAGGTAAATGGTGAGAGAGAAATGTAGGGGGAGGAAAGAGAGGGAAAGGGAAGGGGGTAACTATATGTCATTTAAGAGGCAGGTAGGAGTTTTTCTTAGTGGAGGGATAAAGAGGAGAGCTGAGAAAAAAAAAACAAGAAGTTTACCCTCATCACATTTGACTAAACGAAGGAGTGAAATGCACACTCATTTTGGTATGAAAACCTATCTTACAGTATAAGAAAGTGGGGGAGAAGAAGATATTGCAAGGGAGGGGATGATGGAGGGGAGGGCAAAGGGAGGAGGGAGCAATTTGAAGTCAACACTTGGGGAGGGACAGGATCAAGAGACAGAAGAGAAACAATGAGGGGCAGGTTAGGAGGGATGGTAATCCAGTTAGTCTTACACAACAGGACTATCAGGGAGGTCATTTGCAAAACTACACAGATAGGGCCTATATTGAATTGCCTGCCTTCCCAAAGGGAATGGGTGGGGAGGGAGGGATGGGGAGAATTTGGAACTCAAAGTTTTAGGAACAACTGTTTAATATTGTTGTTGTAACTAGGAAAGAAGACATACAGTTAATGAGGAATAGAAAGTCATCTGGCCCTACAGGAGAAAAGAGAAGATGGAGACAAGAGAAGGGAGGGATGACAGAAGAGAGGGCAGATTGGAGATAGGGAAAATTAGATTGCTTGGGGTATTGGGGTGGGGGAAGGGGATAAAAGGGGAGAAAAATTTGGAACCCAAAACTTTGTGAAAATGAATGTAAAAAATTAAATAAATAAATAAATAAAATTAAAAAAAAAATAAGAAATAATTCACCTATCTACTGTAAGGTACTCTGATTACAAATGCTGAGCGTCATAGATGAAATGGTGAGAATCTGCTCTCAAGAGTGAAAACTAAAAGAATATTGTTATGCATGCTGATCTACATTCTACAGGATTATTAATACTAAGCTTTAGGTCAATTATGAGTTAACACCAAAGGCTTTGCTAGCAGCCCCTTTTCCTACTGATTGTAAACTCTACTTGACTTTTGGCACAGTTCTAGTAAGGGAAAAGACTCTCAGATTGCTTGATCATTATTTGGTCTGATATGAATTTCAGTTTTTTAAAGGAATAGGGGTGTCGTAGCTAGGTTGTCTACCTTCAATTAGGCATCCATCTTGGACAGTAGTCTCACTTACTACTATGTTAATCCTTTCCATACCCACAATTTGAAACTGACTTCATTAAGGGAAAATTCTTAAGCAGAAATATTACCTCTAATTATAAAACATAATCAAGAGTAAGCTTTGAGTTGGGCCATAAGAAAAGGACAGGACTTAGACAAGCAAAGAAAAGGGTAGAGGAGCTTTTATGGAGAGGTAATAGCCTAAGCAGAACCCATTTCCGAAAGACTGCTGTGTTCAAACCTCTGATCTGAAGGTCAAGCAGAAATTACAGTCAATGTATATTTCTTTCAATCCAAGGCTCCCACACTAAAACTCTGGTTAGCTAATAGCCAAACAATTGTTGACCACTACACTTAAATATGGTTAATAAGCATTTATTTATGCTCCAGAACTGTGGTCAACTTTCTGGAAGAAATATTTCAAATAAATATAATGATGATAACCACTGTATTTTGTTGAAAGCCCAACAGAAAACTAGGAAGTTATAATAGGAATGGAAAAGGAACGTATGTAAGCCTATCCAAATTAAGCTTGAATTCAGCCAAAAGGAGGTCTTTTAGAACAAAGGAAAGAATATAGTTAGCACCAAGTTCATCCTAAGTCAGGCTAGTCTTTTCTCAGGTGGAAGACAACGTATTATACTCACAGTCATCATTTCTTAAGACTTTTTCCCATTCAGTTTGCTCTGCAGAGGACACTGATTTGGTCCAAGAAGACTAAATCATATTCTTCCAAAAATTCCTAATAATAATGCTGAGTAATAATGGTAATACTTCCATATGTCATTATAAAAGAAAAGCAGTCACTATGCTGAAGAAAGAAATCCCAGATGAGGGATCACAGGATTATAACTTTAGAGATGGACAGGGCCTCAGATATTACCAATCCCCATTGTCCTTTGTCACCAAGTCCCTTCATTGTACGGATAAGCAAACTGAAATTCAGAGAAGTGAAGTGACAAAGCCAGCCTCTGAATCTAAATCCTTTAGCCCCAAATTCTGTGATCATTCCACTGTACTACACTATTCCACACAACAAAAACAGGTTAAGATTACAAAGATATACTTCCAAAAATAGCATTAGGAAGGCCAAGGAGAAAAATGCATTTATTCCCACAACACATTTCATTGTTACTGATGACCCAGAGATAAAACAGTGAAATAGACAGATGGTTTGATAGACACACACACACACACATACACTCTGTCTCTCTCATAAACTAAGAGACTACAAATACGAAAAGTGGACAGCATAACCACTTAGAAAGAGCACTAGTTTTCTAGTTCATTTTCTAAGTGAATGTACGCTCACTGTCTGCTAATTTCTTATTTCTCTTCAATGAAAAACACTCAGACGTTTCAGGGTAAACATAATTATCACATGTACATATGTAAATGGGCAAATTCTTTTAAAATATATATGAAATATGTCACTATTAAATAGCCAACACTCAGAACAGTAAAAACAAAAATTTCATCTTCAACACATGCAAATACATTTTAAGTACAATTACCATATAATGGTAGGGATCAGTAAATCTGAGTTTCAGTCTACATTCTGCCACAGATAAATATAATCTTATAAAATGCCCCAGGCCTCAGTTTCCTAATCTGTCCAGTGAGAAGACTAGACTTGATTTCTAAAAACCTCATCAACTCTCAAAGAATACTATTTCTAATCATTGGTTCTCAAAATACATGTCATGAAACACCTTGTACATTCAAAAAAAAGTAAAATTATGATTTCAGTAATTAGAAGGAAATCATTTATAAGCTGATCTGATATTTTTATATATTCTGAATATTTCTAGTAACCAAGTTTTTTAGCACTTTATCCATGAGCCATAGGCAAAATCAGGTCATTCTCATGTTAAGCTTTGTGAAGAAATGTAATAGAAGTATAGCCCTAGAAAGTGTCCTAGAAAATTGCAAAATAATCTAGGTATCAATAATGATCCAAGTATACAGGCTGTACTTTCTTACTTAAATTAGGCTTGTACAAAAACCTGATTGTGACTTATCATTCTTGATATTTTTCAGTATGAACCTATTTTTTCCTTTGAAAGAGATCTTCCCCAATTGATAACAAAGGATATGAATAGGCAGTTTTCAGAAGAAGAAATCAAGGCCATCTATAGTCATATGAAAAAATGCTCTGAACTACTACTAATTAGAGAAATGTAAATTAAAACAACTCTGAACTACTTCATCCCTATCAGATTGGCTAATATGACAGAAAAGGAAAATGATAAATGTTGGAGAGAATGTGGGAAAATTGAGATACTAAATACATTGCTGGTAGAGTTGTAAAATGATCCAATCATTCTGGAGAGCAATTTGGAACTATACCCAAAGAGCAATCAATCTGTGCATACCCTTTGATCCAGCAATACCACTACTAGGTCTGTAACCCAAACAGATCATAAAAAGGGGAAAGGAAACTATGTGCACAAAAACATTTAGTAGCAGCTCTTTTTGTGATGGCAAAGAATTGGAAATCGAGCAGATGCCTATTAACTGGGGAATGGTGAACAAGTTGTGGTATATGAATATGATGGAATATTATTGTGCTATAAGAAATGAAAAGCAGGCAGAGTTCAGAAAAACCTGGAAAGACTTACATGAACTGAAAGGAACAGAACCAGGAGAACACTGTATACAAATCCAAGACAATTCCCAGAGATGGAAAATGCTATCCACATCCAGAGAAAGAATGTTGGGTCTGAATACAGAGAGAAGCATACTATGTTCTCTTTTTTTGTTGTTGTTTTTTTTCTTTTCTATGGTTTTTCCCTTTTGTTCTGATTCTTCTTTCACAATTTGACTAATATGGAAGTATGTTTAACATGATTATACTATATACTGATAGCCTGTATCAGACTGCTCGCCATCCTGGGGAAGGAGGAAGGGAGAACTCAAAATCTTACAAAAGTGAATGCTAAAAACTATACACATATGTAGAAAAAATAAAATATAATTAAGTGGAAAGAATTTTAAAAAATAAAAATCTTTGTTACGAGGGATAGCTCTATGGGTGGGAAAGGAAGAATAACATGAAGATAATGTAAAAATAAAAATTTCAATAATGTTAAAAAAAAAAGAAATGATGGGCATGATAAATTCAAAATCCCTAGAAAGTCTTACATGAACTGATGCAGAGTGGAGTGAGCAGAACTAGGAGAATACTGTACACAGTAACAGCAGTACTATATGATAATCAACTATAAATGACTTAACTATTCTCAGCAATATAATAATTCAAGACAATTCCAAAGGACTCATGATGAAAAATGCTATCTACCTCCAGAGAAAGAACTGATGGAGTCTGAATACAGATAAAAGCAAACTACTTTTCACTTTTTTTAGTTCATATTCTCTTCCACAAAACAACTAATATGGAAATATGTTGTACATGATAGCACATGTATAACCTGTATCAGATTGCTGACCATCTCAGGGAAGGACAAGGGGAGGTAAAGAGGAATAGAATGTGGAACTAAAAACCAAATGTTTAAAATCATGTTTACAAGTAATTGGGAGAAAAATAAAATATTATTTTTTTAAAAAGAGATCTCATTTTAGAGTTATGCCTACATTTGGCTCAAAACAATAACCAAGAGTAAGAAACTTAGAGCTGGGGCCAGGATGTTTCCAAATAGAAACTTGCTCCCAAAAGCCCCACTATATCTGTTCCTTTCATATCTTCCCAAATGACTGATGATGACGATGATGACAATAACTGATGGCATTTATGCATTATACTTGCTATGCATCACATACTTTGCTAAGTAAGTGCTTTACAGTTATCTCATTTGCTCCTCACAACAACTCTAAGAGGTAGTTACTATCCCCAGTTTACAGTTGAGGAAAATGAGGCAAACAGAGATTAAGTGACCTTCCTCTAGATTTAGAGTTAGCAGGGATCTTAGAGGCAATCAAATCCAACACTCCTCATTTTATAGGTGAGGAAAATGGGGCACTGAGAGGCTAAGTGACTTCCCAGTATGTATCAGAGACAAGACTTGAAGTCAGGTCTACCTCAACTCTAAATTTAATGACCAAGACACTTGTTGGTCCTCTAAATGTAGGCCCTTTATCCAATGACCAATAAAGGATAAATTGCTAGAGGAATTGAAATATTTTTACTATAAATAAAACCCTAGGTAGGAAATTGCAGCTACATAAAGGGATAGCAACTAGGTGTCAGGTTCTCCAAGGAAAAGCAAATAGCAATTAGCAGAGTAGGTTTTATCATGAGCCAAAAGCAAAAAAGAAATATCCATTCACAGTGTTGAAGTCTAGAGGTGCTGTGACCCCAAAATTCAAGGGCAAACAACAGAGGTCCTGCCTCGAATGAATTCAACCCAAACTTACTTTCAGCCAAAGACAAGTTTTATTAGCACACCTGTCTGGGTGGGCAAGATTTTAAGAATCAGTGGTTTGGTAGAGGAGACTAACTCTTTTTATAGAAAAAAGATGTGTGAGAAGATCTGGATGGGAGTAGTCGGTAGGTTGGGGTGACTGTGAGAAGGGATCTAGCAGGAAATTAGGATGGGAAGTGACCTGTGACCATCCAGACAATGAAGGGCTGGGCTAGGTTAGAGGTAACAGAGAACTGGAGGTTTGGGCATGAGGCCACAAAGTAAGACTAGTTGAAAGAATTACTGAGATGGGTTGATGCCTTGGTTGAAGGCCAGGGACTTGGCCATGTGGGAAAGTGTAATGGCAATTTAAATGAGAAGATCTTTCCTATTCATTAATAGGCCCATGTGATCTGCTTAAATCACATGGAAGCCTAAGTCACATGTGGTGGGAGGAACCTGCTGAATAGCTGGAACAGAAAGGGTGGATCAGAGCTGGGAGAAAGTTGGTGAGAGCAGTTAGGGTGGAGGAGAGACACGACACAGGCAGGCACAGCTAGCCTTGTGTTTGTGGGAAAGGAGGGGAGGGGGGCGGACCGCAGACAGGGAGAAGACTTGGGAATGGTTTTGTCCCCTGCAATGCTAATGTGTACAGACTTCTTTCTTGGTTACTATGAAGGATTTGGCTTTCTGGTATCTGAATAAATGCTTTTCTTCTGCCTTCTATATGGAGAGTCTGTAATACTTTGCAATTCAGAACTAGGTCAGCACTTTCATAGTCACCTTCAGTGCTGTAACTGACACTGGGACATTTGGTTATACTGTATTACAATGATCATGATAAGCACTTGATTCAAAAAAAAAAAACACCAGGAAAATGACTGTAGCTTATACATCAATATCAGTTGCAGAAGATAAAGCGATAGAGAAACTCTAAGAAACACCTTTCAAATCAAATTAACGTATTAAGACATAAAATTAGATCAACACATACCGAGTGATTTCAATGCAAAGGTGGAAACAGAAGAAGGCAAGAAACACACTAGACAGTATGGGTTAGGAAAATACAAAGGGAGAATTCAAAGACTGCACTATACTACAATGAAGCCCTACCCTTTCTGCTCGACAAAACTGATAAGCACTGGGGTATGCAAACATCTCCACCCCCACCAACCAAAAACAACACCTACAACACAAAAAAGCTTAGCATGTCGCCTCACAAGGGGATAAATTTCTCATCATGTCTTCAAGAGGAACGTAGTTAACTATCTGCTGTGGAGCCCTGCAGAACGATTCTTGGTCAGGCACATGCTAGAGTGGAGAAACACTTGTAACTCTGAGGCTCTGAGATTACTACATTTCCACAGTTTAACAAAGTGTCTTCATCACCGCAAAGCTGACCCAGCTACGTAGGGGCCAGAAGGCAAAGGAAGAGCATGCTCCACTGGATTCTTCTCCACTCACCCTTCTCACTTCCTTTAATACCTGGTAGGACAAGACACAGACCAAATTATGAGGTAAGTCTCAACTTCCCCTTTCACTTTCCCATCTCTCTTCCCTACCCCCACACAGGCAAATACAACACATGAATTTATTAAGTATCTACTAGTGTGGTACTGGGAGATACAAAAGTAATTCCTGTCCTTAAAAACCTTACATCTACTGGGAGAATACAACATCTACCCAAATAAATGTGAGTACATATAAAGTACGTTTGAGATGGAGAACATGTTAATAACAGGATGATGAGGAAAAACTTCATGTAAGAGTTGGCAGCTGGGGTGTACTAGGTATTCTAAGAGGTGGAGGTAGAATCTATTCTTAATTTCTCCAAATTCTTCCTCCCAAATAAAATAACTATCACTAACTGTTTAGATGATACACTAACAGAAAGTCAACTAACTTTATGTTTCCCTATATATTTAACTTCTCTGGATTTCAGTTTCCTCATCTGTTGACCAAGGTGACTGAACTAGATGTCCGTAAGGTCCCTTTCAGCTCTACCATCCCATGATTTACTCCTGAAGAAAAATTCTAAGCTAATTCACTGCCTACTGTTTGTTTTCCACACATTAAAGGATATCTATCAGTTGGCTTCACTGTTTATGTTACTCTTTGCCATTTTATGCTAAGTAAAAGTTATATGAATGAAATAGTTTAAGGTCCTGATGGGGCTGGGATCTGAACCCTAAAAAGGAAAAGATCCTATCTTTAGGATCTGGACCTCAAAAAAGGAAAAGTCCCTAGACCTAGCCATGTGGCCCAGGTCCCTGGTCAGTCTTTCTCTGGTAATTAACTGCCCTTTTGTTGTCTGCACCCTGTCCCACGCTAGACCACTGCTCCCTTAATTCCATCTAGACCCCTTCTCGGTTTCTGCCGTTTTCTGTGTAAGATCCATCATGCCTCTGTTAAAGGGTTCAGATTCCTTAAAAGTCTGACCAATATGGCAGATTTTTAAAATCACACCCACCCTCTATTGGTGTTTTAATAAACCTTGCCTTTGGCTAAAAGTTTACATCGAATTCATTCGGGCAGGATCTGCATGTCACTATTTTGGGTTCCCAGTCTCCCTAAATTTAATTTTCTCTTTGAATTTTCTCCCTATGCTAACAAACTTTCTGCATCACTCTTCAAAAAAATAAGCTACAAACCCCCAATAAAACAAAATAAGGGTAGATACCCTACTGGGACACAAAGGGAAAACAAGTTTACATATTGTCTAAGATAAGACCTCACAAATTACTGATGGAACGCAGTTCTTTGTTCCATTGAACACCTTTCTTTCACAGCAATAATTAATCTCTGTTTTCAAACTACAACTAGGTTTCAAAGTACAGCGAAAATATTAAAAGTTACAAATTTAGGAAGTAGCAGTGTAGATCCTCATTAAAAAGATCTGTGGATAAGCAAACGATAGTCACACGGAACTTCTCACATCACTGCCAAGATTAGGTTATTACTCATCATCCTAAGTTAACCAACCAACTTCTAAAATAAGGTTCCCAAAATCCTCCCTTTCTACCGACCGTACAATAGCCACAGTGCTATCTGTAGAAATAGAACAAACATATACTCGCCAGTCTTTTTGGAAGCAGTCCTTCGAAAAGAAACTGGGAGGGAAGGAGAGAACAATATAACACATACATAACTGATTCATCTTATAAAGTGTGGAAGTGTGGGTGATATTCATTTTGCTAACATACATGAACTGAATACCATTCTAAAACTTCAGGTTCACCATGTCATTTTATAAATAGCAACTGTTGACCTTATTCCATGCTCAGAGTTGGCCCTAGTACTTCTCTCTTCTCTCATGCACTCATCTGTTTTAAAACATGCATTCCTGTTATATGCCGGAGATGACCAGCCAAAGTGCTTCATAAACTTAAAATTAAGAATCCATTACCAGTATGTAGAGCAAATGGCAACTATTATATATCTTTTCTCCAAATTTTTGTGAGCTAACTTCCTATTTGGGGAACATAATACAAATTTTTAGAATTAGTTTCTGAAAGATCTTTTTTTTAAAGAATCCTAAAAGATGACTGTACTGAGAGATTTCAAATGACAGAATTATAGGTAAAACCAGAACCAGAAAAACACTGGTCAGCAAAACAACAGCATTCCCATCATTAGCCACAAGATGGCAAACTATTAATAACTATGTATACTTCCCTTGTTAAGTGTAAGAAAAATGTGATTTGGGGTATTTAGCCTCCTCAAGAATAAAATAAACTACTGCTAAATAAGTAACTGAATAGATGGATAAATAAATGAATAAAAGGATAGTGTCTCCACAATAAAACAATCTAAAAATATGCCTCATTTTATGCAAGAAATTTGGTCCTGAAAAGTTGCTTCCAAATCAAGATGCAATGTAAATACACAAATCATATTTAAAATAAGCTATGCTATTTCCAAAAATTCTGTTGAATTATGATTGTATCTTAATTTAGCTGCCTGTAAGTTTAATAATTTCATAATTGGTTTTCTTCCTGAAAAGCCTGTGCTACAAATAAGCTCCTTATGGAGAAATATTGTCATTTCTCACTTTTGCACTCCCAATGGCAACAGTCTTGTAAACAGTAATCCTTAAGACTGAAAAAACTATTAAAAAGGAAACCAATAGAATAAAGAAATTTATAATTTAAATCTTTACATCACAATCTTTCCTCTGTAAATATATACTAAATACAAAGTAAAACATACCATCATTTCATAATAAGACATATACATAAGCTGGTGGAAAACCATAGATTTTTGTAAAGAACACTTTTGAACAAAGTCAGAATTGCCAATTTCTTCTTTTGGTGAGTAAAAATGCACTACGTTATGCCAGACGTAGTGTTCTATTTCTTTTTTGTCTCAAATGTATCCTCTTTAAAAATCTGCCTGAGATATTTTTCTTTAAAAGGCATTCAAACTACCTAAATTTGTATTTAAGCTATTATTTCATAAAACAGATTAGAGTTACTCAAGGGCCATGTTCAAAGTGTAGTCGTAGCTTCCCCAAAATTGTCCCTGGGTGCCACTGCCACAAATTAAATACTTGAATGGAATAAAGATATTTTAAATTCTCAGGAATAGTTAAAAGATAAAATAGAAAATGTTTTTTAAAATGTTACTTAGTTCTTAATTTAATGGATCTCTATATCTGGTAATATCCTTTTATTTCAGTATGATGACACATGTCTGTAGTATACATAAAAGTATACAACAGAATCATATTGAGTTTCCATGCAAACAGTAAACTTTCAATTAAACTGAGAATTTATATTAACACTTTAATACAGCAAG
Organism: Bettongia penicillata ogilbyi; assembly: GCA_023548195.1. Classification (NCBI taxonomy): domain Eukaryota; kingdom Metazoa; phylum Chordata; class Mammalia; order Diprotodontia; family Potoroidae; genus Bettongia; species Bettongia penicillata. The sequence continues at coordinate 1,346,346 of JAJHZJ010000021.1, forward strand.
CAAAAGATCATTTTAGTTCAAATGCTATAGCCAGTGCCTTTAATGATTAACTCTGAGCAAAAAGAGAATAAAAAAAGGCCAGCTGGAGGAATCTGTCACGCAAATCACAAAGCTGGCAGTAAGGCCGGATACAATTGCACTTACGGACTACAAGCATTCCAACAGCTGCTGGAGTTCTCTTTCGGCTAAAAACCCAGGAGCTAATCAATTCTCAACTTGCCTTCCTATTTCACTTTTCCAAAGGTGGAAGATATAAAAATGGGCACTGCTATTCTAGACGTTATTCTGATCAATAATTAAGAAGCAGATGGCAAAGCAGAGACAAGAATATTGGAAGACAGTAAATACCCTTAGAATAAGTGACAGACAAATAAGGCAACATTAGTCATACTCTGACAAAAAAACCTAGATGTCGTACTAGATTCCCAAGAACTGAAACATGGGATAGAAAGAATACAAAGTCCTAAGAGAATGCCAGAGCTCACTCAAGAAAAACAGAAGGCACCAAAGAAAGAAATCATAAGGAAGCTGAGAGTCCTCACTGATTCCAATGAAGTAAAATAAATGAGAAGAGACTGCTGTTGAACATTTGCTGTTATGAATCAAACAGACCATCAAAAAGGATACACGCAAGGGATACCAAAAATAATAAAGAGAAAAGGAGAAAAAAATCTAAGTTGGGGGAAATTTTAGTAATAAAAGTAACAGATGAAAACAGCATATAAAATGTGACTTGGAAAGTCCTGTGATCTCAACAATGTGCTGACTCCCACCAATAATGCAATACAAAACTCATAACTTCTCATCCTATGTGACTCTTAACCATGTTCTTCCTTTATCCATACACTTCTGCAATTCTCTAATGTAGTTCTAGACAATGTGTTAAGAGACTTCCTCTAGATTTCCTAATAATTTATTGACCTCAATGGAGCACAAAGATATCATTTTATTTTGCTTTATGATGGGGCTACCACCTTTTCCAGTCACACAACTCTGATGTGTAAAGAGCGCGTGGGTAAGGTGTTAATTTTCAAACACAGCCAATATGTTTATTTGTTTTAATTGATAATACTTATTTGTAAAAAGAAAGAGTGGAAGAGGAGGAGAGTCACTGAACAATAAGTGATGTAAAAAAAAAGGATTAATAAAATGTTTAAATGGAAAGCAACTCGGATAATGTCCCCCCCGGAAGGACTGTCATCATAAGATGGCAAAAAATCTCAGAAAGAAAACTTACTAATATGCTACTTATATATGGGAAAACAAGATAGGAAAAAATGACCCAACTCAATAATCAAAAAAATTAAGTTTAAAATTCAGAGGCAGTGCTTTATACCAATGAAGTTTTTAAAAAGCACTAAATTTTCTTTCACTCTTCAATATATTGTTGGTAAAAATTGATAACAACAGCTAAAATTTACACTGTGCTTGAAGTCTGCAGAGAGCTTTACATAATATTACCTAATGATCTCACAGTAAACCTATGAGGTAGATGATATTATGAACACCATTTTACAGGTAAGAAAACTGAGATTAAGAGTTTAAAAAACTTTCCCAGAATCAAACAGCTAGTAAGGATTTGAACTTAGCACTTCTTGACTACAAGTCCAGCACTCTAATTATTATGCCACTTAACTGAAAATTAACAAACTTTTTTTGGAAGACCATCTGGACATTTACAATAAGAATCAAAATACAATGGAAGTTTTTACCTCAACAAACTCAACAACTGAATTTCTGTGCATATACCCTCAATCTCATCATAAAAGGGGAACAAAGGAGCAATTAAAATACAATGTCCCAAAACTCTTCATGTAGTTTTAAGCTATAAAGTATAAACAACTATGCTACAAAGTTTAACACAGAAGAACACTTGAAACACCTTGTATAAATCAGTATTTATGTGAATGCAAAAATCCTAGGATATCAACAGTATGGGATATTACTGTATCATTAAAATGACTGTTATGAAAAATATAAAAGTTTGGAAAGATTTAAATAATGGAATATGATGTAAAGTAGAACACACATATGTACAGACATGTGTATGCATGTATATATTTGTGTATACCCTCTCAGGAAATAAAAGGAAAAACACACTGACATGAACAAAACAAAGATTTAAGAGCAACTGATAAGCTATAATATTTATGACAGAGAAATTTAATTTTATACACACCTCAACCTCAGTTTTCAGTGTGTGCTTAATTATTTTTGTTGCTCATTTAAGTGTGTATTAAATTTTATTTTATTTTTTTATTTAAAAGGAAGGGGGAAAAGGCAGACAATGGAGGAAAAATAAAAAACAGGGGCAAGGTTCAATGAGATTCATCAGTGAGATTAAAACATTATGAGCTGAGTTCCAATAAATGTTGAGAACAATAAAATGGTTTTCTTTACTTATGTGGAGGACAAAAAAAAAAATTAAAGAAGGGATAGATAGGATCCCTGCTTGGCTTGGGATGACTATGAAATGAAAGGGGGACTATTTAGTTCAGTTCCTATTTGCTTCTCTTTTCTCCACCAAAAAAAATTATCTTCACAAACATACCCCTCTTCAAAAAAGGGGGTTAAATAGGAAATAAAACCCAAGATAAATCAGGTGCTATTAAGAGGCTATCCAGCTGTCCTCAATGAGTTCAAAACCTATGAGAATGACTAAATAAACTAAATCCCTGTATAATGAAAATTTTGGACATGACTGCTAAACCCAGTTGTTCCTGACAAGACAAGACAAAGAATGAATGATGCTATTAACTAGAGCCATGAAATGTTATTAGAATTTTCTAAAACATCATAGGATCCTACACCTAGAACTGAAAGATACCTCATAAATCATTTAGTGCAAACCCCCTCATTTTACAGATGAGAACTCCAGCCAGGGGAGGGTTAATGAAAATTACCAAGGGCACAGAGGTAACAAGATAAGAGGTAGGATTTGAACTCAGGTCTTGAACTCATAAGTAACTGAGTATACTTTCTACTGTAATATGTGGTCTCTCTTCCTAAAAATGAAGGTAGATATTAATGTAGCATGGATATGGCACAGAGCTCCCACCTCTTTTTTCCCCTCTCTCTTTCTCTGGGGCCTAGCCCTGTCACTTCATCTGAATCCAGGATGGTGGTTGGTAGTGGTGGTTACCCAAATGAGTGGCGTCCTGCTACAACTCACTCTCAGGTGGTAATCCATCAGTAGTACCCCCAGTATGGGGGAAGACACACACACACACACACACACCCTTAAAACTTCCAACTACAGTTCCTGAGCTCTCAATGGTGTGTTTCCCATTTAAACAAATAAGCCAAGATAACATAATGGTCTCAATAAGACGGAATGACTATCTACAAAATCGTGAAACATTTACTAACAGAAAGCAAAACAATTCTAATCATTTAAAATAACAGGCTACCCAAACATCTGAGTCAGACTCTTCCACCAAAACACACAGGATCCATTAGTAGGCACACACTTACATAAACCTATCAAGGAGGTACATTAAGCTGAGAAACTCATGTACCCAGAGCAACTCATCACTATGGACTGCAGTCACTGATGTCTTTAGAGAAAAATCTACACAAGTTACCTACTGCTGCTCTCCAAGGCCCCTCTGTTCTGGAAAAAGCTGCTGCTTTCTACTCTCGGAACCCTGAAGCAATGTTAAGCATTTTTAGCAAAAGAACAGCCTTAAGCCTAGGATCTGCAGCACTCTTAGCTGGGCACTGAAGCACTGAAAAGGACTTTCCTTGGCTATTCATGTCTGTTCTCTGAGCTTTGAAGGGTTTTCTCTTCCACAGCAATATAGGGCAGTATAAAGCAATGTAGGCAAGCCTGTGGTTTCCCCTTCTCAACCTAGATGGCACTAAGGAGCAAGTCAACCTTGCTCCAACATGCTCTAAACAACACAGGATTGTTCCCTCCCCAATTATCTCCAAAACTCAGAGGTTCCTTCAATCAGACCAACAACTTTACAACTGTGGAGTCAGTTCATCTTGATAGCTTATCTCTGCCAATGGAACATCTGCAGGAACTGAAAGGAGTCAAGATTAGGCATCAGAGTAGGAAGCACTAGTAAATGAGGAGGATCCGGGGATCCCTGAACTAGCACAGGGTACAGGAAGTGATGTCACCTGGCAGATCTGTTACCCACCATCTGTTTCCAACTTGGACCTGAGGGGCATCTACAGAGAAGGGTGGTAGAGGGGAGTGATTACTGGGGAGGAGGTGGGGTCCTTATTTATGCATTAAGTAAGGTCAGAAGCAAAAAGTAACTGTGTGGCTTTGATCCTAAGTATAGAGTAATCAATCAACATTTATTAGGAGCCTACTACATGTCAGGTACTGTGCTAAGCAGTAAGAACTCAAAAAGACAGAACAGAGACTCAATTCTAGCTTTCAGTCCAAGGTAGAAACCTAGAGAGGAATAACCAGGGGAGGAGTCGCAGACCAAACGGAAGCCTGCAGTTCTGAGGCCAGCAGCAGTCTACTAAACCTCCCAATGAGAGAAAAGCCAACAGGCCTGGGACAGGGACTTTTGGGGCTCAGAAGAGGAGAGCAGTGAGCAGACTTTGCTCCAGATCACATCACTATGGGTGCACTGGAAGTTTGAAGGCTCCACTGCTGGAGTTGTGAAAGCAGCAGAAGGATGGTAGAGGATATAAACTCAAACCAAACTTTCCTTCTAGAAAGCAGCAAAGTCCAACACTGACCATAAACTTCTATCACTTTATTTCTCCACCATTCTGTTGTCCTCTTAGAGATCTTCAAACCCTCTACTCCCATGTCCATTACCAACATTTGTCCTATTATCACTTAATTTCTTGCCAAACACCAGCCTTGGATCAGTCATACCCCACTATAACCTCTGTACCTTCTGCTTAATGGAGCTGGAGAAAGATACAAGCATGCTGACTGAATAGAAAAATTTACACTATATGATTTCAACGGTGCCCTCAATCTTTCTATTTTTCCCTAAAGATTTTATTATTTTCTCTATTTTACTCCCAAAGAAAGGTATTCCAAATATTCTCTGTTCTCAATTGTACCATAGCTTCCCTTACTACCACCACCTTTACCTGATGACTTTTACCTTTACTTAGAAAATTGAGGCCATTCACAATAAGTTACCTCTTCTCCCCTTCTCAAAACCACGTAACATCCTCCATCCTCCCTACCTCCAATCCCCAACCTTCTCCACTTCTCCAGTTTCTGACAATGAGGTTGTCCTCTCTTTGACAAAGTCAGCTCTTATACCATGTGCCAGAGGTTCCTTCCCAACTACCTTCAAACATGCCCAAGTCTCCCTCATGCTTAAAAAAACGTACTAGACCTCATCATCCCCTCAAACTATCATCCTTTATCTCTCCTTCCTCTCAAACTCCTAGAAAAAGCTGTCTATTCCTCTACTTCTGCTTTCACTCACTCTTCAAGCTTTTGTAAGCTGGTTTCCAATTTCATCAATGAATTGAAATTGCTCTCTTTGATACTAACAATGATTTCTTAATTGCCAAATTTGATGGTCTTTTCTCAGTTCTCGACCTCTTTGACTCCTTTAAAACATTAGACACTGTTGACCTCTTTTGTAAACAAATTCAATGCAAAAGAACGTTTCTTTTGCTTTCCTTATACAAAGTTGCCTTTCAGTAGTCATTATGTGCAAGTCATATTGTCTTCCACAGTCATTACAGGACGTATTAAAGGGAAATTACTGTATGCTCTAAAACTCTTCCTAATATTTGGGAATCTAAAGCTGTAATCCAGACCTATAGCCCAGATCTCTAATCAGGGCCAGAAGCAAAGACTCTAAACCAGACACCACAAAGTGGAGACAGTTGTACTCTTTAGAAAACACAACAAATTGGCAAGAATAATTAGCTTATTCTACCTAAATTAATTTACTTATTCAGTGCCATACCAATCAAACTATCATATAATTATTTTCTAGAGCTAGAAAAAAATATCAAAATTCATCTGGAAGAACAAGGCGGCCAGAATATCAAGGGAACTAATGAAAAGAAATGTTAGGACAGGCGGCCTATCCCTACCAAATCTCAAATTATATTATAAAGCAGTATTCATCAAACCACTTGGTACTGGCTAAGAAACAGGGGTAGAGCAGTGGAATATGTTAGGTACTCAAGACACAGTAGTCAATGAATACAGCAATCTACTGTTTGACAAATTGAAGGACCCCAGCTTCTGAGATAAGAATTCACTGTTGGACAAAAATTACTGGGAAAACTGGATAACAGTATGGCGGAATATGGGCACAGACATCATACACAAGAATAAAGAGCAAATGGGTACATGATCTAGGTATAAACAAATTAGTGGATTAAGGAATAGTGTATTTATCAGATTTATGGAGAATGGAGAAATTTGACTAAACAAAGAGATAGAAAACATTATGAAGTACAAAATGGATAATTTTGATTGCATTAAATTGAAAAGTTTTTGCACAAACAAACCCAATGTGACTAGGATTAGAAGGGAAGCAGAAAACTGGGAAAGAATTTTTGCAACTAGTGTCTGTGATAAAGGCCTCATTTCTAAAACACATAGAGAATTGAGTCAAATGTACAAGAATACAAGGCATTCCCCAATTGATAAATGGTCAAAGGATATGAACAGGCAGTTTTCAGAAGAAGAAATTACAGATATCTATAATCATATGAAAAAATGCTCTAAATCACTATTGATTAGAGAGATGCAAATCAAAACAACTCTGAGATACCAATCACACCTATCAGATTGGCTAACATGACAGAACAGGAAGATGATAAATGTTGGAGAAGATACTGGAGAGCTGGAACACTAATTCATTGTTGGTGGAGCTGTGAGCTGATCCAACCATTCTGGAGAGCAATTTGGAACTATGCCCAATGGGCTACAAAAACATGCATACTCTTTGACCCAGCAATACCACTTCTAGGACTGTATTCCAAAGAGATCATAAAAATGGGAAAGGGTCCCATATGTACAAAAATATTTATAACAGCCCTCTTTGTGGTGGCCAAAAACTGGAAATCAAAAGGATGCCCATCAACTGGGGAACGGCTGTTGTAATATATGAAATGTAATAGAATACTACTGTGCTATAAGAAATGATGAACAGGAAGACTCCAGAGGCCTGGAAGGACTTATATGAACTGATGCTGAGTGAAAGGAGCAGAACCAGGAGAACTTTGTACACAGCAACAACCACAGTGTGCAAGGAGTTTTTCTGGTAGACTCTGAACTTCACTGCAATGCAAGGACTTAAAAAATTTCCAATGGACTCTTGAAGCAAAATGCCTTCCACATCCAGAGAAAGAACTATGGAATTGGATCACAGAATGAAGCAGACCATTGACTAAGGTGAAAATGTATTTAATAGGAATGTATGTGTAGAACTATATAAAGTTGTATGCCATCTCAGGGAAGGAGTGGGGAGGGAGGGAGGAAGAAGAGGAAGGAGAGAAAAAAAATCTAAGATATATGGAAGTGATTGTAGAACACTGAAAACAAATAAAATAATTTAATGTTAAAAAAGAATAATTAGCTCAAAAAAATAAAGTTGTCAGGAGACTTGCTTCTTCAACTCAATGGTCATGCCCCTAAATGAACACCTTCTTATTCAGTTAAATCCTTCTCCCTCCAAAATAACGACCTTTGTTGCATTGTACTTGGGTCTCTTTGCACTTGCCTGACTACTTCTGTCTGTCTGTGTCTCTATCTCTGTGGGGATGAGAGGGGATTCCTCTGATTCATTTAACACTGTAAGTACCAGTACAGCATTCAAGAGGACCACTGCTATTTCTTCACCAATAGAACCAGCCTAGTTCCTTTTCAAATAATACATTTCCAGAATGATGTCCCCAAGGCCTTGTTGCAAGTTGTCATATGCTATATCTCCTTTAAAAGAGAAATCTCTTTAAAAAGAGGGAAATTTGTGAATGAAGTAAAGAACAGGCACTAAATTAAATCTTTCTCTCTATCAAATTATAATAAAAAAAAATCACTGCATTAAAGTGCAAAAAGATTGTTTCAGACAAGCAATTACCCAACAAAAGAATTCCCCTACAACATCTTGAATGGATGGGTTCCATTCCTCTGTCTGAAAACATCTGGTGGTGGGAAGTTCACTACACAGGAAAACCTACATAAATCTTAGGTCAGGTGCAGGCTGTCCACAAAGAGGAAAAAAAAGCATGACATAGATCAAATCAATGAGGAAGATGTAAAAAAAAAAATCTCAACAAGGATATTTAAAGCACAGCAAGGACATACCTTGACAGTACAGCTCTCTACATCCCTACCCATAAGAACGCACACAGGCTGGTAACAAAAATGGCCCAAAAAAGAATCCAAAGAGCCAGAGAACTCTATCTCCTCGATCATTTATCAAAAAGCAGACACATTCATTTTTCCTCCTCTCATTTCCTCATGCTCTAAGTCACCAATGTCCGGGCCGAGATCTGGGAAGAACAAACAGTGTTTGACACAAAACCTATTCCATGTCGTTACTGTTGTTATTCAGTTGTTCTAGTCATGTCCGGCTCTTCATGACCCCATCTGGGGTTTTCTTGGCAAAATGACTGGAATGGTTTGCTGTTTCCTCCTCCAGTTCATTTTACAGATGAGGAAATTGAGGCAAACAGGGTTAAGTGACTTGCCCAGGGTCACACAGCTAGGAAGTGTGTGAAGCCAGATTTGTACTCAAAGAGAGGAGTCTTCCTGACTCTAGGCCTGGGACTTACGTAACTGCCAAAAAAAACCCCAAAAAACTCTGCATAGCTCAAATGGGAGCTAGTTGTTTTGAAGGCACTAAAGGCTCTCTGTTGTTTTGTCTTTAACATATTTTATATTTGAACCATAACACTAACGTAAGCATCAATAATGTCCAGTTCACTGAATCAAAGAACCTCAGAGGTGGAACAGAAGTTAGAAGCCCTGGACCCTCCCCTCTACCCATACCTTAACAAAACATCTTTACCTTGGCTGCTTTAATTCTTTAATGAATGTGTGAGGAAAGGGAAGAAGGGAGGTGGGGAGGGATGTCAAGGAGAATTGTAGTTGTTGAGACACAGGATGTCTCCTAGGAACTAATAGTTTTAAGGAAAGGAAAATGAGAGAATTCAAGTATGAAGGCAGAATTAGGAAAAGTGCATTTTAAAATATTTTTTTTCATTTTTTACTTTTCTAACTTGAAGAGAGAGAGCAAAAAGAAGAGGAAATGGAATGGAGAACTACAAGGAAGTAGTGAATGTAGAGACGATGCAGACTCCATGACAGGAAAACAGGAAGGGATTATTGTACAGATAAAAAACAGTATTAACAGATCCAGATACTCTCATTTCTTTTCCCTATATGTTGCATCAGCAAAGTCTCCATACTAAAGCTACTATTTTAAGTGACACTTTCCAACAAGTTATAAGTATTATTAACTATATTCCTGCAAATGCAACACTGCATCATCAATTTCATAACATGCTAAACTTAAACAATGAGGTAAGCAGTGTGGATTTGCCATATTATTTTATGTTGGCTATTGCAGGGACAGGTATCAGTCAAAATTTTACCTCTGTAAGAACAGATAGTTGAATTTTATGAAGAACAGAATTATTGAAATTAGGTGAATTACTGAAAGAAGATTCCTATTGGAATACTGCATTTTCTGTGTCAAATCAAAATGACCCGAATATTTCTTTGCAAGGCAAACTAAGTCTATATATGATATGTGGCAAAAAATCCAAGCATTTCAAAAAAAAGCTATCTTTTTTCAAAACACTTCTTCAAAAAGAAATTTCAGATGAACACTTTTCCCAAGTAGCAAAGGTCATGTATGAGCAGGATGATACATGCAAATCATCTGAAGACCAAGCAGCTGGAGAATAGAATGAAAGGTTCACTGAATTTAAGAATCATGATATCACACTCAAATAAGCATTTCAGCCTTACCTAGCTGATATCACCAAGGCACCTACAGAACTAGAGATGGAACTGATTGAGCTCTCAGTAGATGACACTTTAAAGTCATTGTCTCATGCTAAGAAAGATCCAACTGAAATATGGAAAAATGCGGGATGTCTTCAGCAACATGCAGGAAAAATGCTTTCTTGTTTTTCAACCACTTATTGCTGTGAATCTACATTCTCCTACCCTAACCCAATCAAAATGCCCTTAAGGTCACAAGAGACTGATACCCATAGAGAGGATCAACTGAAACCATGGACCTCAATAAGGCACCCCAACTTATCTTTCCAGCTTCATTGGACATTACTACCCTACTGGAATCTGTAATTCAGCCAATCAGACTTTCTCTCTGTTCCTCACACAGGATATTCCACCTCCCATTTCTGTGCCTTATCCCTAATGCCTGGAATGCTCTCCCTCCTAACTTCAACTTCATAGAGTTCTACTTGCTTTAAAATAAAGTTCAAGCACTATCTTTTATATGAAACCTGCCCTGCTCTCCCTAGTTATTAGTGCCCTCCCACACAAAATACCCTGTTCAACTACTTTGTATTATTTTTGTATTTATCAATTCTCTCTCTCATTAGAATACAAACTCTGTAAGTAAACAATGTTTTATTCTTTGTACTAGTACCCCTAAACTGACACAGTGCCTGGGATATAGGAAACAAAAAGCAGGGGCATCTTTAGGAGATAGTTTCACTTAAAGGTAGAGTATGCAAAAGAGCATGGTGGGAAATAATCTAAGAGTATTTTTAGGAGTACTTTACAGCTTCCTCTCAAACTCTTCCATCTCTTCTAAAACTCTAAAAAGTGTGTGTTCCCCAAACTTCTGCCCCCTCAGCCCACCATCTTGTCTTTCTACACTCTCTAGTGATCTCATTTAAGTCCATGGACTCTAAAATCACCTCGATGCAAATTACTTTAGTTTAGCAATCACCTCTCCTGAGTCCAGGCCTATGTCTTTAAAGTTCCTGCCTTGTATCTTAGATTTACCATGTGCCACTGACACCTCAAACTTAATATATCCCTTAACATATTCCTATAAAACTCTGTCCCTCTGATTTCACTATTCAATAAAACCACCCAATCTGTAAAACAATGTTATTATCTTTGACTTCTCTCTCTTCTCCTTCACTCCTCTAAGTAGTCATGAATTCTATGACATCTATCTGAAACGCAGCTTTTGTTTCTATACTTTATCATATGTGCCACTACTTTAGTACAAACTCTCATTACCACCCAGAGGAACTGAGTGTAGTACACTTCTACCATGTATTCCTATATATACTCTCTCTTTCCCTCTTTAAGTCATTCTTTATACTCCTTACATACTCATTTTCCATTCTTATATACTGTGTCATCCTGATGAATATCAGACCACTGGGCCCAGATGGCTCAGGAGGAGAAAGTGAGGCTGGTCACCTTGCACAGCCCTCCCTCAATCAAATACAAGTCAACTGCAAATCACTTCATCATCCTGATGTCATGGTCCTTGAATAAAGAATTGAAATTCTTATATAAAATAAGTTCACTCTAATTGATATGAGCACTAGGAACTGAAATGCAGGTCCCTGAGAATTTAACCGCTCTGTGAACTTTATGACTTTGCTCAAGCTAACAGACCTAGATAGTGATTCTAGGAACTAGCCCCTCCTGGAATTGTTTATGCAAGGGGATCTGGCTACTCCCCTCCTGCATAATCTTGTCAAAACATCAAAGAGCAGTCTGTTTCTTGCACCTAGCCATAACACTCCACTCAAATGGTTGATTAATTGACTTATTTCCCATTTTAAGTCACGTATGCAGAATCCTATTGCTAAGACTAGTTGGCTGAGTGCCTTCTTTGTTTAAAGACCTATATTAGCTAGCAAGTCTCAGAGCCTCTTTGGAATCTCACCCATGGAGATGACGATCTGCCTGGGACCTTCCCGTTCGGGACTCAAAGGCTGTGAACCGGGATTCCCCAGCCATGACTGTTAGAGTTGGTGCTCCCCCGAATCGGTGATGTTTTCTTTACCTATTTCTATTATTCTTCTTATATTGTGTATCTTTGTAACTCATACCTTAAATGATTGTACCTGGCAGTTGGAGCCCTGCCTTCTCCCGCACTCTTCTAACCTTTGTATTTTCCTTTTTACTCTGGCAGGGTGATGATTTGTATTTTTTCCCCTGATACAGATGTTGTTCAGAATATTTCCTTCTTACTCTGGCAGGGTGATGATTTTTACTTTTTCCCCTGATACAGATGTTGTTCAGCTCTCCCTCAGATTTCTCTATCTTTCCATTTTCTTAGTATTATATAATTGTACATAATTAAATTTTACTTTCATTTTTAACTGCTGTATCCGAGTGTCATTTACAGGAGCGAATCCTAACCATAATAAATTCTCAAAACAGTCCTCTTCAAGAACGAAGGACAAATACACAACCTTTGCCTGAAACCGCTAATTTGCTACTACCTATCCAAAAGTTGGAATTCCTTACTCTAGAACTTGTAGTCCTCTACAAGGAAGTGCCATCATACCTAGCATGATGTACTAGAAACAGAAGACTCTGGTTCAAATTCTAGTTCTGCCATTTACTAGGCACGTGAATGGGAGCAAAGCACACTGTCTCCTTTGGGAGTTCCAGTTGCCCATCTGCAAGATGAGGGGGGCTGGACTCTGAGGACTTCTCTAGCTCCTTTTAGAATTTTACATTCCTTCATTGTGTGTTGCCTTTTGCCTCTTATTTCATGCTACTTGTCAATACGTACTTCCTACTTCAGCCAAGCTCGATTATTAAGTCATCTTCTCCTGCATGGGTACACAGCATTTTTCTACCCCTTTGCCTTTACTCATCCCTTTGGAAGAAATTCCTTTCCTCAACTGCTGCATTTCTACTGTTTCTTAAAAGTTCAACTCAAATGCTACCTCCCTGCAGGAAGCCTTCCTCAAAACCCCAAGTCAGGAATGACCTTCAGGGTGCATACAATACTTAGCTTGTCTTTTTGTATTACAGTTAATTGTGAATGTGTCATATCCTCCTACTAGAAGAGGCGTTCTTAAACTGCAGTCCACGTAACTGTTTATTGTTTTTTGTTTTACTATTTTGATGATAGTAATTCAGGGACAGCTAGGTGGTGCAGAGGATAGAGCACCAGTGCAGGAGTCAGGAGGACCTGAGTTCCAATGTCACCTCAGACACTTGACACTCACTAGCTGTGTGACCTTGGGCAAGACACTTAACCCCAACTGCCTCATCCTGATGAATATCTGGTCACTGGATTCAGATGGCTCCGGAGGAGAAGGAGGCTGGTGACCTGCACAGCCCTCCCTCACTCAAAACAAAGTCAAGTGCAGGTCATGTCTCTGATGGCATAGTCTTCTTCAGCAATGAAGGACAGACACACACACACACACAGTAGCATTTCAATATAACTGGTTTCCTTTTAAAGCTGTATATTAGAGTTTATGCATTTAACAACGTTCTGTGAAGGTGTGCATAAGTTTCACCAGAATTTGGGGCGCATCCATGATTTAAAAAAAAAAAAGGTTAAAATATACTAGACTATTAAGTACAAAAAGGCCAACAAAGTGTCAATATCTTACCTGAATTTGGTATCTTATCCTGAGCCTGGCAAATTGTTCCGGCTCCAGTGGACATTTAATAAACACGTCAAATTACAAAGGCGATAAGAAGTGACTAGAAGAGTTTCAAGGGGTTTAATGATCAAATCTTTACCCAAAGATTAGTCTGGGAATGTAATTATGGATAAATTATAAAAAGGAACAGCAAGAAATCTCCCCATCCTGAAAAATGCAGTGTTTGAAATGCTAATAGATTTTTCAATCATTTACTATTATGATGATAATACCATCTTATTTTTATGTAGCTTCTTAGTTCTGCAGCCGGTGCACTGATAAGATACAACACATTTCACTTTAAAAAAAAGAAAACTAGAACAGAACTATTTAGCCACTTTTAACAATTATTCAAACAGAAGAAAAATATCTGTTAGTAGAAGACCTAATTCATTATATCCTAGTTTCCTTCTGTTCCACTTTAAGGAAATGAAAGTTCTACAAATATGAAAATCTTAAACGCTTACCATTTGATTTGATTTCTCGTACATAGTTGCTAGGGAACCAGCCAGTTTTGCCATTGTGAGTGCCCTCCCACCAGCCCCCTTCTTCTACTCTCGTGACATGGATGATGTCTCCTTTTGTAAAAGAAAGTTCATCTTCATTTGTTTGTTGGAAGTTAAATTTTGCTCTCACCACCAGTTGATGGTTGCTATTATCCGTCATGTCCTAAAATGAAAGAACAAACATAAAGAAAAATAAACCTATTTTCTTATGAAACTGGTACACCTATCACATAAAAGCTTTAAGCAAATTGAAATTAATTCTATTTTAAACTGTACAAATAGAATAAAGAGAAAATATGTTTGATTTTTTTTATCTTACTTTATAACCAAACTGATGTCAAAAAAAAAATCACTGGATCATAAATCTAGAAGCAATCTCACCATCCAGTCCAATCCACTGGTTTTACAGATAAGAAAACTGAGGCCTAAAGAGAGTCACAGGTAGCAAGTGAAAGGGTTGGAATTCAAAACAGAATTTGAGTCAAAGTGCTCTGGCTTAAAATAGTGCCCTGTGTTCTTCTTCAAAAAGAAATTTTATTTAAAAATTTAAAAAAAGCTTTAACTATGTACATGTGAACAAACTACCTTGAAAAGTATTCTTATCAGGAGCACTTTGTTTTTAACTTTTAATGTGGTGAGAATTTAATGTGACCACAACTACTTAACAGTTCTTTTGAGTTCTTGTGGCTATTAGAGAATTTTTTTTTAATGAAGCTCATTTTATCATTCTCTTCAAAGTTACATGATTTGTAAAAGGAAATTTCTGCAAGAAAATTATAGCATTTTGATGAGCTCAAGATAATTCCATTTAACAGAAAGAAAAGACAAAATTTAAGACACTTAGCCAGTCATTCCAACAAAGAAAGCAGTGGAAAAAAAATCTGGATCAATATGGAACCCAACTGTCTACCTGTTATTTTTTCATTCTCAACACATAACCAATTCATTTCCTTTTCAGGTTATACATATCTCCTCAACGTATTCATACTATTTCTCACAAGAAAATCATCCTCGTTACTTGGAACTTTAAACCAGTAAGATCACTGTCCTATGGCTAAATAGCATCACCAAGAGACTAAGACTAGTTTTGGTGGCAACAAGCAATTTGGGACCACTGAAAGTATCATGCAATGCCTCAAAAGTGATCTGTTTCTACATTCTTATATTTGATTGAAGGTTAAGCTCATTCTTCACTGAAACAATTAACTAAACTGAATATACAGATGGAATAAATCAACAATCTGCCCACACAGCTACACTTCTAAGTCTTGAGAATGGATGTTCTTTATCCATTTTGTTTTTCCAGTGTAGGGGGCCACACAGGTGACTGCTGAACTAAGAGAACTACTTAAGAAAGGTATCTCCATATTAGTATCTTTTATAATCTTACTGTGTGTGAAAGATTCCTTTTGAGGAGGCATAAAAATGAATATCATTTTTTTTAATTCAATAATTATTAGGCACTACAGGATAATCTAGTTTCTACACCTTTCATTCACTTGTGATTGTAAAGATGTATTCTGTGATAGTAGTTTATCAAAGTCTGTCCGTATTCCCTTCTCATGTTTTCATAATGAATATTTTCAATACATGCATAAGAATATTCAAATAAAGATTTTACAGAGATGGAAAATAAGGCATGTGGGTTGACAGCTGCTGATGTCTTACTCATTTTTTTCTACCAACAATCTTTTCTTCTCTCTTAGAATCTTCTCTTCTTTAAGAATTCTTGAAACCTAATCCCTAAGAGCCTTTAAAGCAGACCTCACCAAAAGATTTTTCTGCCTATTTGGTCAAGCTCAGCTACCATTCTCTCAGACCACTACCACTTCTTCACACAGTATATCTGCTCCCAGAGTGATAAAGGTCAACCAAACATGAAGATTCCTTCACTGTCACCAATGAAAACAGGTCACTATAAAAATGAGAATTGTTTGTTCACTTTTCCTTTGTGTTGGCCTCCTTGCAATATTATCTACAAGTTCCTTTAGATCAATTGAATTTAGCCTATACCAAATGCCAAAATCTCTACGACGTAAAAAAATGTTCTCATTGTTCTGCGATGTTTTACAAATAGATTTATAATATTCCAGACCAGTGTTGTTGCTCTTCGCTGTAATGACTTTTCACTTGTGAAAGTGATTAAATGTTTGCTGAGTGGTTTCTGGCCTCTTTCAGTCTTTTTATCATGGCAACAGCTTTGTATCAGTTAAACTTCTCTAAAAATTTTGATAATCACTTCCCATTGTTCATATTATACAGATTATTTAAATATATTGCTGTAACTATATTTAAACATAGCTGCAACTTCTTTTTGTCTTCTGGTTTTATTTATACTCAGAATATCAATAATGATATGACTGAGTATTTTTAGTAGAGGGTCAACTCCTTTCTTGTTGGACATATAATCAACATTATGATTATGTGCAATTTTTTAAAAAAATCTGTGATTTCTCAGCACCCTCTGCCTGGTTATACAACTCCATCATGGTCATTGGGAAAGAAGGATGCACAGTTTTGAAGCAGAGAGGGGAAATTAGTCTGATGTTTGTCTCTCCAATGAACAGATTCATCTCCTGGTTGACAACATTCTAGTGTTGAGGGACAACAGGTTAATCTATTCAAATTACCAGGAAAGACACTAATACCATGATGATTAATACCATTAACATCAGGAACACAAACAGGTATTCTGGGTAACATCCAAAAGAGTAACAAGTTGCAGGGCAAAGAGTATTGACTTTCCAGTCAAAATACCTTGATTCAATACACTCAAACAATTTTGGGTTTTTTTTCCCACTTTCTTAATTCTTCTTGAATTTTTTCTTGTTTATATTTTCTTTCACAACATGACTCTCAGGGATTTGTTTTGCATGACTTCACCTAAATAACCTATATGGAATTGCTTGCCTTCTCAGTAAGGAGGGAAGAAAGGGAAAGAATTTGAACTCAAAGTTTTAAAAACAAATGTTAAAAAATTGTTTTTACATGTAACTGGAGAAAACCTAAATACTAAATAAATACCAAAAAAAAAAATATCTTGATTTCAACACTGGTTCTGCCACTCTCTACCCATTTGGCTTTTGGCACTTCATCTCACTTCTCTGGGTCTCAATTTCTCAGAGATGCTAGCTAACTTCCAAGGATCCAACTAGCTCTAAACCTATAATGCTATCATCCTATGCAAGAACTCCTGAAGATGTTTTCCACTGAATTTTTTCTTACATTTCTTTTTTGTCTAACTATGGGCTGAAAATATTAGGAGGATGAAAAACACAGAATCTTCTTCAATTTGCCTAATTCTTCTCTTTCACAAAAAATACTACATCCATTCAAAATTTTCTCCACTAAGAACTTGCCCTTCTCTTGCAAAATCTAAGTCAAAAGTTATTATTTTTCTAAAATTGTGAGGATCAGCACTTAGTAACAAGTACTAATTCTCACCTCCACCTCTCTTCACTAACTCACAGTAAAAAATTTTTACCTCCAGTTTACCAAATAAATAAGATGAGTTTGGGGGGAGAGAGAAAGGAGAGGAGAACTTTCTACTTCTACACATGACATCTTAAGAACCCACTCTCCTACTTCAAACAGACTTCTATCAAAGGGCAAATAAAACATATTGTGTTCCCCTAAAACTGGCATTAAACAATGACATTGCAAAAGCAAGGTAAAGGAAAACAGAATGATGTGAAAAGGGGAAAATGTTTTAGATAAGGAAGAAGGAAGTTATCTGGGAAGGAAAACAGAATAGGAAAGAGGACTAAGAAGGATATACAATTTCTTTAAGAAACCAAAGAGTAAGGGAGAAAGGGGAAGAGCGTTCAGGAAAGAGATAGGGAGGAAAATGTATTTTACATATAATGAATTTCAGAGAAGTATTTCATTTTTAGATAGAGAAAAATGCGGCTCTTTCATAGATCCACAGGTTCACTTAGAATCAAAGATTCTGTTAGAGATGAAAAGACTTAAAAAAAATAACTCTATTCAACTGTCTACATTTAAAGATGAGGAAACTTGAGACCAAGAAAAGTTAAACAACTTGTTCACAGTTACAAATCAGAAGTAGGGCAGGAACCATAACACAGATTTTCTAACTTAAGGTGTTCTTCCCCTACTCAATGTTGTCATCTGATGTAAGGAGAGATTTAAACAATAGTACAGCAATCGGTATTAATTACAAATACAAAATCAACAGATAAATTAGCTGTACTAAAATAAAACTGCGTGTTCCTTCTCCTTTGTTATAGGCTTGACCAAAGCACTCTGGTTTTTCTGGGAAGTTATACATATTCTCTATACATAGAGAAACATCTAAGGTTTCAGGAGTATTAAGTTTATTTGGCATTTTTCCCCTGAAAAACAAAGCTTGCTAGCTCTAATTGACTAATGAGAGTTAGAACCAAGTTCATCAACATGCCAAATAAATTCTGTTGTTAAAACACTGACAAAATATGTACTTTCCTGCTCCAGTAAATTGTCTTTAAAAGTTACCTATACTACCTGTGTGGAATATCTTCTATTTCATAAACTATGATTCTTTTTCATCAAGTGTCCACTATGATTTTCATTATGCTTCCTTCTCTGTAAACATATCCACAATAAGTTCTGTAAATGCTTTTTTATAAAAATCTGCTTTTTATACAACACACATGTACCCGATACTGATGATAAATTCCAACAACTGAAGCAACTGCAGCAATTAATACATATACCTTTCCAGAACTAGACGAGGCTGACCATACAAAACAATCCTGCTCCCAAGTCAATTACAAATAGTAAGCATTCTTTAGGATCCCCTGTTTTATAATTAATGTTATGTAAAGCAAGGGTGTAGTTCTAAGAAAATAAAATGCTTACAAATCAATCTTCCTCATATTCACCAATGTGAAACATGGACACTTACGCTCCTTCTCAGAGTAACTGATTCCTCTCTGGCAATCCTTGTGGCTGCCTCTAAAGCAGACTATTAAAAAACTTACAAACTGAGCCTCCAGAAAGAGAAAGAAGCAAGATATTAGAGGGAAAAGGAAAACAGAAGAGTAGCGGGGAAAAGAAGTGGGAGAAAGGCAAAGGCAATATACATTTGGAATTCTGTTTCACTCGAAATCAGCTCAGTTTCAAGTAAAATGCAACAAATATTCTGTTCACAACCTTTCTGGATTTCTTTTACGATCAAAGGCAAATGTTTTTTCAATGGCTTATATACTTCTCTTTAACTTGGAGCCATAATTCTCCCACAGCAAAATTCCATACTTTTCTAGGGAGCTATGCCCAATAAAATTTAAATTTAATTTAATCAAATTCAGAATAGGGCTTGAGAGAGAAAAAAAGGAACAGATAAAGAGCGAAGAAATATTTCTGTTTTCTACTGTTGTTGCATCATTTCAGTTGTGTCCAACTCTTCATGACTCCATCTGCCAAGAAGCAAATACTAGAGTTGTTCACCATTTCCTTCTCCAGGTCACTTTACAAATGAGGGAACTGAGGCAAACAGGGCTAAGTGAGTTGCTCAGGGTCACATAGCTATTAAGTATCTGAGGTCAGATTTGAAGGTGGGAAAATGAGTCTCCCTGACTCAAGGCATGGCACTCTATGTGCTGCACCACCTAACTGTCTGGTCTATTTTCTATTAGCTGCCTTAAAAAGTGGAGAGGACTATTCTACTTTTCTGTCAATATACCTTACAGATTCTACTACTGCTTATTAAAATACTGTGATTAATAAACTCAAACCTATGGAGTTCTTCAAAAATCTTTAGCACAGTAAGCTGAGCACACAAGAAGCATTTAAATGTTTATTGACCAGTTAATGCTGCCTTTGCCTACCAATTTCTGTCTTAAAGTAGATATTCTGGAAGTACAGTCTAAAGATCAAGTGAATAAATACATTTATCTAATATCACAACAAAAATGCACATCAACATATACACATGTAATAATAAAGCTAGGCAAAATTCCACAGTATTGATGTATCTTATAATGCTCATGTTGAACATGACAGTCTATGTTTATTTCTGATCTAAAATAACATTTATAATGTTGAGGAAAACCAGGTACTTAGATATCATCAAAATCAATCCCATTAATTCAATAATTTCAATATGTAAGCTTTGGTTAACTTTTCATGGAAAAGGAAGCAAGTGGAACAGGTCCTCTACTGAAATGATCTTTAGACTTAAAAATATGTCACTAAAACAGCAGATTTCACATCAAGTTCTACAGTTTTTTCATACCATCTTCAGCTAATACTATGTTTCTTGGGTTTTTCCCTTTAGTTTTCACTCTGCCTTTCCCTATTTCTTCATTAATGTACTCATTCTGATAATACAAAAATCAAATTTTTCTTCACTTAACACGTCCATTAATTTCCCATAAACTGTTTTTTGGCTATCATATGAGTTTTCCTCTCTTATAAAACACAGTTTGATTGAGGAAAGCACTTTAAATCAGTTTTTAGGCAGAAAGAAAATGACTGCTGGAGAATTTAGCTTTATGGTCCTTAAATATTCATTTTTCTCTCAAACTGGATTCCTTAAAAATACATCTTTATTCCAATATTTTAGGACATTTATAAAGAGAATTAAATAAGAAAATACCATACAGTGCTCAAGGACTCATTTTTATGAAAGGCATAAATAAGATGCTATGTATACACACATGCATAGGTATGTGCATACACAGACACATGACCATCTTTATGGAGACTCTGGGTGGGCATTAGCCTATCAAAAGAGTGGAAGAACAGAGAAATCCATGACACATAACTTTTATTCCTTTAAAACACCACTTTAATAACATGGGTGCATGATACAAGTCAGCTTTGTTTGAATCAAACTTACCAAACTTCGATACTGGCCCTGGAACAGTTTTGAAGTCCGACTGAGTAAAGACTGAGATCCAAGGGAATCAAAGGACTTTATTCGATGAGATGAGGGCCGAGCACATACAGAGTCACTTCCCAGCCCAATGTCTGAAAAGGTTATGCACAAAAAAAAGCTGAAGATGTCTGATACCATGCACCTTCATTACGCAATAGACCTTTAAAATAGGGCAGCAACATAAGAATACACCAAAAGACTTCCACAAAGCAAGTCATTTATGCAGTAGAAAAAGAAGAAATTCTGTCTACTGTATAAATGATTTGCATTCATTCCCCAATTACTTTTCCAGAAATTATCTGTAGCTAACTGTTCATATCAATCCCTTTCTGGCATATTTTTTTAAGTGTTTGACTTAAAATTATCCAAGCCAATTCTCAATTTGAAGGGTCCTTTGCAATAATTTTCATTAGTTACCCTTCCCCTAGAAAATACAAGCCTCTCCAAACAAATGGCTTAACAAAGGCAAGAGAGGGTAGCAAAGAGAGTCTAAAAGCAAGGAATTACTTGCAACAAATCAGAAAAAAGACCCATGTTTGAAACTAATTGAGGGCAACTACATTACCGTACAGTAGATCCTATTCCTTATAAGTGGGAACTATTTCATTCAATAAATTTGCATTCTCAATGCCTAGTCAGTGCATGTTGACTGATTTTTTTAACCTAGAAGAACCTTAAATGAAAACACACTATTCTACTACAAAACAAGCTGCAAAGACCCTCACTCATCTGTCAAATGGAGATACTTATACCATTTCGTTGACAGTGCAGTACCCAGGATAAAATTAAATAATATATATGAAAACACCATACAAAATTAAGCTATAATTTTGCAGCCTTTGACTCTTTCACCAACACCACAAGACCCATAATATGCCACTTATTTCATCAAACAGGATGCTAATGACCTACTGGTAGGAGACAATTCCATGCATCTTGAGGGAAAAAAATCTTCCCAGACATTCAGACATGGATATCACTAACAGCTCAAGTCTTATTACAATTGTTTCAAAGCCCCCAGAGCTATGTCATATAAAGAGAGCAGACATACTAAAGTACCATCCACATTTTCCTTTTTAAAAATACTAAAAATATTTTAACAGTCTACAACAATGAATGAGCCAAATCTAGTAAGGTTAAATTTAATCAGGTTAAATGTAAAGTTCTGAAACTTGGTTTTTAAAAGACAATTATCCAAGTATAGAATTGGGAAAGTTAGAAAGCACTTCATATGAAAAAGGCCTAGGACTTTTAAGAACAGACAAGCTCAATCAACCATGTTAATATGGTAGTCAAAAATGTTCATGTGACTCTAGGATACACTTATGGAAGCACAGCTTCTTTAAAAAAAAAAAAAGTGAGATTATATAGTCCCACCGTACTCTGCTCTGGTCAAATTACATCTGGAATAATACGGTGTTCAGTTCTAGGTACAACAGAAGCTCAGTTTATGAGTAACCTGGTTTATGTATGTTTCACTGGATGAGGAAAAATTTTTCGCAAAATTTGTCTTGTAGGACAAACAAAAATTCACAATACCAACATCATGTCCACACTTCAACAGCTCATGAAGGGATGAACTGAACTAGGACAATGGTTCTGGCTTTTTGGTTTGTTTAGTTTTTGTTTTTGCAAAAGTGCAAAATTTTGTTGAAAAACATACCCCAAATAAGGTTGTAGCAATGAAGAGCCACAAATATTTTTAACGATAATGCAATGTCACATTTCTGCGACATTCTGAAAAAACGTCAAAAACAAGTGTTGCTAGATTCCCAGTCAAAGCGAAGGTAAAGAAAAACAGAATCAGCGAGTCAAAACATGGAAGTGATTCTAAAAGCTGAAAAATAAGCGAAGGCAGTAGTGTTTGTCTTACTTTTAGTCAAGGTAGCACAAGAGAGAACACTCCCAACGCTAAGATTGCAGTGTTTTCTCATAGAGGGTATTCTCCTCTACCTCTCTCTCATCTCCCTCATGCCAGTCAAAGGCAAAGTGCAGGCTAATTTATTTTATTTTTGGTTTATATTATGTGCTAATCATTACTATTGTATTTCACACACATTAGGGACAAAAAAAACTTACTTAAAGTTATAAATGATTATTTTTATATTAATATTTTTGGGGATGTGGTACTGATCATCCCACTTTACATAATTTCCTTTGGAAAAATTCGCTTTGCAATATGAATAAATGGCATGAGGAACAGAATTTCGGAATCAATTAAGTTCGTTAAGCTGAGGTTCCAGTGTAATTTGTTTCAGAATGAACATTAACAAAATGAACAAAAGCTCAGTCTTCCTATCCCACCCACTCCCTAGCCATCAGTGTCTGCCCACTCCAAAGCTTCTGTTTATTTTGTGCATAGAAACCATATAAAGCTGCATGCCATCTCGGGGAGGGAGGTAAGAGGAAGGGGGAGAAAATCTAAGACTTACAGAAGTGACTGTAGAAAACTGAAAACAAATAAATAGAAAAAAAAAACACATAATGTCTGTGTACATCATCTTACCCTCCCCAAAAGAATGTAGGTTCCTTTGTTTCACTTTTTGTCTCTTTATCCTCAGTACCTATGACAGAGGCAGTGATACATAAACTGATAAAAAAAACTTGCTGACTGGTTGGTTGAAAATTGTGAGGTTACCGTTAGTGAATGATTTCACAGAGAAAAAAAAACCAAGGAGAGGGGAGGAGTTTACCAGAAAGAGTTAGAAATGGATAATTGTCCTCATGTATTTGAAGAATTCTCACATGGAAAATATGTTAGATTTATTCTGATAGGTCCTAGAGATCAGGACTGAGAGCAATGGGCAGGTAATGATAAGAGATATTCAGAAGCCCCTTACAAATAATTCATTCCTCTGAGCCTCAGAAGAGCTGTGGGCGCGAAGTGCAACAGGTATCACTGTCCCCCCGCCTTACAAAAGAGGAAAGTGACTTAGTCATGGTCATACAGCTTACTACCAGACAGTATTTAAACCCAGATGTTTTAAACTACAAGTTCAGCACTGTTTCCAGTATACCGTTTCTCAGAGTCCAGCTCTACCTTCTACATGATGTCTTTCCCTGTTCCCCAGATGCCAGGGTGCCCTCCCCAAAAGACCTTCTAATTATTTTGTGTGTGTATACATACATAGACAGACAGACAGACAGACAGATAGATAGATAAATAGATAGATAGATAGACAGACAGACAGACAGATAGATTCTCCCTGGTAGAGGATATGCTCCTTGAGGGCAGATACAGTTTCATTTCTACCTTTGTAACAACACTGCCTGCCTTAGTAATAAATATTTGCTGACTGATTCGAGGAAAATGCCTTAAGAATGAGAGCTATCCAAAAGTAGAATGAGTTGATTAAAAAGGTAAAAATTTTCTATTACTGGTGGACTTCAAATGAAAACTATATGACCACTTTAAAATGTTGAGGCCTGGAGGCCCAATCAAGACACAAGAAAAGTAGGAAAATGTACAACACCAGCTCCCCATTCTCAACAACTCCACCAAAAAGCTGAAGAAAATGTAGACTGAATCCTGGTAGAGGAATCCAAGAAAAAAATTACAGTGAATCATTTTTCAGCCCCAGTCAGCAGAAGGAAACAGGCAAAGCCATTCATTCACAGACACTGGAGACAGGGTTCTAGCCAGGAGTGCACATTATAAGGAGAACAACTATTTCTATTAAAAACACTAGAGAGCACAGGCCTAAGGAGAGCACTTCTTAAAACGATAAGCAGTATCTATTTAAAACCATCAGCTGTAGTGGGGACAAGCCAGAAGCCTTCTCAGTAAGATCCAGGGTGAAGCAAGGATTGCTATTATCATAACTATTCGATATTGTACTAGAAATGTAAACTACTGCAATGAGAGAAAGAAGAAGAAATTAGAGCAGGCAATGAGGAAACAAAACTATCACTCTTTGCAGATGATATGATAATATACTTGGAGAATCCTAAAGAATCAACTAAAAATCTAGTTGAAGTAATTAATAACTTCAAGGAAGTTGTAGGATATAAAATAAACCCACATAAATCATCACCATTTCTATATATTGCCAAGAAAATCCAGCAACAACAGATAGAAAGAGAAATTCCTTTTAAAATAATAACTGTAGACATTATCAAACATTTGGGTGTCTACTTACCAAGACAATCTCAGGGACAATATGAACACAATTACAAAACACTTTTCACACAAAGAAAGCCAGATCTAAACAATGGGGAAAATATTAACTGTTCATGAGTAGGCCAAGCCAATATAATAAAAATAAGAATTCTCAATTTAATTTACTTGTTTAGTGCCATAGCAATCAAACTACAAAACAGTATCTTTATAGAAATAAAGAAAAACATAACAAAATGTATCTGGAAGAACAAAAGGTCAAGAAGATCTAGGGAATTAATGGGAAAAAACACATAGAAGGTGGCCTACTGGCTCTGAAAATGCATTATAAAGTGGTAGTCATCAAAATCATCTGATACTGGCTAAGAAATAAGAGTAGTAGATCACTGGAACGGATTAAGTACACAAGACACAGTACTAATGACCATAGTAACCTAGTCTTTGATAAACCCAAAGGGGCCAGCTTTTGAGACAAGAATTCACTATTTGACAAAAAATTCTGGGAAAACTAAAAAACAGCATGACAGAAATTGAATAAAGACCAACATCTTATACCGTATAACAAGACATGGTCAAAATTTTTAATTTTAAGGTGAAAATAATTTAAATGTAAAAGGAGAGACCATAATCAAATTGGGAGAGAAAGGAATAGTTTACCTGTCAGATCCATGGAGAAGGGAAGAATTTAGGACCAAACAAGAGAGAATATTACAAAATTCCAAATGAATAATTTTGATTATATTAAATTTAAAAAATTTTTGCACAAACAAAACCAATGCAACCAAGATTAGAAGGAAAGTAGAAAGGAGGTGGGAAACAATTTTTACAGAGTTTTGTGATAAAGGCTTCATTTCTCATATATAGAGAGAACTGAGTCAAATTTACAAGAATACAAGTCATTCCCTAACTAATAAATGGTCAAAGGATATGAAAAGGTAGTTTTCAAAAAAATAAATCAAAGCTATCTACAATCATAAAAAAAAACTGATTAAATCATTATTGATTAGAGATATACAAATTAAAAGAACCCTGAGGTGCCACCTCACACCTATAAGACCTATTAATATGACAGAAAAGGAAAATGATAAATGCTGATGGGGATCTGGGGAAACTGGAACACTAACACACCACTGATGGAGCTGTGAACTAATCCAACCATCCTGGAGAGCAATTTGGAACTATGCCCAAAGGGCTACAAAACTAATGATCCAGCAATATTACCACTAAAAAAAGGGGGGGTAAAGGGCCTATTTGTACAACAGTTTACAGCAGCTTTTTTTGTGGTGGCCAAGAACTGGAAATTGAGGAGATGCCATAAACTGGAGAAGGGCTTAACAAGTTGTGGTATACGACAGTAATAAAATACTATTGTGCTATAAGAAATAATGAGCAGACTGATTTTAGGAAAACCTGGAAAGGCACCAACTGATGCAAAGTAAAGTGACCCAAACCAGGAGAACACTGTACACAGTAATAGCAACACTGGATGCTGATCAACTATCAATGGCTTGGCTATTTTCAGCAATACAATAATCCAAGACAATTCCAAAAGATTTATAATTAAAGAAAAATGCTATCCATCTCCAGAGAAAGAGGTCAAAGCATACCATTTTTCAATTTCTTTATTTTTTCTTTTAGGTCTGTATTTTCTTTCAAAACATGACTAATAATGGAAATATGTTTTGCAAAATTACAAATGTATAACCCATTTCAAACTGCTTACTATTATTAGGAAAGGGGGAAGAAAGAAGGGGATGGAGAAAATGTGAAACTCAAAATTTTAAAAGAATGAATTCTAAAATTCATCTCAACATATAATTGGGGAAAAATAAAATGTTATTTTAAAAAATAAAATAGGGAGTCAGAGCCAACATGGCAGAGTAAAAGCAGGGACTTCCCTGAGCTCTCCCCCAAAGACCTCCAAATACCTATAAAAAATGACTAAACAAATTCTAGAGCTACAGAACCCACAAAATGACAGAGTAAAACAAATCCCCAGCCCAAGACAACCAAAAGTCAACAGGAAAGGTCTTTCACACCTTGCAGGGAGCAGAGAGCAGTCCAGTATGGGCTGCACCTGCACAGACCAGCCAGATAGGCCTCAGGGGACTGAATCATTGGCAGCTGTGGCAGTTTCCACACTTCTCAACCCATAAACTCTCAAAAGGCCAGTGTGAAAACTCAGTGGGACCTGGGTGAAAAAGGAGCATGTAGTCTGGCTGGGTCAGCCCCAACCCCAGTCTAAGGACAGTTGGGGCAGTGGGGGAGGTGGGGATGGTGGCAGCCATGGGGCGGGTGGGACAGGTGGCAGCAGAAGCAGCAGTGGTAGAGGCTGCTTCTGGAGTTCTGGGCCCAAAGACTGAGGGTGATCAAGTGGCTCATAAAAAAATCCCTGAAGACTGGGGGGCACCACCCCCAGCCCCACCTCCACCCCCCACTGGAAGCAGTGTACTACCATGACAAAGAGTTAGAAAGAAAAAAAATAGAAAGTCAAGTGTTTGGCTAGGAAGATGAATAAACATCAAAAAAGAACTCAAACTACAGAAACTTACTTTGGTGACAAGGAAATCAGGACATACAACCAAAGGAGGGCAGCAGAGTTAAAGCTTCTACATCAAAAGACTCCAAGAATATGCAATGGTCTCAGGTCATGGAGGACATCAAAAAGAATTTTGAAAATCAAGTAAGAGAAATACAGGAAAAATTGGGAAGAAAAATGAGTGACACAAGAAAATCATGAAAGTCGAGTCAACAGCTTACTAAAGGAGACCCAAGAAAGTACTAAAGGAAATAACACCTTAAAAAATAGACTAACCCAAATGGCAAAAGAAGTCCAAAAACGAAATGAGGAGAATTCCTTAAAAAACAGAATTGGCCCAACGGAAAAGGAGGTCCAAAAGCTAATTTAAAAACTAATTCCTTCAAAATTTGACTGGAGCAAATGGAAGCTAATGACTTTATGAGAAATCAAGAAATTATAAAGCAGAACCAAAAGAATGAAAAAGTAGAAGATAATGTGAAATTTCTCATTGGAAAAACCACTGACTTAAAAAATAGATCCAGTAGAGAAAACTTAAAAATTATTGGATTGCCTCAAAAAAAGAGCCTAGACATCATCTTTCATGAAATTATCAAGGAAAACTGCCCTGATATTCTAAAACCACGGGGTAAAATAGATATTGAAAGAATCCACTGATTGCCTCCTGAAAGAAATCTCCAAAGGAAAACTAGAAATACTGTAGCCAAATTCCAGAGTTCCCAGGTCAAGAAGAAAATACTGCAAGCAGTCAGAAAGAAACAATTTGAGTATTATGGAAATACAATGAGGATAACACAAGATCTAGCAGCTTCTATATTAAGGGATCAGAGGGCTTGAAATATGATATTCCCGAGGTCAGAGGGGCAAAGACTAAAAGCAAGAATCACCTAGCCGGCAAAACTGCATATAATTGTTCAAGGGAAAAAAATGGATATTCAATGAAATAGAGAGCTTTCAAGTATTCTTGATGAAAAGACCAGAACTGAATAGAAAATTTAACTTTCAAATACAAGAATCAAGTGAAGCCTGAAAAGTTAAACATGAAAGAGAAATCATAAGAGACTTATTAAAGTTGAGCTGATTACCATTCCTACATAGATTCTTGTAACTCGTGAGACCTTTCTCAGTATTAGGGTAGCTGGAGGAGATAGAGAGATAGAGAGAAAGGAAAAGAAGGGGGGGAGGGGGCCAAGAAATTATACACACAATACTCACATAAAAGAGGCAAGAAAAAGGTTTCACAATGGAGAGAAAGAGGTGGGAAGTAAGTATGAATGAGGGACCTTACTCTCAGCATATGAGGCTTCAGGAGAGAATAATATACAAACCCAGTTGAGTATCTTACCCTACAGGAAAGTAGTGGGGAAGGTGCAAGAGAAAGGGTATCATAGAAGGGAGGGCAGATCAGGGGAGAGGGTTAGTCAGAAGCAAATACTTTTGAAAGGGGACAGGGTCAAAGCAGAAAACAGAATAATTGGGAGGAGGAATAGGATGGAGCGAAATAGAGTTAGTCTTTCACAACATGGCTATTATGGAAATTCTAGAGCAACAGAAGCCACAAAACAACAGAGTGAAAGAGATTTCTAACCCAATATAACCTGGAAGGCCGACAGGAAAGGTCTACCACACAAGGGCGAAGAGCTGAGTGAGGCGCAGCCCAGTGTGGGCTGCAAAGCACAGTGTGGCAGAGACAGGACCCGAAACAAGCCTTGGGGGTGGAATCCCCAGCAGCAGCAGTAGGTTCACAGATCCCTCAACCCACAATCACCAAAGACAGCTTCAAAGGTCAGTGAGAAAGCTTTTTCAACTGAGTGACAAAGGAGCAGGGTGTTCCCCTAATCCCAGCCCCAGGCAGCTGCAGTGGCAGAGGAGGAGGAGGCAGCAACAACAGCAGCATCCGTTTTGGGAGCCCTCTGTCTAAAGACCCTGGGGGAATTGAGCCACTGAGCTGGGTCTCAACCCTGAGTGGAGCTGGTAGAGGATCTGGAAAGGGAACTCTACTTGCAGATTCTGTGCAGAAAAGCTTTGGTAGCTCCCAAACCAGTGTGCAGGCCAGAAGAGGAGTTTACTCCTCTCCCTTGATTGTGCCACCATGGAGGAACTGAGAACTTAGAGGTTCTCAGAGTAACCCCAACTCCTGACAAGGACTCAAAAGTCAAGTAATTGGCTGGGAAAATGCCCAAAAAAGGGGACAAAAAATAAGACTATAGAAGGTTACTTTCTTGGTGAACAGGTATTTCCTTCCATCCTTTCTGATAGGGAAGAACAATGCTTACCATCAGAGGCCTCCAAAATAAATATGCAATTCTTAGGCCATGGAAGAGCTCACAAAAGGATTTGGAAAAGTAAGAGAGATGGAGGAAAAATTGGGACGAGAAATGAGAGCAATGAAAGAAAGTCAACAGCTTACTAAAGGAGACCCAAAAAAATACTGAAGAAAATAATACCTTTTGAAAATAGGCTAACTCAATTGGCAAAAGAGGTCCAAAAAGCCAATGAGAAAAATATTTTAAAATGCAGAATTAGTCAAATGGAAAAGGAAATTCAAAAGCTCACTGAAGAAAATAGTTCTTTAAAAATTAGAATGGAGCAGATGGAAGCTAATGACTTTATGAGAAACCAAGAAATTACAAAACAAAACCAAAAGAATGAAAAAATAGAAGATAATGTGAAACATCTCACTGGAAAAACAACTGACCTGGAAAATAGATCCAGAAGAGACAATTTAAAAATTATGGGACTATCTGAAAGCCATGATCAAAAAAAGAGCCTAGACATCATCTTTCATGAAATTATCAAGGAAAACTGCCCTGATATTCTAGAACCAGGGGGCAAAAAAAATATTGAAAAAATCCAACGATCACCTCCTGAAAGAGATTCTAAAAGAGAAACTCCTAGGAATATTGTAGCCAAATTCCAGAGTTCCCAGGTCAAGGAGAAAATATCGCTAGCAGTTAGAAAGTAACAATTCAAGTATTGTGGAAATACAATCAGAATAACACAGGATCTGGCAGCTTCTACATTAAGGGATCAGAGGGCCTGGAATATGATACTCCAGAACTCAAAGAAACTAGGATTAAAACCAAGAATATACTTCAGGGGAAAAAATGGTCATTCCATGATATAGAGGACTTTCAAGCATTCTTGATGAAAAAACCAGAACTGAATAGAAAATTTGACTTTCAAACACAAGAATCAAGAGAAGCAAGAAAAGGTAAACAGGAAAGAGAAATCATACAGGAGTTTCTAAAGTTGAGCTGTTTGCATTCCTACATGAAAAGATAATATTTGTAACTCTTGAGACTTTTCTCAGTATTTGGGTAGTGGGAGGGATTACACACACATGTACATACACACACACACACACACACACACACACAGAGCACAGGGTGAGCTGAATAAGAAGGGACCATATTTAAAAAAATAAAATTAAGGGGTGAGAGAGGAATAATATTGGGAAGAGAAAAGGAGAAATGGAATGGGGCAAATTATCTCTCATAAAAGAGGCAAGAAAAAGCTTTTTCAATGGAGGAGAAAAGAGAGGAGGTAAGAGGGGAAAAGTGAAGCTTAGTCTCCTCACATTTGGCTTAAAGAGGAAATAACATGCTCACTCTATTTAGTATGAAAATCTATCTTATCTTACACTAAGGAAAGTAGGGGAGAAGTGGACAGGTGGGATTGGGGGGATGATGGAAGGGAGGGCAAATGGGAGGAGGGGTAATTGGAAGTAAACACTTTTGGGGAGGGACAAGATCAAAAGAGAGAACGAAATAAATGGAGGGGCAGGATAGGATGGAGGGAACTATAGTTAGTCTTACACAACATGACTAGTATGGAAGTCTTTAGCAAAACTATACATGTATAGCCTATAATGAATTGCTTGCCTTCTCAGTGGGGATGGGTGAGAAGGGAGGGAGAGAAGTTGGAACTCAAAGTTTTAGGAAGGAATGTTGAGAACTGTTTTTGCATATAACTGGGAAATAAGAAATACAGATAATGGGTTATAGAAATCTATTTTGCCCTACAAGAGAGAAGATGAGGATAAGGGAAAGGTGGGGTGTGATAGAAGGGGAGACATACTGAAGGAAGGGGTAATCAGAATGGAAGGTATTATGGGGAGAGGGGAAGGGAGAGATGAGAAAATCTACAACTCAAAATTTTGTGGAAATGAATGCTGAAAACTAAAAATAACTAAATTTAAAATTAAAATAAAACTTACAAGTTTAAAAATAAAGCCAAATCTTTGCACAACACTATGCTGTTTCCTTAAATATCACATGATACAATTACAATAGGACTATAAAAGAGATTCTTTTACTAGAGAGAGGTAGAAATGATAGTGATATGTGCTCAAGAGGTATCTGATACTGGTTCCCCTCATTTTTCATTATTTATTTATAAATTACAGTATGGGCTTGATCATTCTGGCTCAAATGACATAGTTTGAGGCTGAAGCCTCTTTCTTCTCATATTTCCTTAGCTACTATACTATCATCAGCACCTTAAAGGAAAAGTAAATGAGGTGGGATTAAAATTCCTCAATTTTTCTTACAAGCAGCTCCAATAGGTTTGGTGAAGGTAAAATGTTGAAGATAAAAATATATCCATGGATTTTCTCTATCCATGCTCTTCCTATTTATAACTGTCATAGAGAAAAAAGAACTGGTTACATAAATTTTAACCTTTAAGTATCTTTTAAATGTATTTCATAAATGGGTCAGAAGTGTGAACACACACAAAATTTATTACCCTATACTTCAATCTAAACAATCTGGACAATTTAAAATATAGAAGGTGGTATTACTTCTATCTCTATACAGATGCCTAATTTTGTCTTTCACTATCAGTCTGTCAATATCAGATGTATGTTTGCTTACAAAGTATAGAGCTTTACAATGAAAACTTCTAGAGAACCTCTCTATGGTCACTAGCTTCCTCTGTCCATTCCTTTCTTATACTTTTACCATACCCAGAAGATCACAGGACCATAAATTTAGAGCTGGAAGTATCCTTTTATTTTTTAGTTTTACAACCTCTTCATTATGAAGGAATTAAGACCCAGAGAAATGATCTACCCAAGCTTTTCAGAAATGGTGACAGAGACAGGATTTGAAACTCAGTCTTCCTCTGGAAATTACTATATTATAATCTTAAAGAGGTAGTTGTTCCCCTGGGTTTCAAATGCCTAATCTGTAAAATGAGGGACTCAGAGATAAAATGGTCTCTGTGATCATTTCAGGTACAGAACTATGAGTCATATATCTTCTGGCCCTTTCCACTATGCCTCACTGCCTCTATCCATTCTAGAGTTTTTTCTCTTACTCTCTCTTCCTCGCTGAATTAATAAAAACCGAGATTTTCCCTGGGTACGATACACCTCTAACAGCACTTTTTAAGACTAGCTGCTCTTTTTACTACTTACTTCTCCTTATCATAAAGTCTGGGAAAAGGAAAAGTATGGATCTTTTATCACTTCTGGTCCATCCTTATGCAATAAAATCTCCAGCTTTGAAGCTTATTTCACTCAACTACATCATTCTCTCCCAATCTTTGTCATTGTCACCTAAAAATATCCTAGGTCTTCTTCCACCTTTCTATGTCTTTAGAACCTAGCTTCCAGACTTGTCCTTGATCCCTTCATCTTACATCAGACTTAGAGACTTCAATATCTACAATGAGGTTAACCTTTCAACATCCTGTCCACTCAGTTTAAGATCAGCAGTTTAAATATTATCTACCATGCTAGTCACATTAACTACCTTTTAAGTCTTACCTCTCTCATCCATCCACACCTAACAAATCAATTGCCACGTTCTTTTTATTTTACCTTGGCAATATCTTTCAAATGTATTCCTTCCTTTTCATTCGTAATAATAACCCTATTTCACTCCCTCATTACATGGATTCTTAATAATCTCATAATATGTCTGTGCATCATGTGGACATAAAATATATATACATATTTATAAATGAATCTAATGTCCTCTGACTGAAGGATGAAGAAATTAAGAAAAGATCAAAAAGGTCCAAGTAAGCAAGATGCTATCAAAGGCATCCTATTGCTAACTCTCTTATTTTGATACTTATTAAACATCCCACAAAGCGAAAATTAAGAAAATTTGAAAAATAATTAAAACATCTAGAATCTTTCCTTTTTGAACCCTACAAACAATTTCAAAATAGGATTCATAGGCATTTTCCAAGAAAAAAATCAAAAGTATAATTTCTCATCACTTATAAATGGCTAAGAATTGTAAAGATAGTCATACCAGTCTTAGCACATAAGTATAGGAGTAGGATGTTTCCCCAATACAGCTTCTGTGATTCTGAAAAAGCATATGTGTTTTGGGGTACTATTCACAAAACTACTTTCCTTGGTCATGATACCATCTGAATAACTATAATCTATCTATATGGATAACAGGTCCTGGCAGGTTCCACCTGAAAAACCTCTTCAGTACAAGCATGGTGACAAGGTTTGAAAAGGCACATCATGAGAGGGCTGGCAAATTTTTTTTTTAAACTACAGCAACTCATTAAACCATTAACTAAGGTTTAGAGTAGTTGTTATCTGCCAAAAGAACATAAGCTGCTTGAGAGCAGGTATGATTTTACTTAGAATTTATTTATTTTTGTATCTGTGTCCTCAACTTGCAATACAATGCCTCCTACTTAGTAGGTCCTTAATAAATGTTTATTGACTGAATGATTGAATAGAAGGAAATTTCACATCTTTAAAATATTAAGTACCGCACCTACTAATCTGGATCAGTACCACAATGCTCACTAGATATTTGGGCAGGGTAAATCAACACAAACTCTTTAAGAGAAAATCCAGAGAAAGGTCTTGTTAACCTATGTCCTAGATCCCTCTAATACCAAGTCTGATGCTTTTAAGATGAGAAAACTATACCTAAATCTTAAGCTACCATAGTGAAGTCAAGAGAAGAATTTTCCCACAGTAACAAAAAACAAAACAAAAAACAAACAAAAAAACCGAAATCAGTCAAACTAAATGTAAAGGACAACTTATTAAAATTAACAAACTGAAAAATGTTTACTTTTCTCTATTAAATAAAAGTACACTATTCTGAAACACTCTTGAAAACAATAATGCCAGGTCACCCTCTTCCTTCCCCCTTCCCCAACCAGAATTCAATGAAGCAGAACAGACTCTTACCTGCTGTGACTTTATTTAGAGTGACTAAGGAGCTGAGAACCTTGTTAAAATTCTGTCCCTGATAAAGATCATTTGCATCAAATGTCTGAAAGGGAGAAGGAAAAAAAGGTAAAATTAGTAAAATTCCAGATTTGTTTCAAGTTAAAATCATATGATCAACTATACAAATGATATGGGGATATATGTCTAAGGTTATAAGAATAGGAACTCCCTCATTTCTCTGAGTATCAGCTCCATGCTCATAGCTCTGGCTCAATTTCAAAAGAATTAGCAATCATCCCCCATGCTCTGCTCTCTTTTAACCTGAGGCTTAATCTTGTTCCTCTGCACTGCATTCAATAAATCGTTCAATAACAATAATAAAGTTTTGCTTTCCTCCTGTTGTTAGATCAGTGAAGAGTATCTGGCAGCCAGCCCAGAGAAGCTCAACAAGGGAAAAAGTTATAGGTCAGAGGATGAGGCTCCTTTTCCTGTCAAGGCAACAAGAGGTAAAATAACAGACTATTCCAGAGTTAACAATGGCAAAGCACTACACCAGGAAGAGTTCACATATGAATATAAAAAAGCAAAGGAAGAATAAAAAAGAGGTATGCAGAATGGAAAACAAGAATAGTGGTCAAGAGGCAGAGCTTCAACAAGGCACTTGCCCATTCCTAAGCTAAATCTGAAAACTGAATTCCTGATGTGTTAGTGTTTCCAAGTGGCTTTGGGTGTTTATTATTACACAAGCAAGCTAATTTATGACAAAATAAATGTGATAAGGAGTAGATTCATCTAGTATTAAAGATACGTACATTTACTTTTAAAAGGTGACATTAAAAATTCTTTCTAATTGCACCCTCATCATTTGGCGATGCACTGGAAGTGGGCTGCCCAAGGACATATACGTATACTTCTAAGCAGCACTTCTAACTTTTATAAAGAACACTAAAAGTTAGACCAAAATTATGTCTGAGGCTGCATTTTTCCCTATATGGAAATGTCCAAAAACCTAACAAACAACTGAGACTGGTCAGTTCAAGGAAATGTGTCAGTGCTAGAAATGGGAAAGATCAAGTCCACCATTTGGCCAATGTAGAAGACATAGAGTTACAGGATCACAGGTTTAGAGTTGGAAGACCTCCATATTTTAGTTCAGACCTCCATATTTTAGTTCAAACATAATAAAAATGAAACATAACCTTTAACTGAATGCCTATCAAAAAAGTCTAAAAAAATCAAATATATCAAACATCACTCCCAAAGCCATGTAATATAGAGAAAAATACTACACTGTTATAAGTAATGTTATTTAAGGACCAAAACTATATAATTTTTTTTTAAATGTAGGATTCCTCTTTGGAAAAAATGTGAATGATCTAATCAGTATGTTCTTCTGAATATTAGCAGACACTCAGGAAATATTTTCATTCATTGAAAAGTCTCTACTAAGTATCTAATATGTCCACAGTCTATATAAATTAACTCATCTGTATCCATATTAATATACAACACTACACCTATTATTTGTGCCCTGGTTACAACTCTAATAACAGAAACATCCCTTGTTTGTATTACTCTGAATCTACACTTTCCAGTCCTCTCCATCTCATCTTGCCTTAGCACCATGAACTTTGAAAGCACTTAAATTAAACCAAAGTTCTCTGTAAAAGATCTAAGAGGGAAGTTCATTTAAATAAAATGTCAAAATGGCAGAAAGGGGAGAAGGGAGTTCTCATTTTATTCAAGTATTTTAGTTCTGAAAAATTACTTGCTTTTTGGTGTTGTGTGTCTAGCATTAATGAAGAAACAATTACAATAACTGTAATAAGTTAAGAGAGATATGATCTGGGCCTGTGATTTCATTGATATAAATAACTCCCAAGTGAAAAAAATTCCCTCTCACCAATACAGATCGGAACCTTCCCTATAACTTAATAGTTTCAGAACGCTGACCAATGTTACACAACCGGTACTTGTCCGTGGACTATAAGGCCCACTCTATCCACTACTCTACCTTCTTATTAAACTACTGTAAAATATAATTTAACGACAATGATAAATAAGGAAGAAAAAAAGTTTAGAAACTACTTAAAACAAGTAGAATTAAAGTTGGCTATCCTTAACTGTGTACTACATTTTAATACAAAAAACTTTCTAAAGAATCCTTTCAGAACTGATGAAAGTTACTTTTAATAGCGAAAAGGAAATGTAACAAAGGAAAAAATCTTTAGAGATCTGAATTATTTGTGGAAACTCTACATATTTAGTAATGTAGCTTTTAACATGAATGCTGAAATTCAAGTATGACCAATAGTGGAGGAAATAAAGATCCCCTCTATAAAAGGAACTACCACAGATACCAGACTGGCTAATTTCAGAAGTTCTAAAAATCCATGACTTAAAGTAAATCCTACTTCAGACAAAAATAAATAAATAAATAAGCGGTCCAAAGATTATCCAAACTTAAGAAATAATGTAGCATATGTTTGTTTTTAATTTTGTGTTTGGTTTTTTGAGGGATTTTTCCCCCGCTCTGAGTCTCAGCTTCCATAATTAGCTAAGGCTTCCTGGAGAAGAGTGCAGTCAAGCTTAAACATTCAGTCTAATTCTAAAACTTATTAGTTTGAAATAAAAGTACATATAAATTTTAACTAACCTTCATCGTGGAGAAAAAGGCAGCACCTTCACCAGACCAGTTAAATGCAAGAATAACAGGATGCTAAAAACACAAAGTTTCCTGTTGTTTCAGAACTATTCCTCTTTTCCTACTTGGATACTAAGCACCATGTGATTGGTTGAAATTACCTACCAATAGGCTCCAACATGATGTCAGAACTTCAGTGAATGCACACATATCATTAGTATTACTTAACAGGAAACCAGACAATAAAAATGAGATAAATGTTTTCTACAGACCAAAAAGAAAATTTAATAGCTAGCACTATTAAGTGATCTAATGCTCTCTTGTACTGTAAAACAGTAAAATTCTTGATTAAGTAGAAATCTATTAAGAACAGAAATCAAAAGAATTTCAGGAAAGAGGAATTTACTAGAATAAACTTATTATAAGATAAATCTTCCTAAAAACTGTTTCAATTTCACTTGAATACTTCTTTAAAAATAATGTAAATTTATGTCAGTGAATTAAATTTAACACACTATGATATTCCTTACTCAATAGCTTCTAATCAAAAGTACTGTATTTTTAAGTGGAATTTATGACCACACCTTAACTTCTCCCAAATACCACAGGGCCCCATGAGTGGCTAAGAAAAAGAACAATAATATTTATATTACAGGAGTTTTTTTGGGAGAGATGAGTGGAAAAGAGAAAAATCAATGACCGCTGGGGGTGGTGGTGCCTATTTTTAAAAAAAAGAAAAAAAGGACAAGAAGAGGAAGTCAGAAGTCATTCTCTATACTCTAGAATACTGTTCTAGCATAGTAATGAAATTACTATAAAATTCTGTTCCTATGTACTAACCATCTACTAGTTAGTAAGAACAGGGCTACATCACAACATAGCTGCACGAGGAAAACAAGAGACTTAGACAATTCACAAAAAGACAGGTGAGAGGGGAGATGGCGGCGCCCCAACCTAGCTGCCGCCCTTCACATCAAACTGAAAGGC
Source organism: Bettongia penicillata ogilbyi (assembly GCA_023548195.1). NCBI lineage: Eukaryota > Metazoa > Chordata > Mammalia > Diprotodontia > Potoroidae > Bettongia > Bettongia penicillata. Next base: position 1,384,759 of record JAJHZJ010000021.1, read on the forward strand.
TGACCCGCCTTGGCCATTCCAAGGTGCAGGTCAGATGAGTCAGAAACGAGAGCTGTTCCCTCTACTTCCCATTTAGGGAGAGCCCAAAGCAACAGCCTGGAGAGCTCTCTCTTAGGGAATGATGGGTCCAGAGGGACGCACACTAGGGTCACTAGCTCTTAGTGCAGGTCACTGCTTCCCCCAACCAACCACCACTAGAGGCTTCCTTTTCCCTTCTTTTATTTCTTCCTTAAGCTACATCTGCCTGCGTAAAAGGGGGAACCACTCTCTAATGCTCTCTCCTTTCCCCAGTATAACTGCCTGGCCTGCGTCTCCACCACAGAATACTTGACTCTCAGATTCAGAAGGAACTTAACAGACCATTTATCCAACCAGTACTCTCCTCTACAGCTTACCTAAGAAAAGGGAATCCAGCCTTTGCTTAAGGAACTCCAAAGATGAGGAGCATACTACCTTCCATGTAGTCCATATTTCACCTTCAAATACTTCTGATAGGTAGTTTCTCCCTAAATCAAGATGAAATTTGCCTCTCTACAACCTTCCATGCAGTATTCCTGTTTCGGGGGGGTGCCACTGAATGACAGCACTAAAACATAGCCCTGGGGACAACTTTTCAAATACTTGAAGACAACTACCATGTCTCCCCCTGGAAGTCTAGCCTTCTCTTGACTAAATATCCCTAAATCCTCAACTTCTCATCAGACAGCATAAAATCAAGGTCTTTCACCATCCTGGCTGTATTATGTTGAATCTTTTTTATATAACTATGATTACACAAACAAAACAGCAAACTTAAACAAATACCATATATTTTTAACTGAAAATGAGCAAAGCGGGAGGAATATGGATACAGAAAATGAAATATGTCAGATCTTTTTAACAAGTTGATTTTGCTAAACTTTCCCCCTTTTTTGTAATTCTTTATTTTAAGAGACTGGCCCCTCTAGAAGGAGTTGGAGAAGGACTACATTTGAGAAATTTAGGTGATAAGAAAAAAGATATGAACAAAAACTCATTTTTTCAAAGTACAAACTAAAACAATCTCTCAAACCAATGATTTATGTAAATAAAAAGGGAAAAATGAAAACTGCTGTGAAATAAGTAGCTCATAATGTAAGCCAAAAAAGTCCATCATGTTCCCAATAAAAATACAAATTTTTCAAGGAAAGGCTTGACTCTTTCCCTTTCAGCTTTAATCCCTCGCCCTTAGTATGAACTTAATAAACAAATGCTGACTGACTGGCTGAAAACACAATGCAAGGAATAAGCACTGAGTAAGTTACATGTTCTATTGTTCAAACCGGAGTAAAACTGACTTGAGTATTTTAGATCAGTCTTGTGGTCATTTTGGTTCCACTGAAATAATTTAAAATCAAGGACTGCATCAGTGAGAAAGTCTAAAAGCTACTTTGCTCAAAACAATAATTAAGGACAAACTGTATGTCAAATGCTTTGGGAATACAAAAAAAAGGAGAAGATCAACAGAAGAAAAAGATAAATTGTTTTCTTAATTTTGTACTAGCATTAAGTGTGGACTGATTTCAAAGTTCCTTACAAAAAGATATAATAATAATTAAAAACATTTGGGTTCCTTTTGAAACAAAAATAAAGAGAATCCTTTCAAAATGTGAGAAAAGAACTAAAAAAAATAGAACCAAAATAAAAGGTTACCAACTTTATTTCTTTTTATTTTTTTACCACAAAATACCAACTGGGCTCAAGAAAATAGCATAAACCTATAGAGATAATATTTCCATCTTTTCCAAAATAATTCTGTCAATTATTAGAAATTCATCTCCCCCACTTGCACTATATGCAACAACAACCAAAAAAAAGACTAAATACAGCAATGCAGATGTAGAGCTGGAAGAGATTTTAGAAATGTTTTAAGGCCTAAAGTCTCAAGTTACACAATACAGGTCACAGAGATCAAGTGATTTGCCTAAGGACATACTCGGGTAATGAGTGGCAGAAGTAGAATTCAAACTCAAAACTGCTGACTCCAATTCCAATGCTCCTTCCATAGAACCATTCTGCTAACAATGGTGATAAAAAGAGTATGCAATGTTACCTTTCTCTGAAAAAAAGAAATACCCATAAATATAATCTGAAAAATTGAAAATCTCAGGAAAATCAATCTCCGTTATAGTAAAAACTGTGCTCTGCCCATAACTTGATGGATGCTATCCACACGTGAAAAATAGCAACATCAGTGCAATACAGAAATTCACCCAATTATAAAACTTCCCTTTTAAAAGACTTACAATCCTAACCAAAATATCTCGACTATTACTAAAGCAATAATCACACACAGAATCCCCAAAAAGTATGTATATGTGTACACGTGTGTGTGTGAGCGTGTATACATACCACACAAATGCCTTAAAAATAATATTGTGGTGTGGGAAAACTGGGACTCTAATACCTTGTTAATGGAGTTGTAAACTGATCCAACTATTCTGAAGAACAATTTAGAACCATACCCAAAGGGCTATAAAATTGTGCATGCCCTTCGACCCAGCAATACCACTTCTGGGTCTGCACCCCAAAGAGACCTTTTAAAAGGAAGGGTACCAGACCTATATATACACAAATATTTATAGCAGCTCTTTTTGTGGTAGCAAGAATTGGAAATTGAAGGGATGTCGATCAATTGGGGAAGGGCTGATACAAGTTGTTGTATATGCTTATGATGGAATACTATGGTGCTCTAAGAAATCACAAAGCAGAAGGATTTCAAAAATATTTGGAAAGACTTACTTGAACTGATTCAAAGTAAAGTGAGCAAAACAGGATCATACTGTACACAGTAACAGCAAAATCATATGATGATCAACTAAGAATGACTTAGCTATTCTCAGAACACAATGATCCAAAACAATTCTAAAGGACTTGTGATGAAAAATGCTATCTATACCCATGGAAAGAAATGGTGGAATCTGAATGCAGACTGAAGCATACTTTTTTTTAATTTATTTTTCTCAGGGCTTCTTTTGCCTGTGTTCTTTCACAACATGACTAATATGGAAATATGCTTTGCATGACTGCACATGTATAACCCATATTAAATTGCTTGCCTTCTCAAGAATGGGTGAAAGAAGGGAGAAAACTTGGAACTCAACATTTTAAAGAACAAATGTTAATTTTTTTTACATGTAATTGGAAAAAAAATACTTAGAGTATTAAAAAGTTTAAAAAATTGTACTATGATTAAATAGCTTCAATAAATTCAGTAACTATTCTTCAATAATAAAAGGAAACATGGTTTACCAGGGCTTTTTTTTTTTTGAATTCTGCACAAATGTTTTAGTAGATCCAGCAGTAAAGCATGCCCTTACCTCAATATGAGATATCTGTTTAGATTAGAAATAAATCATCTTAGCAAATGATATCTTTAATAAATAAATTGCTAGAAAGAATGCAATAAAGCTTAAGTTATTAAAAGAACAGAATACATAGTTAAACAAAAAACTGTAAAGGAACAGAATCATTAGGAAGAAGCAGAGTTTCAGAAAATGAGATGTCCAATATGTTAAAAAGTGTTAGCTTCAACTTTAAAGAACTAAGATCATAAAGTTGTCTTTAAAGCTATACATTGTTAAATCTTAGTAAGATAATCTGATTCAAGAGGAATAAATTCTCTGAAAAGAAAGTAAAATTTAAAAAATAATAGAATTCAGTACAGAATTCAGTACAGAATAACAGTAAAAAGGGAGTTTTAGAAATCTAATCCAATGCCCATATTTTATAAAAACTGATGAGAAGACATTCTTTTTTCAATATATTCATTTTATTTATTTTTAATGTTCTACAATCACTACCATAAAACTTAGATTTTTTTTCCTTCCTGCCTACCCCTCACCCCGCCCCTCCCCGAGACAGCATACAATTCTATATAGGATCTACACATACATTCCTATTGAATACATTTTCACTGTAGTCATGCAGTGTAGAAGCAAACTAAAGGAGAGACATCATCTAACAAACCAAAACATAATACACACACACACACACACACACACACACACACACACACACACACACACACGATCTGCTACATTCTGCAATTAAATTCCAGTTCTTTCTCTGAATGTAGAAGGTATTTTGCTTTGGAAGACCATTGGGAATTTTTTTTTTATATCTTTGCATCGCTATGAAGATCTAAGTGTACCAGAAAAAATTCTCGCACACTGTGGTCGTAGTTTTGAACATTCCTAATAGTAAAAAAAAAAAACTACAGTAATTTGTGTTCAAGAGACAGAAAATCTATAACCTATACTGAAACTATTTTTTCTGAGAATTTGGCTAAATATGAAAAGAATACAAAAGGAGAAAAGACAAAAGGAGAAAAAATTATTTCAAATTCTTGTTAGTTTTAGAATCTACTGATATAGTCAAGAAAAGATGAGAAGACGAGGAAACAGACTTTTTAGATTCAAAATCCCTATCACTATTCAATAGGGCCCTCAAACGTTAGAATACTCATTCTCTATGTAAAATAACACAGAAGACTATCAAGTACTAAAGAGTCTGATCAGAAAGTCAGTTAAAGAAATGAGAACCAAGAGTGGCACATTGGAAAAGCTGCTACATTTTTGTCAAAGGACCCAGGCTGGAATCATCATTCTGCCACTAACTACTTTTTTTGCCTAGAACAAGTCACTAAATCTCAATGGGTCTGGGTCTAAGTTTCATCAGCTATGAAATTGAAGAGTTAGACTGAATGGTCTCCACAGACCCTTCCTTCCAGCTCCAGACCTATAATCTAAGGAAATGTCGATCAGAATGGAAAGATAACAGAGGGACTCAGTCAGCAATCATAAAAATAAATATGAAAACAGAAAAGCATTTCTAACGAAAGAATGAAAAGCCAGGGAAGAATTACAGAGATTTGTGGAGGGAGAAACGAAGGAGGTAGCCACAGACGGTACTTTAGAAAGGAAAAGCAATTCATAGTTACACGTGTCAAGTCCAGAACTCTATCCTGGGTCCTTTTCTCTTCTCCTGTATCCAAGGATTCAATCATGTCTGTGGGGTTGATTCTCAAATCTACTTATGTAGTCATAATCTCTGATGAACTCTGGTCTCATGTCTCCAACTACCTCTTGGAAATCTCAAACTGGATAACCTGTAAAGATTTTAAACTCATAATGTCCAAAACTGAACTCATTATCCTTCCTCCCAAACCCTCCTCACTTCAAAATTCTCTATTAACCACTGAGGGCATGACCATCCTCCCAGACATTCAGGCTCATGTAGTCAAGATTTTTATTTTTGTCACATCTCTTACATTCATCCCCTTCTCTTTTTTCACTGGCCACTGCTGTATTACTATTCTAATAGTCTGCTGGTTGGTGTCTTGGCCGTAAGCCTCTACCCACATCAGTCCATTCTCCACTAAGCTGTCAAAGTGATCTTCAGATAGGACCACTATCTCATGCCCCCTACTCAATCAATTCTAGTAGCTCAACAATCACCTCCAGGATCAAAAATAAAATCCTCTGGCATTTCAAAACCCTTTACAGCCTGCTACCCCCACCACTGTTCTTCTAGTCTTCTTATACCTCACACTTCAGCAGCCTCCACCATGTGCTCCTCCATCATATGACACTGGCCTCCTTGCTGGTCCTCCAACAAGACATTTCTGCCTCCAGCTCTGGGCATTTTCAGTGGTTGTCCCCCATTCCTGAAATGTTCTCCCTCTTTGCCTAAGCCTCCTTGCTTCTCTGGCTTCCTTCAAGTCCAAGCAAAACTCTTACCTTCTACAGAGCCCTTCCCAATCCCTCTTAGCTCTAGTGCTTTCCTTCTGTTAAATATTTCTAATTTATCTTACACATAGTTGTTTATATTCTATCTTGCCCAACAAATGGACTGTGAGCTCCTTGAAGCTGGAAACTATCTTTACCTTCCTTTGTATCTCCAGGGCACTAAACACAGAAGGTGTTTAATAAATATTTACTGGCTGACAGACTGATGAAGTGATTGGTGGTAATTAAAAAGAAAAAATTACCAAGTAAGACTTCAGAGTCCAAACAGCAAACAAAGGAAAGTATTCTCAGGCCATTTTTAACCACTACCACAAATTCCAAATTAATTCCCCTTCCCCAAATTCAAACAATGGTATTACGGATATCCAAGTGTTTGCCTCACTCCCCTGTCTCCGTTTTCTAGATCGCTAAGACTCCACCCAAAACAACTTTCTCTCTGACTAAAGAGCTTCAGGGAGAATCATAGGACTAGATCACCTATTTTATAGATAAGTAAACTGAGGTACAGAAAAATTAAGTTACTTGGCCAAGGTTACAATGGTAATTATTGATAATAGTTTCAAAGCTCCTATTTCCTCATCTATAAAATGAAGTGATTGGACTTACCTCTTAAGGATCCTTCCAGTTTTTATTCAGTGCTCTCTATGGTCTATACTGCTTGAATGCAATACCTAGACACATTCATTCACAAGTGAAGAAGCAACTGTTTTACAAAGGAAAAATGCAACATTAAATCCTCAGTAATATGAAGGAAAAATATAATCTTCCACTGGAATGAGATTGAATTAGTTATGGTATCAATGGGAATTCAATGACAGAGAGAAGAACAGTAAATACAGAGTCTACTCAGATGGAAAACATTCAGCTGGTATATTTTGCTTATGTTGCAATAGAAATGTTTGCATTATATTTGGTATACTGTATCTGACTGCCTGAGCATATACAGACTTATCTTTATATACATTCTAGTTTGATGTCTCATTGTGGCAAGCAGGTAACCCCTAGGAGTTTGAAAGCTATGACAGCAGAATCTAAAATTTGACAAATTTTTCCAAGCTACAGAGGGCCCTGAGATGGACCATATGAGGTATGAGTTACATCAGCTGACCTGTCTAGAGAAACATGTGTGTTTTTTGACAATAAGGGCTTGAAATAAATGGATGAAATGCAAAAATAAAGTAAATCTGACTGGGGCCAGACTACAAAGCTGGAATGCCAGGTTAAGGGTTGAAGATTTCATATTATAGGGGAGGAGCCAAGATGGCGGAGTAGAAAGACTCATGTATGCTAGCTCCGAATCCACAGCCCATAAATTTCCTGTAAAAAGAACTCCTCACAAATTCTGGAGTACTGCAAGCCGCGCACCAATGCAGTGGAAGAGATTTCCATTTCAGAGAGCCCTGGAAAGCCGACCCCAAAGGTCCATCGCACTCTGGACAGCGAAGTCCACCCCTGAGCTGCCCTGGCCGCACGGCCCCAGAGGAGCAGACCCGAGCAGGCTTCAGGGACAGAATCTCCGGTGGCCGTGAAGGTCCCTCCACCCACAGGCACTACAGGTCAGTGAGAGAGACTTCTGGGCTGGCCAAGCGGGGAGCAGGGTGTCTCCGTGGCTCGGCCAGTCGAGAGGCAGCGGCAGAGGCAGCCCCGGCCCGGGGCTTCTGGAGCAGCAGGCAGGAGCTCAGGGCCGTTACCGAAGGTCTCTGAATGAAACCCCTGAGGGAACGGAGCCTGGGAGACACCGCCACCCGCTCCATTACTGAAGGTCTCTGTATAAAGCCCCTGAGGGAACTGAGCCTGGGAGGCGGCCCTGCCCCCACCCAAGCACCAGAACTTAAGCTCACGTTGAATAGCAGCCACTCCCACCACTGAAAGCCCTGAGGCTGGGAAGTAGCACTTGAATCTCAGACCCCAAGCACTAGCTGGGCGGATCTAGGCAGGGGTGGAGACAAATCTCAGAAGTCAAGTAACAGGCTGGGAAAATGCCCAGAAAAAGGAAGCAAAATAAGACCATAGAGAGCTACTTTCCTGGGGAAGAGATGTTCCTTCCTCCCTTCATTTCTGATGAGGAAGTACAATGCTTGCCATCAGGGAAAGACGTGGAGGTCAAGGTCTCTCTATCCCAGACATCCGAGGTGGATGTCCGGTGGGCTCAGGCCATGGAAGAGCTCAAAAAGGACTTTGAAAATCAAGTTAGACAGGTGGAGGAAAAACTAGGAAGATAAATGAGAGAGATGCAAGAAAAGTATGAAAAACAGGTCAATACCTTGCTAAAGGAGACCCCAAAAAATGCTGAAGAAAATAACACCTTGAAAAATAGGCTCACTCAATTGGCAAAAGAGCTTCAAAAAGCCAATGAGGAGAAGAATGCTTTCAAAAGCAAAATTAGCCAAATGGAAAAGGAGGTTCAAAAGCTCACTGAAGAAAATAGTTCTCTCAAGATTAGAATGGAACAGATGGAGTCTAATGACTTTCTGAGAAACCAAGAAATCATAAAACAAAACCAAAAGAATGAACAAATGGAAGAGAATGTGAAATATCTCATGGGAAAAACAACTGACCTGGAAAATAGATCCAGGAGAGACAATTTAAAAATTATGGGACTACCTGAAAGCCATGATCAAAAAAAGAGCCTAGACATCATCTTTCATGAAATTATCAAGAAAAATTTCCCTGAGATTCTGGAACCAGAGGGCAAAATAAGTATTCAAGGAATCCATCGATCACTGCCTGAAAGAGATCCAAAAAGAGAAACTCCTAGGAACATTGTGGCCAAATTCCAGAGTTCCCTGGTCAAGGAGAAAATATTGCAAGCAACTAGAAAGAAACAATTCCAGTATTGTGGAAATACAATCAGGATAACACAAGATCTAGCAGCTTCTACATTAAGGGATCAAAGGGCATGAAAAATGATATTCCAGAAGTCCAAGGAACTAAGACTAAAACCAAGAATCACCTATCCAGAAAAACTGAGTATAATACTTCAGGAGAAAATATGGTCTTTCAATGAAACAGAGGACTTTCAAGCATTCTTGATGAAAAGAGCAGAGCTGAAAAGAAAATTTGACTTTCAAACACAAGAATGAGAAGAAGCATGAAAAAGTAAACAGCAAAGAGAATTCATAAGGGACTTACCAAAGGTGAACTGTTTACATTCCTACATGTAAAGACAATATTTGTAACTCTTAAAACGTTTCAGTATCTGGGTAGTTGGTGGGACCACACACACACAGAGGCACACACACACACATACACACATGCATGCACACACAGAGACAGAGAGCACAGAGTGAATTGAATAGGATGGGACCATATCTTAAAGAAATTAAGGTAAATGGTGAGAGAGAAATGTAGTGGGAGAAGAGAGGGTGAAATGGAATGGGGTAAATTATATCTCATTCAAGATGCAAGGAGGAGACTTTTTAGTGGAGGGAAAAAGAGGAGAGTTGAGAAAAAAACATGAAGTTTACCCTCATCACATTCGACTAAAGGAAGGAGTAAAATGCACACTCATTTTGGTATGAAAACCTATCTTACAGTACAGGAAAGTGAGGGAGAAGGAGATAAGCAGGGAGGGAGGGATGATGGAAGGGAGGGCAAAGGGAGGAGGCAGCAATTTGAAGTCAACACTCGGGGAGGTACAGGATCAAAAGACAGAATAGAAACAATGGGGGCCAGGATAGGATGGAGGGAAATACAGTTAGTCTTACACAACACGACTGTTATCGAAGTCATTTGCAAAACTACACAGATATGGCCTATATTGAATTGCCTGCCTTCCCAAAGGGAACGGGTGGGGAGGGAAGGGGAGAATTTGGAACTCAAAGTTTTAGGAACAACTGCTGAGTATTGTTCTTGCTACTAGGAAATAAGACATACAGTTAATGGGGAATAGAAAGTCATCTGGCCCTACAGGACAAAAGAGAAGATGGGGACAAGAGAAGGGAGGGATGATAGAAGAGAGGGCAGATTGGTGATAGGGAAAATTAGAATGCTTGGTGTATTGGGGTGGGAGGAGGGGATAAATGGGGAGAAAATTTGGAACCCAAAATTTTGTGAAAATGAATGTAAAAAGTTAAATAAATAAATTTATATTTAAAAAAAAAAAAGAAAAGCTCCCAATTTTGGAACTGGTTCGTGGAGTCCAGAATTTCATTGAGTTATGAGTTAAATAAAGTTGCTGTTACTTGCTATCAAAAAAAAAAAAGATTTCATATTATAATCAACAAGAAGTGTGTATACAGACATACAAGTAAATACATATAAATATGAATACTTCAAGAATCTGGTATTTCCACAAAGTAAGTTCTTCTACTACCACCATATATTACAATTCCTTATGTCTTATGTCTTAGTAAACTAGCCTTCATGAGAGATGACTAAATAATTGTCCATTCTGAAGGTAAGACTCTCTGACCTCATCTAGTCCTGTGATCAGATCAAAGACATACAGTTCATCACTGAGCTCATAATCAGAGCAGAGCATCTTTAGCTAGGATGGACCTATCAGAAGCTGTACTGTACTGGCATAATCTTCAAGAGTTCAGGAATCGCTTCCATCCCACAATGAGACATCACAATATAACTTTAGTGGACAGTACATATACCAAAGTCTGAGCAAATAAAATACACATACACATTACTACTGAAGCATAACCAAAATAGACTTCTCCATCAAAGAAGCCCCTATCCTACCATTCACCACTCTGTCAGCAAGATTCCAGTTCATATCATGCCTAGTTCAATTTCATTCCAATGAGATTATATTATCCTATGATATCAATGAAGCTTCTGTGATGAACTCTTCTTTATAAAACAGCTGCTGGTGAAGCAACCCACCTCCTACCATACATTTTTTAAAACAAATAAAAGTATGAAAATTCTGACTTCTCTACACACACACACACACACACACACACACACACACGCATGCGCGCATGTGCACGAACAAACTTTCAGTCATGTTTTTGGAGGAAAACCAAAAAAGTGAAGGGCTGTAGGGGAGAAGGGGAGCAAAAAGGGGGAAAGAGGAATGAGATGCAGCCTACATTACTCTCAGGATCTTTTTATTGCCTTAGTGAGCTGTACCCCTTTACTCCCTTTTAGCATCTCTGTACAGCCCACTTTGACCTAGATCTGCAGCAGGACTAATCTGCTCTTGTTTTCATCTTTGCTAAGCACTTCACCTAAAACTGCCATGCTCTGCTCAGTGCCTGTTTAGACCTACATGGTCCTTAAAGAGCTGATGCCTTTTAGAACACTAGTTTTCCGAGTGAAAATCTGTTATTTGTCTGGCACACTTCACCTATGTATACTTGTGGTGCTATATGAATAATATATAAACATAAAATCCAGATGGGAGCACACCAAGGCAGCCAGGATATCAGGATGCATTGCCAGCGGGGCTTGCAGGTGGAATACTATAACTACAGTGGTCTTAAAAGTAGGATCACAACCCCAGAAGACAGCAAGAGATCTAACTAGTTATATCCTTAAGCAATAACTCAAAATATTACAATAAAGAAACTTGGTGGTTTTCTATTAATTTTATTTAAAGCACTCACTTTCTTATTCTCTTTGTTCAATTCCAATTTCTCTCCTTCCCTTACCTACTCCCCAACTCAATAAGAAGGCAAGAAAAATAAAACCTATTACAAATATATATACTCATACAGAACAAATTTCTGCATTAGCCATATTAAAAAAAAAGTAAAAATAAGAGAAGAAAAAAAGGAAAAGAAAAAATATACTTCAACTCTGAGTTTATCAGTTCTCTATCTAGAAGTAATAACACGTTTTATCATGGATCCTTTGGAATTGTGGTGGGACAGCGCATTGAACAGTTACTAATTGGGTCTGCTTGCTTCCCTTTGCATCAGTTCAGGTATGTCTTCTCAGGTTTTTCAGAAACCATCCCCTTCATAATTTCTTACAGCACAATAGTATTCCATCATATTAACACACCACAACTTGTCTGTTCATTTCCCAATTGATAGGCATCCCCTCAGTTTTCAATCGTTTGCCACCACAAATAGAGTTACTTTTGTACGTATGGGTCTTCCTCCCTTTTCTTTGATTTCCTTGCTGGGTCAAAGGGTATGCATAATTTAATAGCATTCTGGGAATGAGTCCAAATTGCTTTCCAGAATGAATGAATTAGTTCAGTTTCACAAAATATATCTGTGTCTGTTTTCCCACATATCCTCTAGTGATGGTTCTGTTTCTAAAAATCCAACAAAATCTTAAGGCCCTCTTACCCTTGGAAGAACACACAAAAAATTGTAACGGACATATGGCCCAGAGAGTCCTGCCCCCCTAATCCAGGAGGGAATTATGAGACTACAAACCTAGACCCACAATCTAAAGTCCTATTACGTTTCATTATGACTTGGAGATACTGTCTCCTAAGGTTACTGTCACCAGCTGTTACACTTTTGGCCTTTAAAAGCAGCTGAACTCCAATGCTGAAGACCTGATTTCAAACTGTGTCTCAGATATTTATTAGCTGTGCAACCACAGGTATATCACTTAAGTTGCCTCAGTTTTCTCATGTGTAAAATGAGAAAAGCACATACCTTACAGGGTTACTGCCAGGATCAAATGAGAGAAGACTTGCAAGGTATCTCTGCAAACTTTACAGTGTCACATAAATGCTAGCTTCACTTTTGAATGTTTCGAAATCAAAAGAGTCAAGCCTTGAAATTCTTGGCTGGTTTGGTGATGACTATAGATATAACTTCACGGTATTCTTTATAGAACCAGAATAAGTCTTCGACACTCTGGGTATGTTCTATATCTCAAGTTCAGGACTGTACCTTGCATATAGTAGGCTCTAAATAAATGCTTGGTTAAATTGAACTGACAAAGGGATATAGTCATAGTGTTTATCTCTCCTCAAGTCTACTTCTCAGCAGAGACCCTTACCAAAGAATTCACTGGGAAAAAAATCAATCTATTCTTTTCAATGTCATTCTTCAATCAATCAAAAAAAATTTAAGTATCTATTGTGTGCCAGAGCTATGTGTTAAGGATACACTGGGGGGGTGGGGGGAACAATTCCTGCTCTCAAAGGAAATTACATTCTATCAAGGGAGACAACAAATACCCATATAAGTTTATAACAGAAGAAATAAAAAACAAATAGAAGGAAGTTAAAAGAGGGAAGTCACAAGGAGAAGGTGATGCTTTGTCTTGAAGGAAGATACGGATTCTGTGAGGTGGAGGTGAAGAGGGAGTGCATTCTACACTTGGGAGGTGGACGGTGAAGAGGGAAATGGCAGATGAGGAACAGAAAGAACTGTCAAGTACAGGAAGGATAGTTCTATTAAAAGAAGCTGGATAGTCTTGGCCCAGGTTATAAAGAGCAGAGTAGTCTAGATCTGTCACCTCTATCAGCATCACTGAACCCTTCTCTGTCCTAGCAAATTGCACTGCCTCTACTTGAACCTATGATCCAGTCCAACCTTGCTCCTATTTGCCTCTAATTTTCCACCTCCATGCCCAATAGCTCTTTCTCTACAGCTTACAATCTGTCCCACTATCTCTCATTCTTAAAAACTTTCACTTGGTCCTACCACCATTCCTTCAAGCTACTGTTATAGAGTTCTCCTCCTTTTCATGCCCTAATTCCTGGGTAGGAGAAGCTGCCTTATACCAGCCTCCACTTTCTCCTCTCACATGTATACTTTAATCCTTTGCAGTATGACTTCCAACTTAATTAACTAAAAACTTTTCTCTCCAAAATTATCTTTTCTCAGAACTTATCCTTCTAAACCTCTCTATAGAGTTTGATTACTATCTTATCCCACCCCCACTCCTCACTTCTCCCTAAATATCCTCTCCTCCTGGGTTTTCAATGACACTACTCTCTATTACAATTTTTTCATTTTACTGATCTGGCCATTCTACTTCTGTCTCTTTTACAACATTATCAAACTTGTCTTATACCTCCCTGAGTGGCTTGTTCTGTGCCTTCTCTCCTCTCTCTGCACTCTAATAATCTCATTTTCCATAGAAGAAATCAAAACAATGTATATAGTCTTATGAAAAAATACTCCAAATCATGATTGACTAGAGAAATGCAAATTAAAACAACTTTGAAATATCATTTTACATCTACCAGATTGCCTAAAATGATAGAAGAGGAAAGCAACAAATGTTGAAGAAGATGTGGAAAAATTGGGACACTAATTCACTGCAGGTGGAATTGTGAACTGATCCAGTCATTTTGGAGAATAATCTGGAATTATGTCCAAATAGTTATTAAACTATCTACATACCCTTTGACCCAGAAATAGCACTATTAGGTCTATTTCCAAAAAAAATTAGGGAAAAAAAGAAAAGAACTTGTACACTCTAAAATGTTTATAGCAGCTCTCTTTGTGGTGGCAAAGAACTGAAATTTCAAGGATGCCCATCAACTGAGGAATGGTTGAACAAACTGTGGTATATGACTGTGATGGAATACCACTGTGCTTAAGAAATGATGAGCTCAAAAGATTTCAGAAAAACATGGGAAGAGCAAAACAAGCAGGCCCAAGAGGACAGTGTAAACAGTAACAGCAATGCTGCTTTAAGAACAATTATAAGCAAATAAGTTATTTTCATTATTATAACAGATAAATGACAGAAAGATGTTATCTGCGCCCAGAGAAAAAGTTGATAAATAGAAATAGGTATAGAAGAATTTTACATATTTATGCCCATTTGTGTCTAACGGTAGTCATCTGGAGGGGGGAGAGGAAAAAAGAAATTTACATAATTTTGTTACATATTTGAAAGGAATAGCAAGTTGCATATTTGCAGCTTCACATGCAATCATCCTTTTAATTGTACTATGTTATGGAAATGCTTATTTTATTAAAAAAATTATTTTATATTATTTTTAAATGTATTTTATTGTACTGTCACGGAAATACTTGCTTTATTTCATAAATAAAAAACATTTTTAAAAGCTACCATAGATTTATACTATCAAATATCAAAACAAAATGCAGAGAGAGAGAGAGAGAGAGAGAGAGAACAAACCTTCCCTAATCCCTCTCCTCAACTCTACTCCCAACATCTCCAACTGGACATTCCATAAACCCCTCTAATTCTATGTCCAAAATAGAGCTCACTGTTTCCTCCAAATCCCTTCCTTTTTACTGTTAAGAATACCACCATCTGTCCAGTTATCTGGAATCACAACCTCAGAATCACCTCTTACCAACCCTTCACATTCAACTAGTTATCAAGTCTTTTCTATCTTCAAATATATCACAAATGTGCCCTCACTCCACATCTCTCCTCATACCACAAGGCCCTTACCACCTCTCACCCACACTCCTGCAATTGCCCCCCAATAGGATCTCCCTACATCCAATCCTTCCCCTGAACAACTCCAACATTTGTACATTTACATCCATATAGTGGCAAAACTGACATTCCTAAAGCACAAGTGACCCTGTCACTCCCCTGTTCTAGAAGCTCCAAGGGTACCTTCCTGCATCTGTAATAAAATGAAAACTCTTCATTTTTGTCTCTTCCATTAGACTGTGAAATCCTTGAAAGAAGCGGCTGTCTTTGGCTTTTATTTGAATCCCAGCACTCAGTAAAGTGAGCAGAACACAGTAGGTGCTAAATAAATATTTACTGACTAAAATGACTTTGAAGAGCACTTCACAATCTGGCCCAGCCTACCTTTCCACAATTATGGCATATCACTCTCCTTAACACGCTCTATATTCAGGCTAAGTTGGGTTGCCTGCTGTTCCTTCATCTACTATCTCGAAGCTTCTTGCACAGGCTCACTGCCACCCTCCACAAACCCTCATGTCTGCAATGCACTGCTCCCCTGCCTCCAAGCTTAACATGGTGTCAGTTATCTAGTAGGCAGGCACTTAACAAATGCTTATTAAACACAGTAAAAATGAACAATTTTCTACTCAGGCCCAGATACCTCTGCCCTAGACTAAGCCACTCCACCCATTCCTAAATAGTACATATTCTCTCCGGCTTGGTGAATATCTCTCCACAAAGGCCTCATCTATTAAATCAAGAACTTAGCTCTGCTTAAGGCAACTTCAATACTATATGGTTATGGAAGATAAAACCCAACCACTATCTTGCACATCATACCCTGATTTTTTCTCTACTCTAAATACTGACTACACAGTTCACAGTTGAGGATAAAACAGACTGCTTCCAAGGATCAGCCCAACAATCAGCCCATAAGTTTTTTTTTCCCTTCCCACTCAGTACAGTATTTAAAACATTCACACATCTACCTGTTAGACAAAATGACGCCTTATAACAAACTCCAATAGGAACAGGATGTACAAATCTACTGCAAAAGTGATTCCTAAAAGAACTGAATTTTATAGAAGGCTATACTTCTGTGCTTTCAAACCAAGACAATATGCATTCTTTTCATATTCAGTAATCAATGCATCATGCCATGAGTTTCCCAAAGCGAGACTAAGTGTCCTCCCACTAACTCTCCACCTGGAACAAATTATTTAAAGGACAGGCCTGTCTGCAGAGCACCAAGTTAACACATTGCTTTGGATTTCAAATTCAGTTCTCCTTACTTTCCATTTCAGAGCTTCTCTTGAGAAATTCTTATTAATATGCCAAGGACTGTAACATTTGCTATTGGGTACATCTGAAGCTTTGTGCAAAACTGAAACACTAATATAAGTTGAGCTTTTATTCTATTTAATCTCTGCTAAGAAATCATTAGGTAACTGGCATTTTGAGTAACACAACAAAATATCAACCCTTATGGGATTCCTTTCCTAAAAGCTACAAGTCATATTGTTTTAGTTGCAATCACCCCCAAAAGATCAAAGAATAAAAAAAAAATAAGAAAACTCAAATAACTGGGGCAAAAGCAAAGAAGGAAGTCCACTACCTAGACTAGAAGAAAAGTGAACAAAATCCTGAAGTTTGTGAAACCCCTACCCTGGTGCAACAACAAGGGATGTCTGACTTTGAAAAAAGAGAAGGTTCAACTTAAAAAAAAAAAAATACAAAATTCAACTAAATCAGGCTAATCTTTACATAAATACTTTTCAAGATCTAAATAAAACAATCAACAGAAAAGGACATAATATATTACCATGATTTGGGCTCTGGGGTCCACATTAAGGCTTTGGGTTCAGACCTTCTATAATTATAAGGCTAAAATGAAATTTTATCTTAAAGCTACATATGACTGAGTCAATACAAAGACTTGTATGAAAAAAGAGTACAGATGCTTTCTGAAGAAGATACTTTTCTAAAAAGTATGTTAATCAAATCACATTCCAAATGCACAAGTTTAAGAAGTTGGTAAATGACAGACTGACAAAAACCAATTTGGAAGGTGAAGAAATGTTTTATAATGTGAACAATATATCTGTTTTTACAAGCTCCAATTTCTGCCTACTGAATTATCCTATAAGTAGGTCACATCTGCAAAGTACGGGATAAGGGTGGTAGGTAAAAAAGATCTACTTTCTACTTCTGGTGCTACTAGAAATCAGCTATGAAACACTAGGCAAATCATTTGACCTCAATGGACCTCAATTTCACTGTCTAGGAAGGGAGCAATAATGTAATGGGAAGAGTCCTAAATATGAAGAAGGATAAATATGAAGAAGGAAAAATTGAAGTCTGAGTTGCTGCTCTGTCACTTAACCAGCTGAGTAACTAGAGGTGAGCCACTTAACATTTCTAAACTTCATTTTCCTCCTCTATAAAAGGACAGTGATAGCAGGGATGCTGATGATTATGGTTAACTGTAGATACCTGCATAGCGCCTTAAAGTCTTCAAGCTGATTTTCATACATTGTTATCTCATGTGAGCCTTATAATGTCACTTTGGGGAAAGTATTAGTCTCCAATAAACACCCATATTAGGTTGCCACTGAAGTATTTATAGGATTAAATGACACAATGTTACATAAAACATTTAAAGCATCATACATGTCAACTTATCATAGTTATAGTAAAATGAACCTCTACTGAACCTTTAAAAAAATACAAATATACAAATACTATGCTGTTATGCCTTGTTTTCTATTATATGTGGGTTCCATAAGGGCACTGTGTAATATAATCAAACTTTACTGCTAATTTCAGAAAATCTATTATCTGTTCTAAACTTCTTTGCAATAATGTAAACAATTCATTTACGTAATGTTAAGTTTAATTGTCTTCAAGAACAGCTATAGTGGTAAGGTACTTTCCATAGCCTAAAATATGAAGACACCTTCATCTTCCACTTATCAACTGAATTCTGTTGAATACTAAATTCTCTTTTCCTCTTTAAATCTGTAAAATGGTTTATTTTGCTAAACTGTAAGTGATGTGTAACTAAAATAATGCTTATGTTCTTAGAAGTTATTTTAACTATTCACTAGACAAATATATAAAAATATCCATGTAATAAAATAATTTCATACAAGTATGTTTTAAAAGTGGGTTTCATACCTATCTGTTGTCAAAATCATGAAAGATTAATATTTTAGTCAGTCTTGAGTTACAACAGTAGACCATATAAGACCCTTCAATGCCTTTAAAGTTCTTAACCAGATGCTGAGAATATGCAGTACTCACACTCAGAAATACTTTTCCGAATACAAAAATTCAACCACCAGATTCCATATTATATATGTTCATTCCCAGATTCAGAGTGGGGTTTCACAGCAGCCAAACAGACACCCAATACCACATTTTGAAACTTGTCAGGAGCCAAAATAGAATTATGAGCTGGAGATAAAAAGGGTAAAGTAAGAGGCTTTAATCTTGAACTTTTAGCTTAAAAAATTAGCAATTCTTTTCAACAGGCTAAGAAAAGAAGGATATTATTTCTAAAAAGTTTCTCTTTCAAGAATACTCTGAAAAGCAAAATACCCTCTAGGAAACAAGTAACTACCATATAACTACCACAAACACCAAGCTAAGGAGCCAAGAAGAGCACTGACACGTTTTCTGAGACAGCGCCCTCATCTGTACGTGAAAGGCACGTAAAACGTCAGCTGAAAAATTATTCAGGGACACACCACCTCAGAAATATAAGCAGGCTTTTCCTGAACCTTGAAAATGAATAAGATTCAAGTGCTGACACAATGTAAAAGAGAAAACTAAGATAGACACTTCTAAAGAAATCTGACTATACATACGCCCAATATGTATTTCCCACGTACAGATCTGCCAAAAGGCTTCAACAGGCACGGAAACAGATCGTACCACTAACACCTGGAATTCAAGACACAAAGCAAAGTACATTCACAAGTCCAGGAAAACTCCAGAGTATAGCAAGGAAAACAAGATCCCACCAGTTGACAATGATGATACAAGTTCTGACATCTGGAGAAAGAAAAATCAGTTCTATAGAATGATTGCTCATTTCCCATCTTCACATCAGGTAATCACAGTCAAGCTTATACAAAAAGAAAACACTTCCCACTATCAAATTTATTCTTAGAGTAACGTAAGGAAGTGTATCACCTATTCCACTATAGCTTGCATCATATTCAGTGGAAACTACACTTGATATGTTTTCACTCAATTTTTAATTTAGTGATTATTTGTTTAGGGCCTAAAATCTATAGCACATAGATATATACCACAAAAGTAGATGGTAGAGTGTATACATAGACACACACATATATATGTATATATGGACAGAGATAGATAAACAGATAGATATGATCTTTGTTCATACCAAAGGGAAATGTCACTATTATTTCCTCAGAATGTGAGTGTCATAAAACACCAGCACTAATTATAATAAACTCTATCCATATAATCTAAGTCTAAGGATAAAAATAAAGTCACTGGTGCCACCAGAGGGATGGGGGCAGGGGTGGAAAGGGGGAGAACATGAGGTCAATCTGAATGATGATGTCCTTTTATTCTCCATTTTCACTACACTCTCCACTACAGACCGTACCTCCAGCACCTATGCTGGATTCCAAGTAGCAATGCTCACGGGCTGGGAATGAAATGCATATTCTGAGGACAGGAGGAATAAGTGGGAGAACAGGTTCTGGGAAGCAAGAAATGAGAGAAACATAACTTTGAGGTGAACACACTGAAGCATAGGATCAACCCAGACACCTGGCAACTGTATGCATACATGCGAAGTGAACATATGGTAAGAAGCAGGCTACAGCACACCACCAACCAAGAACTGAAAGTGAGAAGTCGTGTGAAAAATATCAACAGAGAAAACTCTGTGTTCACAAGAGGAGGTGAACCAGTAAAGGGATAAATAGTGACAATCCATACACACCAATGATATATCCACAATGTGAAGAGATCTAGAGAAGAGTCTCCAGCATGCTGAACGTCTGCATCTTGTGGAGGATTTAGAGAAGCACGTAAGCAAAAGCTATCCCAGTTCACTATTCTTCCCCCACTGCACCAAACTTACTTCCTAACTTACCTATTACTGGCAAGAGCTTCCCCACCCTCATCCTCCCACATATCCAGATTCCAAACACAGATGTCGTCCTCAACTCCTCACTCTCTTTTACCCAATATCCAAGCTGCTTCCAAGTCCTGTTATTTCTACCTTCTCAACATTCCTCTCTTCTCCGATGCTGCTCTAGAAGCACTTCACACGTGAACTACTGTACAAGTCTACTGGTTGGTATTCTTGCTTCAAGTTTCTCCTGACTACAATCCATTGTCCATTCAATTGTCAAACTGATCTTCCCGAAGCCCAGCTCTAACTGTGCCACACTCCCCTGCTCAAATCAACTTCACTGGCTACTTATTACCTCAGGATCAAATATAAAACCCTCTGTGTTTGACTTTTGAAGCCCTAAATGAACTACTCCCTGCCTTCCCAATATTCTTACACCTTATTCTCCTCCACACACTCTACTATGCAGTGCCACTGATCTCCTGGCTGTTCCTCTAACATGGAACTATCTCCAACTCAAGGTATTTATACTGGTTCTCCAACTGTGCCTGAAACCGTGTATTCATTTCTGCCTCCTGCCTTTCCAAGTTTTCTTCAAGTCTCCACTTACAGTCTCACCTTCTGTAAAATGTCCTTCTCGGTCCTCCATAATCTTAGTGCATCTCTCTGAAAATGATTCCCATTTATCTTGTATACATATTGTTTGTACCTAACTGTGTGTATGTTGTCTCACCCACATTTTTATGTGCTCCATGAGAGTAAGTACACCGGAGTTTTGCCTTTCTTCGTATCCCCAACGTTTAGCACTGGTGAATAACAGATATTTACAAAATTGCTGATTTGACTACAATAGAAGAAGATATGGATGGGTTACTGCTAGAGAGAGAGTACTAACATCAACAAAATCCCAAAATGAAGGAAGAAATAAGTGACTGAAAAAAGCATTCATTAAGGACTTAATAAGAGACAGGCATAGTTCCAAGTGCTAAGGTTAAAAATATAAGGAAGCAAGATAGCCCCTATATTCTCTTTGCACTCTACAGAAGAAGACAACACAGAACTGGAAAGAGGAAAGAGAGGAAAAGGGATGATCTACTGCAGAATATACACCAATATACCACACAATTCCAAAACACATAAAAACACTAAATGAAATAAGAAAAAGTCTAATATTAACTATTTAGAGATGGAAGAGAATTGACAGGAAAATGGAAACCAGCACCAAGAAACTTATTTGAATCAATTTATACTCCTCTGTTCATATCACCTCTACATTCAGAAGCTTCTTCTCTTCTCCCTTTATTAGAAACCCAGGGACACAGGACAGGACATGAGCAGAGACTGAGGCTAATCTCAAAATACCACAGAATCAAAAGCCTTTAGGAAACTAAGGTCCAGAGATATGGAGTCAGATGCCTAAGTTCGGAGACCAGCTTAAATACTGAAACCTAACTGAGTGTACCAACAAGGATTCACTTGGTGATGGTAAGCCGCCTAAGGAGGACTTGCTGACATACCTCACACACAAAACCATGTCCCTTCTGGGTCTGCCTGGAATGTACCTCCTCATATCATCTCCTAGCTTCCTACAAAGAGCAACACCAATATCAACTTCTACATGAAGGCTTTCTGAATATCCCTTCCCTGGAAAATTATATTTACTTTGTATATATTTTCTGTATACTTTTATAGGTACATGCTTTCACCTCCCAAAAGAATATAAACTCCTTGTGAACAGAGATTTTTCATTTTTATCAGTATATTTCCCAAAACCCAGCAAAACATCCTGACACGCTGTAGGCATTTAATAAATGCTTACTGATAGATATCCAGCTCAAATATAATGAATATGCCAAAGGGTAGAGCTTCAAAGTATAAGAACAGAGTACCTCAATTTTATCTTTCCCTCACTTTTACTTTAAAATAAGAAATAGCTCTAATATAATCAAAATGGTTAGAGCATTTGACTCCCCACTGAAGCTTTCATTTTTCTAAAGACAACCAAACAGGTCAGGTGCACCACCAAAGAATGTGTGGAAAAGCTATTTTTGACATGAGAAACAGGATTTTGATAATTTGGCATAATTCTGAAGTGTAGTTTTCCAGGTTTAAAAATACAATTTTGTCCTGTCACATTGTCAAATGAAATTGTGACTTTAGTACAGGAATAAGAATAATTAATTTTAAATAAGTCATTTTATTTAGATCTAATGCAAATGGTCCATATTGGTTATGAGTATGAAAAATAGAAATTGAGTGTTTAATTTTTACTTCTTGGCCATCTGGATTTTGCATTTAATTCCTCCTACTCACACACCCTGGGGGTGAATGTTAACTTTGGTATATTTGAATCAATTTAAGTCCTTTTATCCAAAAAGAGTCCCAAAGAAATTGACTATTTTTTCTTTCAGACAAATACCGTGATTTCATTGTAGGGATCATAGGATTTTTAAATCAGCACTTAAAGGTCCCTTAGAAATCATTTAGTCCAATCCCTTCATTGTATAGATAAGAAAACTGAGGTTCAGAAAAGTAAAATGACTTGTCCAAGGCTGCACATGTAATAAACTATGAGTCTAAAATTTGAAAATGAATTCATGTCATTGAAGACATGAACCTATTTCCTCTGGCTTTTTCCACTCCATCAAAATTCCTTCTTTATAAGGTCCCATCTAAGTCCTAAGTGTCATGATAATGAAATAATTATTTCAATGGGAATTAATGTCATTAAAATTTTATATACTAAAAATTCAGCCTCTATAAAAGAAAACATAAAGAATAATAAGAAAGAGTAATTTAACCTGAAAAGAAATTTTATTACAAATTAGACTAATTGGCAGAGCCAAGACAGCAGAGTAGTAGGAAGCCATGCAATGCGGAGCTGACAACACTTGTCCAAACAGACCAAAAAAGGAAATGCACCAGGTCAAATTCTGATGAGAAAATCCAAGAAAAAGTCACAGCAAGTCATTTTTCAAACCCAATCAGACATAGGGAAATAGAAAGACCTACCGAGCCTGGGTGCTGAGCCTGGTGTGAAGCACTCACAAAAGACACCAACACCCAGGGAGAGGCTGTGAACCAGGGCAAGAAGGGCTCCCAGACTCATTCATGTCAGGGTAAAGTGGCAGTTTTGCTGTCCACTATCCAATTCCACATCACAGATCTAAGACAGACTGATAAGAAGACCTGTCCCTAATGTCCCCTTCCCTCAGCAGTCTCAAGTCCTAGAGAGAATAAGGAGAGGGGAGAAAACTCAGAAGAAGCAGCAGTGGTATGGCTCAAATGCCAGCAACAAAACAGGTTACGGTATAGGTTTCAGCCTCCAGCCCAGTCTGAAGGCTGCAGAAGAAAAACC
Source organism: Bettongia penicillata ogilbyi (assembly GCA_023548195.1). Classification (NCBI taxonomy): domain Eukaryota; kingdom Metazoa; phylum Chordata; class Mammalia; order Diprotodontia; family Potoroidae; genus Bettongia; species Bettongia penicillata. The sequence goes on from JAJHZJ010000021.1 coordinate 1,408,280, forward strand.
AGAGCAGGAAAGCCAGACCAAAGGAGTAGCTACAGTTTTATAACTGAACTAGCTGAGCTTCCCAGCTGGCTGACAGTGGCTAAGTCCAGACTCAAAACCAGATCAGAAACTTTGGAACTCAGACAAAGGGAGAAGCAATCAGACTTTGCCCTGGATCAGATCACTCTGAGAGCACTGAAAGACTGCAGGTTCCCAGGCTGAACTATCCCTAAAATCCTGGAACAATTTTAACACTCAGTATCCCAAGAAAACAGCAGCAAGACCAACTCAGACCCTCTCTACAGAACTATATGGAGTCCAAACCTACCATCAAATCTGAAGTCAGGAAACAGGCTGCAAGAAAAAGCAAAGGAATGAACAAATCCCTCCATAAAAGGCTATTATGTTGACAGAGATGCTCAAGACACAAATCTAGAAGAAAATGACTATAAAACATTTACAGTTTGGACACAAATTCAACTAGAATTCCTAAAAGAGATAAAAAGTTTGGGTTTTTTTAAAATAAGTAATGTTAAATTTTTTTTTTTCAATGAAATGAAAATGCTAAAGGAAAAAACTGGAAAAAAAGCCATATTGGAAAGAATTGGAAAGGTAAATACCAGCTTGGTGTAAAAGATACAAAACCTTTCCCAAGTAACAAACTACTGAAAATTAGAATCAACCAATAGAAACCAAAAAAATATTAAAACAAAGTAAAGACCAGAAAAAAGGAAAAACAAAATATTAAAACAAAGTGAAGACCAGAAAATAGGAAAAACAAAATACTTTCACAGCAAGAACTGGAAAAAAAGACTGAGGAGAAAAAAAATTAAGAGTCACTGGACTGTCTTAATGAACATCATGATCAAAACAAGACTACAGATATATTTCAAGAAATCTTGCTTTTTTATTTAATTTTATTAATTTTTTTGTTATATTTTAAGTTCCAAACTGTCTTCCTCCCCCTCTCTTGCCCCACCCTGCACTACAAAAGGACACCATGTGACACAGATAACAAATGTAAAGCCATAGTTTGTATGCTTCATTCATCAATTCTTTCTCTGGAGAGAGACAGCATCTTCCTTCACAGGACCTCTGCAGTTGATCTGAGTGTAATACTCAGAATACCTTAGTTGCTCACTACTATTTTTCAAATAATATATGTCACTGTTACTGTTTACAACATTCACTTGGCTCTGTTCAATTCACTCTTGCAAGTCTTTCCACATTTTTCTCAAATGAACCTGCTCATCATTTCTTACAGCACAATAGTATTCCATCACAACCATACACCATAACTTGTTAGCCATCTCTCAATTGATGGGCATCAACTCAATTTCCAGTTCTTTGCCACCACAAAAAGAGCTACTATAAATATTTTTAGAACATACAGGTTCTTTCCCTTTTCCCATGATCTCCATGGGGAAAAGACCTAATGGTGGTATTTCTGGGTTAAAGGGTATACAGTTTAATAACTCTGGGCATAACTTCAGAATGCTCTCCAAAATGGTTGGATCAGTTCAGTTTCACCAACAGCGTACTAGTGTCCCAATTTTTTCACATCCTTTCCAACATGTCATTTTCCCATTCTATCATTTTAGTCAATCTGATAGGTGAGATGATATCTCAAGGTTATCTTCATTAGTATTTCTCTATCCATGATTTAGAGCATTTTTTCATGACTATATATAGTTTTAATTTCTTCTTCTGATTCATGATTCATAACAAATCAATGATTCAGTCTTAAATTTGACAGTTCTCTACATTTGAGATGTAAGACCTTTACCTGAGAACCTGTCTTTTATAAAATTTTCCTGATTTTCTGCTTTCCTTCTCATCTTGTCTACATTGGTTTTATTTGTATGAAATTTTTTTAATTTAATATAATCAAAATTATCCATTTCATACCTCACAATGCTTACATCTCAAATGTAGAGAACTGTCAAATTTAAGACTATCAATCATTGATTTGTTATGAATCATGATAAGTGATCAAAGGATATAACAGATCCAGGACAGACAATTTAAAAATTATGGGACTACCTGAAAGCCATGATCAAAAAAAGAGCCTACACATCATCTTTCATGAAATTATCAAGGAAAACTGCCCTGATATTCTAGAACCAGAGGGCAAAATAAGTATTCAAGGAATCCGCCAATCACCACCTGCAAGAGATCCAAAAAGAGAAACTCCTAGGAACATTGTGGCCAAATTCCAGAGTTCCTTGGTCAAGGAGAAAATATTGCAAGCAGCTAGAAAGAAACAATTCAAGTATTGTAGAAATGCAATCAGGATAACACAAGATCTAGCAGCTTCTACATTAAGGGACCAAAGGGCATGGAATAGGATATTCCAGAAGTCAAAGGAACTAGGACTAAAACCAACCATCAACTACCCAGCAAAACAGAGTATAATACTTCAGGGGAAAAAATGGTATTTCAATGAAATAGAGGACTTTCAAGCATTCTTGATGAAAAGACCAGAACTGAAAAGAAAATCTGACTTTCAAACGCAAAATCAAGAGAAGCATGAAAAGATAAACAGCAAAGAGAAATCATGAGGGACTTACTAAAGTTGAACTGTTTACATTCCTACATGGAAAGATAATATTTGTAACTCTTCAAACTTTTTTCAGTATCTGGGTTGTTGGTGAGATCACACACACACACAGAGACAGAGAGTCAGGGTGAACTGAATAGGATGGGATCATATCTTAAAAAAATGAAATTAAGCGGTGAGAGAGAAATATATTGGGAGGAGAAAGGGAGAAATGGAATGGGACAAATTATCTTTCATAAAAGAGGCAAGCAAAAGACTTTTCACTGGAGGGAAAAAGGGGGAAGAAAAAACATGAAGCTCACTCTCATCACATTCAACTAAAGGAAAGAATAAAATGCACACTCATTTTGGTAGGAAAACCTATTTTACAATACAGGAAAGTGGGGGAGAAGGGGATAAGCGGGGTGGGGGGTATGATGGAAGGGAGGGCAGTGGGAGAAGAGAGAAATTTGAAGTCAATACTCTTGGGGAGGGACAGGATCCAAAGAGTGAATAGAAGCAATGGGGGGCAGGATAGAATGGAGGGAAATATAGTTAGTCTTACACAACACGACTGTTATCGAAGTCATTTGCAAAACTACACAGATATGGCCTATAATGAACTGCCTGCCTTCCCAAAGGGAATGGGTGGGGAGGGAGGGATGAAGAGAAGTGGGAACTCAAAGTTTTAGGAACTGCTGAGTACTGTTCTTGCTACTAGAAAATAAGAAACACAGGTAATGGAGTATAGAAAGTTATCTGGCCCTACAGGACAAAAGAGAAGATGGGGACAAGGGAAGGGAGAGGTGTTAGAAGAGAGGACAGATTGATAATAGGGGTAATTAGAATACTTGGCATTTTGGGGTGGGGGGAGGAGAGAAATGAGGAGAAAATTTGGAACCCAAAATTTTGTGAAAATGAATGTTAAAGGTTAAATAAATTTAAAAAAAAACAAAAACAAGTGATATGGAAATTGATGTCTCTTTAACCAAGTTTTGGATGACATAGGTCACATACCCCAAAAACCTCATTTTAATATAGCTTACTTACCTCACTGGGTTATTCAATCAGAGTTGACTACCACCCCCTCAGGAACACCTACTCATTGAAAGGCATATGAACTATGAGACTACCATCAATAATGTCTTTGGTCTGAGACAGATGGCCAAAGGCCTTATAAATAAAATGACTAAATTACCCAAAAACTAGGTAGAGAGACTGCCTGGAGCTGAGAAATGGAGCATCTTGTTCATGTGACAGTAAGGAGGCCACTGTCACTGAGTCAAAGAGTACATGTCAAGGAATAAAGTATAAGAAGACTAGAAAAGGGCTGTTTGCTAAACAGAGTCTTTTATATTTGATCCTAGAGGCAATAGGAAGCCACTGGATTTTACTTAATTGGGGGGTAGGGGGGAAGAGGGGTGGCATGATCAGACCTGGGCTTTACAGGAAAATTATGTCAATGGCAGACCCATGGCAGGTTATCAAGGTATGAGGTATTAAGAACCTACACTAGAGTATGGCAGCATCAGAGGAGAGGAGGGGATGTTGCACAGGAGGAATTCACAGGCCTTAGCAACAGCTTGGATTTGGGGGGTGAGAGAAAGCAAGGAACCCAAGATGACTCCTACCTAGATTATGAGTTTGAGGGCCTGGGAGGATAGTGTTATTAGTCTCTGTAGTAACAGGGAAGATGGGAGAATGAGTTCTCATTTTGAACTTATTCGATGGGGTGCTTGCTAATGGTGGACCCCTAAAAGACCCTGAATTTTCCCCACATGGGCCAGATCCCTAGCATTAACCTGAGGCATAACCCATCCCAGTCAATAATCCTTTTAAATTGATCTGACTCTCATGCCACTTAACTCCCTATATGGTCTTCAACTGGCCCATCCCAGGCTACTAGCCACTCCTTAATCCCATCAGGATCTTTTGACAATCTTTCTACTTAAACTGTCCATCTTGTCCCCATTAAACTGCAGATTCTTAAAAATACAGCCCACTTCTATTAGCTATACAATAAACCTTGTCTCAGACTGAAAGAAGGTTTGAGTGGTTGAATTCTTCCAAGGCAGACTCGAACCCTTTGCCCTTGCATCTTGGACCGGACTGCAACATATTGAGTTTAAGATGTCTTACTGAGTATGGCAGAGTTAAGATGGCGGAGTAACAGCACAAACTGTCTAGAAGACTCCCCCCAAGCCCAGCCAAATACCTGTAAAAAGTGATTCTAAACAAATTCTGGAGCTGCAAAACCAACAGAATGATGGAATGAAGCAAATCTCCCGCCCAAGACAGTCTGGAAGGTCACCAGGAACTGTCTATCATGCCACGCTGGGAGCAGAGCACAGTGCAGCATGCAGTGCAACATGGGTCTCCCCAGCACAGATGGGACCTGAACATTTAGGTCTTGGGGGGGACTGAATCTCTCACACCTGTGGAGGTTTCCAGGCTTCACGACCTCAAAATGCTGAGGACAAACTGGAAGGTCAGTGGAAAAAAACCTGTGGGGCCTGGGTGAGAGAGCAGAGTGGTCTGGCCTCAGCCCTAGGGCAGCAGAAGGGAGAGGGGGCAGAGGAACCAGCAGCAACTACAGCAGCAGCAGAGGCAGTCACAGCCACTATTTCTGAAACTCTAGGTCCACAGATTGTGGAGAGATCCAGCACTACACTTCCCACCCCACTAGAAGCAGAGAACTTGACAAAGAGTTCAAAAGTCAAGTAAATAACTGGGGAAATGAGCAAAAGACAGAAAAAGAATCAGGCTATAGAATCTTACTTTGCTGACAAGGAAGACTAACACTTGCAAACAGAAGACAATGAAGTCAAAGTTCCTCCATCCTCTTACTTGATTTTCAAAATCAAGTAAGAGAAGTAGAGGAAAAATTGGGAAGAGAAATGAGAGAGATAAAAGAAAACTATGAAAAATGAGTCAACTTATTGCTAAAGAAAATCCCTCAAAATGCTGAAGAAAATAATACTTCAAAAAATAGACTAACCCAAAAGACAAGAGATCCAAAAAGCCAATGAGAAGCACGCCTTAAAAAGTAGAATTAGTCATAGTCAAATGGAAAAAGAGGTCCAAAAGCTCACTGAAGAAAATAATTCCTTAAAGATTAGAATCAAGCAGATGGAAGCTAATGACTTTATGAGAAATCAAGAAATTATAAAAAAATCCATAGAACGAAAAAATAGCTATGTAAAATATCACACTGGAAAAAACATTGACCTGGAAAATAGATCCAGAAGAGACAATTTAAAAATTATGGGACTACCTGAAACCCATGATCAAAAAAAAAAAAAAGCCTCAACATCATCTTTCAAGAAATTATCAAGGAAAACTGCCCTGATATTCTAGAACCAGAGGGCAAAATAAATATTGAAAGAATCCACCAATCACCTCCTGAAAGAGATTCCAAAAGGAAAATTCCTAGGAATATTGTAGCCAAATTCTAGAGTTCCCAGGTCAAGAAGAAAATATTGCAAGCAGCCAAAAAGAAACAATTTGGGTATTGGGGAAATACAATCAGGATAACACTAGATCTAGCAGCTTCCACAGAAGGAATCACAGTGCTTGGAATATGACATTCCAGAAGTCAAAGGAACTAGGATTAAAAAACAAGAATCACTTATCCAGCAAAACTGAGTATAATACTTCAGGGGAAATAATGGTCATTCAATGAAACAGGACTTTCAAGCATTCTTGATGAAAAGACCAGAGTTGATTAGAAAATTTGACTTTCAAATGCAAAAAGCAAGAGAAGCATGAAACAGTAAACAGGAAAGAGAAATCATAAGGAACTTTTCTCAGTATTAGGGAAGTTGGAGGGATTATATACATATAGACAGAGGGCACAGGGTGAGTTGAATAGGAAGGGATGATATCTAAAAAAATAAAATTAAGGGGCAAGAAAGAGGTATATATTTGAAGGAGAAAGGGAGAAATAGAATGGGGCAAATTATCTCTCACATAAAAAAGGCAAGAAAAAGCTTTTTCAAGGGAGGGGAAGAAAGAGAAGATGAGAGGGAAAAAGTGAACCTTACTCTCATCACATTTGGGTGAAGGAGGGAATAACATGCATATTTGATTTGCTATGAAAATCTATCTTACACTACAGGAAACTAGGGGAGAAAGGGAGAAACAGAGTGTGGGAGGGATGATAGAAGGGAAGACAAATGGGAGGAGGGGGTAACACTTTTGAGGAGGGATAGGGTTAAAAGAGAGTAGAAAAAATGGGGGACAAGATAGGATGGATATAGTCTTTCACAATATGACTTACAGAAGTCTTTTGTGTAACTACACATGTATAACATATCAAATTGCTTGCCTTCTCAGGGGGGGTGAGTGGAGAAAGAGGAAGGGAGAAAAGTTGGAACTCAAAGTTTTAAAAATGAATGTTAAAAATTGTTTTTACATGCAACTGGGAAATAAGATATGCAGGTAATGGGGTACAGAAATTTATCTTGACCTATAAGAAAATAGAGGACATGGGGATAAGGGGAAAGGAATAATGTGATAGAACGGAGGGCAGCCTGGGGGAAGGAGTAATCAGAATACATGCTGTCTTGGGTTGGGCAGAGGGGAAAGATAGGGAGAAAATTTGGAATTCAAAATCTTGTGGAAATGAATGTTGAAAACTAAAATAAAAAATTTTTAAAAAGATGTCTTACTGAGCATCCAAGTTCAAATGGACAGCTAAAGATAGTTGGAGATGTGGTATTGGAGCTCAGCAGAAAGACTGAGGTAAGAAAGTCATATCTGATAATCATCAGCATAGAAAGTAATTAAATCCATGAAAGGTAATGAGATCACCAAGTAAAGTAGTGTAAAATGAGAAGAGAAGAGGGCCCAGGACAGAACTGAAGGATACCTATGGTTAAAAGACTTGATATGGAGAAGCTTCCAGCAAAGGGGACAAAGAAGGAGCAATGAGAAAGGTAAAAGGAAAACCAGGAAAGAGTGATATCCAGAAAACCTAGAGATAAGAGTATTAAGGAGAGAGACATCAACAATGTCAAAACATACAGAGAGGTCAAGGAGAAGGAGGATCGAGAACAGACAACTAAGATTAATAACTTTGGAGAGAACAGTTTCACTGGGAATGATAAAGTCAGAAGCCAAATTATAAGGGGTCAGAGAAAATGGAAGCACTTTTTAAGGAGTTTAACTACAAAGAGCAAAAGAGACACAGGATGATAATTAGCAGGGATAGAAGAATCAAGTGAGGATTTTTCGACATAATGGAGACATGAGCATGTTTATGGGCAGTAGAAAATAAGCCAGTAAACAAGGAAAGACTGAAAATAAGAAAAGAGTAAGAATGAAAGAGGAGACAATCTGATGCAGGAAATGGGATGGAATGAATAGTTTCACTTCAACATGCAGAAGGGTTAGCTTTAGTAAGGAGTAAGACCACTTCATCATGTGAGACAAGGATGAGGAAGAAGGTGACAGAAGGCACTTGAGTGATAGAAAATAATAAAGAGAGAGTTCAAAGCAAATGGCTTCCATTTTTTCTGTAAAATATGTGGTAATGCTGTTTTCAGCTAACAGTCTCGGGAGGAGGAAGCATGGAAGGTCTGAGGAAGAATGGAAAAGTTTGAAAGAGCCACTACAGAGAGCAGGATGCTGAGTTGAGAAGGGAGGCATAAGATTGCCTAGCAATAGTGAGGGTCGAGTTGCAGTTCCATAACATCAATTTATAGTGACCCAGTCAAAACAGATGCATGATTTTTCTTTACCTTTGTTCAGCATGTGTGTTAAGAAAGGAGGCAAAGGATGGTGAGAGTCATCCAAGGCGGAGGTTTGGCTGGGTGTAATCAGTCATATAAGGGGTCTAGGGATTCAAAAGAGGAGGCCGGTGTAGAATTGAAATGAATTGATTCACCAAAGAGTAAAATGGGGAGAAGAGGGAAGAGTGGTTAATGCAAGGGAGATGGCCTGGGTGAGTATTGAAGGGTTAAAGGATTAGAAGTCACAGTACAGATAAAGAGTAGGGTTATATAAAAGACAAGACAGAGGAAGAGGGTAAAACCAATAGATTATGGCCAGATAAAAGGATTTCAGAATGGGTGATGGAAAGATCAAGAGTATGCCCTCTTTATGTGTAGAAGAGGTAAGGTAGAAGAATAGGGGAGGTAAGTAGGGTGAGGAATTGAATGGTTACGGTATTTGAGCAAAAATCAATATGTACATTGAAATCCTCTAGTATGAAAGCAGGAATTAGGGAGAAGAGAAAAAGCCAGGTATCTAACTCACTGAGGAAGGCATGAGCAATCAAGGGGTTTGTAGACAACAGCTATCAGGATTTTGATTGAGCAGTATATATGAAAACCAAGAACTTTAAAGGAAGAGAGGTTACTGAGTGATGGAGGAAGAGAGAAAACCTGAAACTGCCACTGGGAAACAAGAAGTATTCTAGTAGCCCACCTCAACCAGGGAGCCAAGGAGAATGAGTGAAGGTAAAGCCTGTACTAGAAAGAGTGTCAATGATGCTATGTCATCAAGGGGAAGACAGGTTTCATTAAGAGCGAGTAGATGGAAGGAGTGGGAAAGGAATTTAAGATGAAGGGAAGTTTGTTCTATGAATAGGCACTCCAGAGGATACAGAAGTTTGCTGCTTATGGAACAAACATTTCAGAGGGCACAGTGAAAGAGCCAGATGGAATTAAGATGGAATTTTGGGGTGGAAGTGCTAAGAGGGATGGGAAGGAGGAATCAATTGGTAGGTGATGTGAAATGGGGTTTTGGTGATAATCCACAGGAGTTCAGAATCACTGGGATCACCTGGAAGGGCATGACCAGGTGTGACAATGTTCATTATTGGTTAAGAGGGTACCACTTGTGTACCTTCAAAGGACCGGTCCAATAGGAGATGGGAGACCTGAAGTTGAAGGAAGGTTTGCACCGGAGGTTCTCCACATCCCAGTTGGGAGACTGGGCTGGAAGCAGGAGGTAGAAGATTTGCAGCAGGTACATACAGAAGTGTTTGTTTTGGAGCGGATGGAAGATGCCCAGTCTGGCCCCTAGCAGCCTTGCTTCAAGGGACACACTACGCCCAGCAGGAGATATAAGGCTCAAGGCACAAGCAAGCACTGGTATAATCCGTCTTCTTGCCAGAGGAGGTTGGCTAGGAGGAGGCAAGAAGTGGTAGATCCCTAAGCGGATGGAAGATACGGGACCTTGCCTCTAGCAGCCTCTCCTCAGTGGACACACAGATATCAAATGCCCTTACTTTTAAGGGCCAAAATTTCTAAAGTAATCAAGCACTACCATTACTAACATTTAGAAGTTTCTGTGAAATCTAAGCATTACCTAGACCAGAGTTTTTTCAAATTCCATATGGAAAAAAAGTGAAATTTAGCTATCTAGGAGCCTTGCTGAAAGGAAAGGAGATAAACAAAAAAGTATAGAAGGGGGAAGGAAGAGGCAAGGAGGGAGAATGTCATTAAAGCAGAATATGGCTTTTATCCAAATGTGCTTTTTCTCTACAAAATCATTCCACTAGTACCCAACACATATATTGTAGTCAATTAATCTTTCAAGACCCATTTCCTTAACAAAGTCTTGATACCTCAGCTTTAAGGGAGGTTTCCCTCCTCTATCCAATCACAGAAGTACTGTATGTACCCCTCCTATGTGGGGGGGGGGGGGGGGGCGTGTGTGTGCGCGCGCCCTTTCCTACGTTAGGGTCTCTGAAAGCCTGAACTATCTCATTCATTTCTGAAGATCTAAGTCCTCAATAAATACTTCATTGAATTTTAGATGAATACTAAAATTCAACCTAGACATATGCTCCATTTGCAAGAATAAGGATTATGCCCCTTTACCTTTTTGAGAATGTATTCCACACCGAGGAATGAATGTTTATAGGATCTAAAAACTGTGATCTCATCACATCTAAATGGAATAAAAGACTTCCCCAAGAACTACTCCAGTCCTAAATCATTAATGAAATTACCTTTTCTTTGAAGAGGTTCTGAATGAATGTCTCAATGTAGGACCAAAGAATTATCTACCTAATATAACCAATCACTCCTAGATGCTGCCCATTGTAGCATTTCCTCAGCCAGGTAGACATTCTTGGCTCTTCTATCAGAATATTGAGAAGCACCATTTCTTTTTCTTCCCACTAAATTTGTGTATTGCTTACTTTTGAATCCTTGGCTGTGCCTAGTTGATCTCCTTTAAATGCTTCCAAAAGGTTCCCCACTGGTTACTCAGCTACTTACTAAGACCTTTCAAGGAATAGGAAGATCTCATCAGCCACAAAGCAAAAGGCAAAATGATTTCTACTGTCACTAGGCTCAATACCATAATACTCTCTCAATCTAAGAAATAAATTAGCAACAGATATAATAAACACTTTCCCTATATAGCTTGAAGATATTTTTTTCCTTAAAAAGTGGTTTAAACTATCTTAAACTTCCTTTACAGCTCCAACTAGTACTTCAAGCTAAGATGGTTTTTGTTAACTATTCCTGGGAGTCAGTACGTCAGTTGGTTCCCAGGACATAAAAGAGTTCCCCAGGAATACATACTCCTCCAGGGCAGGTGCCATCAGGAAAAGAAGTTAACATTTTTCCCTTCAATGAAACAGGAGGGACTTGGGTTTTTGTTTTGTTTGGAGCAGGGGAAGAAAACTAGATCACTAGAAGAAACCAGTTTTACCAGACTGACACCTCGGGTTAGGGAAAAGGAGGAGGAAGAGGGCAAAGGAGAAAAAGATAAGGTTAAAAGACAAAGTAATTGAATTGTTGCAAAATACTTTATTCACTTGGAATCAGAAATAATTATGGTTCTGCAACATTCTCATCATAAGCTATCAAGACTCAAGAAACTCTTACGAGAGCAAAAGTCTGGGAGGAAGTAGGGGGAGGAGGAGCGGGGAGGGGCAGAGGTGGGAGGCCCCACCAGAAAAAAAATATTTACCCTCATAAAACAACTCTTCTTTAAACTGGTCAAAATGATAACATTATTGTGTAAACCCTAATGAAAAAGTCAAATCACAGAATTTCAGAATCGGTAAGAACCCCAGAAACCACCTACTCCAAACTCATAAGGAAAAATGAATCCTCTTTACAACCAACCTGGTAAGTGGTCATCCAGGTTTTGCTTCAAGACCTCTGATGGGGAATGCATTACAATCCAAGACAGACAATTTCATTTTTCTTGCCAGCTCTAAGTGTTAGGAAGGTATGATTCTTGGCAACATCCATTCCTAGTTCTGCCCTCTGAGACCCATGCAGAATAAATCTAATCCCTTTTCCATACGACTGTCTTTCTAGTACTTGACAACAGATAGCTTGACTTTCTTGAGCCTTCTTCTCTAGGCTAAACATTCCCAGATCCTCAATGGCACGGATTCAAGGTCCTTCACCATCTTAGATGACCTTTTGGACACTTTCAGTTTATCAACAATACCCTCAGCTATGGTCTGACCATGACAAGGTGCAGAGAGATTATGCCACTCCCATCCACAGGAAAAAGTGTGTTTTATACCTTAAAAATTATTTGCATCTATATAGGGACCCAAGATCATTTATCTGGAGCCAACTATAAGCCCTTCTGAGCAAAACATTCAGGTAGAATTAGTCTTGATATTTAGTAGTTACAAACAAGCCAGCATATGAGTTATCAAACCCCACTTTTAGACATTAATTCTATAATTTATGGTTGCCACTACGTATTGATATAATACACAGATTTGTACATATTTTAAGACTCTAGCAGAGGACAGCAATTACTGTACTAGGTCCTTTCCTAAACTTCATTGAAAAAAGGTTAAACAAGCATTAACTGTATCTCTATATAGAAAAAAATGTCAAAACCCCTGGGCAACTTGGAATCAGATTAAAATATAAATGAGAAATGTTTAACAAAATAAATAAAAACACATACAACACAGGCAACCTGCAGGGATTATGTTTCTATGTGAGTCTGACAACTCTGATGCAAAGGATTCCATATTATTCCATATTCTTTTCCTCTCCCTCCTCCGTGCTCCACTGCCCCCATCTAAATCAGCTGCCAATACTTGTCAATTCTACCTCCACGGAAACTCCCACAGCAGCCACCAGCCCAATTCAGGGCCTCATCATCTTTTTAAACTGTTGCCACATTATGATTGGAATCAGATCCCCTTCATCTCTAATCCATGCTCTACCACCCAACTGCCAAAATAATCTTTAAAAACAGGATTGATTATACTCCTCCCTGCTCAAGAATATTTAGTGGTTTGTTTTTCAATCCCTGGGGCTTAGCATAGAGTCCCTGGACAGAGAAGCAAGCAAGCAAGCATTTAGTAAGCTCCTATGATAGGTGAGGTACCGCACTAGATGCTGACAATAAAGATCATGAAACTGAAAACAGTTCCTGTCTTCAAGGAGCTTACATTCCTCAGGAGCAAATACAAAGCATAGGTAAGCAAAGGAGAGCGCTGCAAAGGAGGGAATGCACTAACAGCTGGGGAGCATCAGAAAAGGCCCTGATGGGCAGCTTTTGAGGCCAGCATTCAAGAGAACAAGAAATCCTAAGAGATGCAGGTGAAAGGGGGGAGTATTGCAGACAAATACAGGACAAAGCCTGTACAAAGACACCATGACAGGTGAAAAATGTCGTGTGTAAGAAATTGCAAAATACCAGCTTGGTTGCACCAAAGAATACGTGATGCAGAGTAATAGGGCAGGAAAAGACAGGTTGGAGCCAGGTTGTATTAGACTTTAAATACCAAACAGAAGAGTCTGTATTTGACCCAAGAAGTAATAGTAACCCACTGAAGTTCACTGAGCAGGGGAATGACATGGCCAGACATGTGTTTTATAAACATCACTTTAGTAACTTTGTGGAAAATGTCCTGAGAAGGCAAAAGGTTTGAGAGGATTAAAAAAATACCTGTTGAACTGAGTTAAAGTTCTTCATCTTTTGCAAGGCATAAATAAAATCAATTCAATAAACATTTACTAAGCGACTATTATTTGCTGAAGTCCAAGAGAGGTACACTGAGAGGTATATAAAGAGATACACTGAGAGGTACACAAAGAGGAATGTCATGATCCTTCCTCCTCCTCATCATCATAATTATAGTTAACATTTATATGATGTTTACTATGTATCAGGCACTGTTTTTACGCACTTTACAATTTTTATCTCACAACAACCCTGTTAGGTAGGTGCTATCATTATCTCTATTTTACAGATGAGGAAACTAAGGCAAGCAGGGGTTAAGTGACTTGCCTAGTTTCAAACAGCTAGTATGTGTCTTCCTAACTCCAGGAAGAGTGCTGTATCCATTACACCATTATCCATTATCCATTACCTAGTGAGAGTACAACTAATAAACATAATGCAAAAGAAGATGTGTGAAAAGTATATGAGATGTAAAATGCTAAGAGTTCAAAAGAAGGAAGAATCTGTGGGATAGGAAATGAGGGAAAAAGAGGAAGAAATCGGCATTTTGCACTAATGCACAAAAGGTCACATTGGAAAATCAAGAACAAGTCATGTAAGGGCTTCAACAAAATAAAGTCATCAGTGCCCAAGAGGACTAGAAATGGCGCTTCTATGCAGTCCTCAATTCTTGCTGTGGGCAGTAATATTCATCAGGGCTTTTGTAGACTCTTATAGAGATAGACAAATAACTCATGGGAGGTAAAAATGACTAGCCCAGACCCAGCTCCGCATCAGTAAGTATCTATTAATTCATAAACATAAACTTAGAACTATTGGGAGCAGAAGCTAAAGAATGCAATACTTGCAAAAGGCAAATTTTCAGCTCTTAAAAACCTACCATCTAATTAAGTATGCACAAGTAATTGTTAAGATATATACATACCACTCTGGAGAGACATAAGCTGTAGCCAGAAATAAGATTTATCAAAGAAACCCTGTATGTTATCTTACACAAAGGGCTTCTATTTTCCTTGAAACATGTTGTATCAGAATAATGGAATAGCACTGCACTTTAAAAAAATGAATATGAAAGATACCAAGAAGCATGAAAAGATATATGAACTACTAAAAACTGAACAGTGATTACAACAACACAAATGCAAAGAATAAAAAATAATCAAAACTAAATGCTATAAGATCATGACCACCTTTGATTCCACCAAAAAAAAAAAAAAATCAATCACTAAACAATTTATTAAACACCTACTGTGTACCAGGCACTATGATAAGCACTGGGGAAACAAAGAAAGGCCAAAGACAGTCCCTGCTCTGAAGGAGTACAGAATCTGAGGACATAACATGCAAACAAATTATGTACAAACAAACTACATACAAGATAAACTGGAAATAACCAACACAGAGAAGACATTACAATGAGAGTCTCAGGGGAGGCAGCACCAAAATGGCTGAGTAAAGGCAGGTACCTAAAGTCTCCTCCAAATCCCTTTAAAAAATGGCTTGAAACAAATTCTAGAGCAGCATAACCCACAAAAAGATGGAGTGAAACAGATTTCTAGCCCCAGACAACTTTAAAGGTCAGCAGGAAAGAACTGTTGTACCAGGGTGAGGGAGGAGTATAATCCAGCTTAGGCTGTGCTAGCAGACTGGGCCCCAGCAAGGCATCGGGAAAAATGAATCACTGGCAGAAGTGGCGGTTTCCAGACCTCTCAGCCCACAGACGAAAAGGCAACTTAGAAGGTCAGCAAGAAAGTTCTGTCAAACCTGGGTGCAAGTGGAGCACAATCCAGCACCAACACAGCCCTGATCACAGCAAATCAGAAAAACACCTGAAGGGACTGAATCAGCAGTGGCTGCTTCCAGAGCTCTCGGATCACAGATGGTAAAGGGGTTAAATAACTGATCAGAAGGAGATTAAAGGGGTCCTTTTGCTAGCGCTGATGCAGGACTCCGCTGCTTTGCCCATACTTGGATCCAGGTTGCAGTCCTGGGTAGCAGTCCCAAGGTGAGGAGCAGCACTAGCATGGCAGAGCTTGCATCCACAGTGGAGTGGGGCACCTTGTCACAGTTCCAGGGCAGAAAAGAATGCCTGTGGTTGCTCACAGATCAGAGCACAGGCCAGGAGAGGAGTAAACACCTCTCTTTAGATCATAATGCCTTGGAAGAACTGAAAACTTACAAGTCTCTAAAAGGATTTCTAAAACAGCTGCACAAAACCCCTGAAGTTTGGAACGGTATGTCCTGTACTCTGGAAGCAGAGCCTCACCTTAACAAAGAGTTAAAAGTCAAGCAACAGGCTGGGGAAATGAGCAACCAATGGGAAAACTCTGAATATTAAAAGTTACTATGATGACCAGGAAGATCAAAACACACACTCAGAAGAAGACAACCAAGTCAAAGCTCCTCCATCCAAAGCTTCCAAGAAAAATACTACTTGATCTCAGGCCATGGAAGATCTCAAAAAGGATCTTTTTTTAAGTAAGAAAAGCAGAAGAAAAATTGGGAAGAGAAAGGAGAGTGATGAAAGAAAATCATGAAAAACAAGTCAAAAGCTTGGAAAAAGGGGACACAAAAAAATACTGAAGAAAATAATACCTTAAAAAATAGAAGTGACCAAATGGAAAAAAAAAGGTGCAAAAAGCCAATGAGGAGAAGAATGCCTTAAAAAGCGGAACTGGCCACATGTGAAAGTCAGTCCAAAAGCTCACTGGAGAAAATAATTCCTTAAAAATTAGAATGGAGCAAATGGAAGCTAATGACTTTATGAGAAATTAAGAAACAATAAAACAAAACCAAAAGAATAAAAAAAAGAAGACAATGTGAAATATCTCATTGGAAAAACCAATGACTTGGAAAATAGACCAGGAGAGAAAATTTAAAAATTATGGGACTACCCAAAAGCCACGATCAAAACAAAAAAGCCTAGACATCATCTTTCAAGGAATTATCAAGGAAAACTGCCCTGATATTCTTGACCCAGAGGGCAAAACAGAAATGGAAAGAAGTGACCAATTGATTATCTCCTGAAAAAGATCTCAAAATGAAAACTGCCAGGAATATTATAGCGAAATTCCAGAGTTCCCAGGTCAAGGAGAAAATATTACAAGCAGCCAAAAAGAAACAATTCCAGTACGGTGGAACTACAGTCAGGATAACACAAAATTTAGCAGCTTCTACATTAAAGGAACAGAGGGTTTAAGACTATGATAACTGGAGAGCAAAACGGCTAGGATTATAACCAAGAATCACCTACCCAACAAAACTAAGTATTATCGATGAGAGGGGGAAAAAATGAACATTCAGTGAGATAGAAGACTGTCAAGTATTCTTGTTAAAAAAAAAAAACCAGAGCTGAAGAGAAAATCTGACTTCGAATACGAGACTCAAGAGAAGCATAAAAAAGTTTGTAAAAATGGTGTCAAAAGCATACCAAGATTTGCAGTTACCCAATTAGGAACCAAGTTCATGCCTACAACTAGTTTCTTGATCAGTTTCTGGAACACGGCAAGTGCTACCTAAAATGTCTTGGTGGCATGTTCTTGAACTAGTAAAATCCAGGTGGGAAAAGAAAGCAGTTTTTCCCTTGCCTTACTCTGTCTTCAGAGACTGGCAGTAGCCACTGTGCAAGCCTGATACGATGAACCACTGGCTGCTAATAGACAGTACCATAGATCTTGAGTTCTTGATACAGTATGATTGGTGTATTTTGGGTTTTGTTTGGTTTGTGGTTGTTTGGTCATCTTTCATTTTTTTATTTTTTTAATTCATTTTGAACTTGAGGACAAAAAGACAAAAAAAATTTCTGTGTACACAGCACAATACACAAAGAGGATTCAATATGAAACCATACATCTGCATTTCATACTTTTTACTGTTTTTTGAAAAACTATGTAATAAACACAACACAACATTTTCAAAGCTAAAAAATATAATAATTAGATAATGAGGAAAGGCTTTCTATTGTAGAAGGTAGGATTTTTGCTAGGACCTGAAGGAAACCAGGAGGCAGGGATGAGTGGGGAGAGAATTCTGGGCATGAGGGACATCCAGTGAAAATGCCAGGGGGCTGAAGATGGAGTGTCTTGTTCAAAGAACAGTGCCTGCTTCCCCTATTAAGAGGTGGGGAGTGTGTGTGTGAATAGATAACTAGAATTGTGATACATAAATGTAATAGAATATCATGATTTTGCAAGAAACAATAAATACAACGAATTTATAGAACTATAGAAAGATTTAGGCAAAGGCAAAGAATTTAGGCAAAGAATTCAGGCAAAGGTAAGCAAAACCAAGAAAACAATAAACATAACTACAACAATGTAAATAGCAGAACCACCACAAAACAATCAAAAAGAAATATTCCAAAACTATAAAGAAGAAGTCTGACCCCAAAGAAGGGATACGAGAAATATCTCCCAACTCTTTTGCAGATATGGATGGGGGAGGGGGTGCACACTACACAAATTTTCAGACTAACGTACTAATCAGTTATGTCGTTTTTTTTCCTCCTTTTTTGTCTTTAAAAAACATTAATTGTTTCATGGAACAGCTCTCTGGGAGAGAAAGGGGGAAGGATAGCTGAAGAAATTAAGGTAATTTTAAATAATTCCTATCAATAAAACTTTCATTAAAGAGAAAAAAACAACTTTTTTATAAAGGATGGTTCTCTGGGAAAGAAGTGAGGAAACAATACAAGCAATAAAGTGTATAATCAAAGACATAAATAAAAACTGGCTTTCTAAAATACATATAAGAGAATAGAAGTAAGTTCAGGAGGAAGCACAAATAGGTCAGTTTTGAAAGTAATATGTGGAATTTCTTATATACTCTTTCTTTAAGTGATATAAAATGGAAATTCACAATTTCATTTTCAATCCCAATGGCCTGGGAGGACAGATATTTAAGTTTACAACAAAATATTTAAGGAAAATCTAAAAACAAAAGTCAGAAAAGGGCAAAAAATGTTAATATCAACACATAGCTACCAAATTAATTTAGTTAACAAGTCCTGCTCCAGTTATTCCAGTAATAATGTGGTCATACATTCAAGTCAAAGAGAGGTACCATACAATAAAACTCAAAATAGTAGATGGTTTTCAGTTATTCATTAAGTATAAAGATCACTCTAAATTGAAAGGTCTCCAAAGATGAATGTTTCCTTTAAGAATTATATCCATTCCTCCCTCAACCCCTACAATATGGCTATGGGAAACTCAGCTTTATTTGACACTTTTGTCTTGTCAGGTCTTTTCTTCTTTAGCAGATATCTAACTGGTAGGGGGAGAGAAGAATTTAAAAATGGATAGACAAGATGGGACTGATAGAGGAGTTCTCTTGTGAATGGTCAATAATTACTTAACTGTGAATTTGCACTTCACAGCAATTTGTGATAAGTATATCTTAAATCACAAAACAAATATTCCACATCCTTGGCCTCAGTTACTGGAAATACCACTACGAAAGTAGTTAAATAACAAAATCCCCCAGAACAAAGTCACCTACCATGTTATATCTACTTAAATTACAGTATAAAGTCACAAGTATTTCAGAGAAATTGTAATAATTCCTCCCAACTCTCCTCTAGAGTCGTGTTTCTTAAACTGTGAGTCGACTCCATATGGGATCACAAGGAGTCTGTATGACTTGCCCAGAGGAAGAAGTGGTTTTCATGAGACAAAAGAAGGTGATGAAGGTGACAATGATGATGATGATGATGATGACCACTAAGACAACTAGTACAACAATGAGACAATGATAAATAATGCTTACACGGAGCTTTAAGGTTTTCAATGTCCTTTACATATGGTATCATATTTAACAGTAGAATGGCCTTTTAACATATGAATAGCCATCATTCAAAGGAGGATGATCAGATGTTCTCTATTTCCATTAATAATGAAACAAGTGCCACTGAGTTTAAGGTCCTACCTCATGCAAAATGCAACCCCAAATCTCAGTACCATTCAAACCCTTTGGGAGAAAATCTTTTATCATCCTACTGTCTCCCAGCTCCAGGTATATATATATATATATTTCCAACTGCTTATGCTGAATAGATCCAACTATATATCCTAATGGTACCTGAATTCATAAAGTCCAAAACTAAGCTCATCATACTCTTTTCCCACCACAACGTGCTCACCCATCTAATGTTTCTATTTCTTTTGATGGTGCCACCATCCTTTCACTCATGCTCAAAAATGACAAGTCAGTTTTCCTCTTCCTCTAACTCAATCACCTATATTAAATTTCTACAGCTTCACTAGTTTCCTTCCTATCTTCCCATCTGACTATAAATTGGCTAAGATTTCCCCAAGTCTTAAAAAAAATGTTGAAGCTTTCTCCCTTCCTACCCTCTTTCTAACTGTCATCATATCTCTGTCCTCCCTTCACTGCCTTACTTACCTATTCATTCCTTAACCATTTGTAATTTGGCTTCCACTTCTACCATTCTACTAAAACTGCTTTTGCAAATGCCATGAATAAGGTTTTCGGTCCTCATTTGAGTTGATCTCTTTATAGCTTTAATTGTGCTGATAATCCCCCTCTATTAAATACTATCCCCTTCCTTAAATTTCAGAAACACCTGACTTTCCTGCCTCTCCACAATCCCCCTCTATTAAATACTATCCCCTTCCTTAAATTTCAGAAACACCTGACTTTCCTGCCTCTCCTTCCTAATAGCTATTTTGGTCTTTCTGGCTCTTTACCACTTTCCTGTCTTGATGTGAATGTTCCTCCAAGATCTGTCTTTGGCTCTCTTCTCTTTGCTCTATGCACACTCCAGTCAATCTCTCCCACTCTAGGGGATGAACAACTTGTTCCGAATGACAACTATGAACTCATCGGGCCCACAACAGCTTACTTCTGCTCAGACAATGTTTAATGTCCCGTTCACTTGGGCCATCTTGCCAGCTGCTCTTTACCACCCTGCCCCTTTCCATCTTGCACCGTAAGCACAATGATCAAATGAATACTACCACTTCTGGAAAGTGCATGTCAATTGATCTTCTTGTGAATCTCACCATCCCTGAGACTTGCCCCAGACCAAAACTTCTTTTGATATTCACTCTTTATCAAAATGTAAGCTCTTGTCTCCCTTTTGTATTTGTATTATGCACTTAGTACAGTGCCTGGCACACACTAGTAAGGGCTTAATAAATGTTTTTCATTCATTAATTTTATCTCATTCACTCCCATGGCTTCAATCATCACCTGTATCAAAACACTCCCTAATTCTCCATCACCAGGCCAGACATCACATCAACTCCTGACTTTTTATCTGTACTTGATGCACCACGAGCATCTCAAACTCAACATTAGAAAAATAAAATTTAGTGCTTCTCCCTAAACCTGAAACTGATTTCACTATTTTTATCCTGCTAAGATCAAGACTTTTACATCACTTCCCCAATGTCTCCTTACCACTGCCCAATTCCCCAACCATCGCCATCCCAATGGAAACTTGAGCTCTACCCCTGGGGTAGCCTGGCTCTGATGGGTGAGCTTTCCTTCAGCTCATCTTGTCTAGGACTACGTTTAAAGATCACTTCCCACTGTTCCATCATCTCCCCACCTTCCCCCCCACCAAGAATTTATCTTGTTTGCTTTACTTGTATTCTTAGCATTTAATAGTGCCTGGCACCCAGTAAGTATTCAATAAGTGCTCCATTTATTTCTTATGTTCAAAACTATGGGGCTATCTTTGATTCTTCCCTCTCCTTCACATCTCCCTTACCTTTCTCTCATATTCAAACTGTTACTAAGTCCTGTCAATTCCATTTCCATGACATCTTTTCTATCTATCCCCATCTCTCCATGCCTACCACAACGACACAGAAGGCTCTTTCCTAAGCCCCTTCTTCTCTCTCTAAAATCTCTCAGTGATTTCATTAGCTCCTATCATCTCTATGCAAATGACTCACAAATCTATATATCCAGCCTTCACCTCTCTCCTAAGCTCTAGTCTCATATCACTATAATAAAATATTTTGAACTGGAATTGTTGGCAATTCGGTAATGTTGGACACTGGCAACTAAGTGGTACAGTGGATAGGGCACTGGACCTCTAATCAAGAAGATCTTTATTCAAATCTGTGTGATTCTAAACTTATTTAATATCTGTTTGCTACACTTTCCTTATCTATAAAATGGAGCTAATAACAGCACCTCCCTCACAGGGTTACTGTGAGGATCAAAGGAGACAATATCTGTAAAGCACTTATAACACAGTGCCTTGCACACAGAGATGCTATATACCTGTTGGTTTCCTTCCTTCCTCAGTTTCCCCAACTATAAAATGGGAATAGTAACAGCATCGACCTCAAATGAAATGCAATTTGTAAAAGACACCGTGTCTGGCACATAGCAGATGTCCAAAATAGAACTCAGTATCTTTCCCCTCAAACCCAGTCCTCTTCCAAACTTCTTGTTGTACTCTTCTCTATACACAAATTCAGAGAGGGAGTTGTGAAAGTCTAACAAAAGCAGAGATGTGTATGACTAACTGCGCACACTGCTATGCAGCAAAGTTTTTGTGTAGAGCTCCAGAGTACTCTCTCCTTTGAAGAGCCACAACTCATCACAGCACTGCACAGATCCACACATTAAAACTGGATTGGTAGATCTTTCTAAGTAACTTAAGTAACATCTCACTACAAGAATGAACAGCCTTTTGGGATCCAAAAGTATTCATATTTAATATTCCAGTAGGCTCATACTGTACATTCTGCAAGTAAAACTGTTTCAAAACTGCATCAGCTTCAGTAATCTTCCTATAATTGAGCCCAGTCTCCAGTATGAGCTGCTGAACTGCTACCTTCTTCAAAGACATTTGAGCTGCCAACACGGTGCAAAAAAACCAGGCCAAAATGGAAAGCTGTACAAAGCAAAGGTAGGTGGTCACTTAGTCTGGAAGTTGTAATGTTAATGTAAGGTTAATGGTGGGGAAAGAGTTAAAGATCTTCTCTGCCCATTAATAGGCCTCAATACCTTTTGTTCTATGTAGGCACTGGGTCAGAAGGTCATGCTCTCTGGCTCAGAAAAGTGTATAAATACTCTATAAGGTGAGGTTTTACTTTGGGCCTTACTCATTGGAAGTATCTGTTTGGCCAGAAAAGACTTTGGGTAACCACTAAGGAGCAGTCCTAGCTTTAAAAACCAGATGTTGGTGTTTCTCTGTCTGGAAACTATGTATATATGTAATAGACAACTGGAACTGTCTGCTGATCTGTGATGGATGTACTGCCTATGGTCAGAGAGTTGGAAGGCCTGTCTGTTGGTCTTTATTTCTCTGTTTGTATTTTCTCTGTTGGTATGTGTGCTTGATTAAAGTGATTGCTGACCCCTCCAAAGTTGCTTTCCTTTTAGAAAAGCAGATCCAAAAACCCGCACAGCAGGCCTTCCTGTGTATGCCAGGGTCCTTGCTGTTACAGAAGTGCATAGACACTGTAAATGGATAGGATGGAGGGGGAAGAACAGAGCAAGGGGAGGTGTGTCTCCTCCTTCAGTTACTTGGCAAGTTGTAGATTCTACTTCCACATCTCTTCACTTCTCCCCCTTTTCTCCACTCACTAGTTCAGGCTCTACCCAATTCATTGTGAATTATCCAACTCAATGTGTACAACACACAATTCAATCTTTCCCAAAAACCTACCTCTCTTCCAAATTTTCCTCTTTCTGGAAAAGGCACTACCATCCCTCCAGTCACCTATGTTTATCCTTAACCCCTACCTCTCACTAATGCCACACAGCTAAACAATTTCCAGATCCTATCATTTTTATCTCCACAAATCTCAAATTTCCCCTTTTCCCTATTCACATAGCTACTGTCCTTCTTCAGGCCTTCATCACTTCTCACCTGGACAAGTTCAAGAGCCTCCTAATTAATCTCCTTGCATTCACTCACTTCCCCCAATCCCTCTTCCAGAGAGTTGCTAAACTGACTTTCTTTAAGATTTAAATTTATTTATTTTTAGTTTTCAATACTCATTTCCACAAGATTTTGAGTTCCAAATTTTCTCCCCATCTCTCTCCCCCTCCCCACTCGGAGATGGCATGCATTCTGATTACACCTTCCCCCAGTCTGCCTTCCCTTTCATCATCCCCCCTTTTACCCCCTTCACCTTTACTTTCTTGAAGGGCAAGATAAGATTTTCATACCCTACTGCCTGTATATCTTCTTTCCCAGTTGCATATAAAAACAGTTTTTTAACATTTATTTCTAAAACTTTGAGTTTCACATTCTCTCCCTTCCTCCTTCCCCACCCATCCCTATTGAGAAGGCAAGCAATTCAATATAGATTATACATGTGTAGCCATGCAAAACACCTCCATAATAGTCATATTGTGAAAGACTAACTGTATTTCCCTCCATCCTATTCTGTCCCCCAATTATTCTATTTTCTCCTTTGACCCTGTCCCTTTTCAAAATTTGCCCTCCCTTCTACCATCCCCCTCTTATCCCCTTCCCGGTTCCTTTCCTGGAGGGTAAGATACCCAACTGAATGTGTATGTTATTCACTCCTGAAGTCAAATATGATGAGATACGGTTCACTCATTCCTTCTCACCTTACCTCTCTTCCCCCCCACTGTAAAACTTCTTTCTTGCTTCTTTTATGTAAGATAACTTACCCCATTCTATTTCTCCTTCTCTCAATATATTCCTTTCTCACTCCTTAATTTTATTTTTTGGATACCATCCTTTCATATTCAACTCACCCTGTGTCCTCTATCCATCTATCTATCTATTTGACATTCTTAAAGCACAAGAGTCTAACCCTGTCATTCATCTGCTCAAGAAGCTCCTGAGTTTCCTTGTTCACATATTTACTATAAGATTAAATACAAATTCCTGTTTGGTATTTAAAGCCCTTAATAATCTGGCTCCAACTCATCTTTCCTGACTAATTACAAACTATTCTCCTTTACACATGCACAAATAAGCTAACTTGCTATCCCTATAGACAACAGTCCATTTCCCACCTCCAAGACTTTCTTTAGTCACACTATCTCTCATGCCTCCAATGTTTGCCCTCCTCACCTCTGTCCCTGAAACCCCTGCTCAGCTCAAATGCCACCTCCTGCAAGAAGTATGTCCTAATTGTCTTAATTGTTAGTACTCCCTCAATTCTGAAATACCTTGTATTTATTTTATAAATAATTTAAGTGTCTGGTACACAGTAGGTACTTGAGAAATGCTTCCTAAACACAACTAACCAGACTAGCACAGGCTCTCACTCTCTTCATCCCAAATACAGCAATCACCTTCTAACAAGTCTTCCTACCTCTACTCTCAGTCCCTTTGAATCTGTCCCCTACAGCACTGCCATAATTAACTCCCTCATGCAAAAATATGGCAAAAAATCATCAGTAACTTATTGCTTGACCAAAAAATTTTTTATTTAGATTTATATAAAAGCCCTGAAAAGTCCAGTATCTTTTATACAAGCTCTATTCCCACTATCCTACACCACTTTCCTCTGTCCCAGAATATAGCCTCTATTCTCCTATCATCCTTTTTCACTTATGCTGCTAACTATACTCAGAAAGTTATCCCTGACCCTCTTCATCTGCTTAATTCGTATCTATCCTTTACAGCCCGACCCAAATACTACTTCTTCCTTTCTTGCAATTCTCAGTTATTAACAACCACAGACCTTGTAAAGCACTTTCTCTTGCAACTTTCTAACATACTTACCATGAAATAATGTTTTACTATTATCACAAAGCCACAAGTTGGTGATGAGAACCACAGTATAAGGATGTAGATGCCAAGACCTTCAGGTCACAGTCTTAAATAACCAGATACTACTTTCTCCACTAAAAGTTATAATATTCTCATCAAATAGTATTCATTAAACATCTACTCCAACTTGAATTAACATAGTCCTTGCTCCATAAGTGCTTACAATTTCCAAGAGACGTTTAAAAGAATCAACAAATGACTACATAAATGTCAGATAAAAATTAAATTAGAATTGGCTACTATAAGTTGTAATTTTTGCATATTAAAAAGTGAAGAGACACTACTCACTAATATTAAAAGAGTTTGAAAAGAATGCAAAACTGTAGTTAAAAGTAATCTTCAAATTATTTTTAAAATAACTAATAACAAGACCACACTTCACATTTTCTATAAAGATAAACTTCAAAAGGCTATATGACCAAGATATAAAAGATCCTATCATACACAAATTAAAGAAACATGAAGAAAATTACATATATCTATAGGAAAGAAAAAAGTTAATGATCAAACCAAAAACAGAATAATAGAAGACAAAATGGATATTTAAGTTTGTGTGCAAATAAATCTAATAAAAATAAAATTAAAAGGAAAACTGTTAACTAAGAAAAAAATCTTTGGAGCAAGATTCTCAGATAAAGGGCTCATTTTCAATAAATAATAAATATAAATCAAAATTATAGGAAAAAAAGTCATTCATCAATTGCTATATCATGTAATAGTATAATCAATCAGTTTTCAAGAGAAGAAATTGAGGGTATTTATAGTCATATTTTAAAAAGCTCAAACTCACTACTAATTAGGAAAATCCAAATCAAAGAAATCCAGAGAATCTACCTCACACCCTCCAGAGTGGCAAACATGACCAAAAAAAGGCAAGGCTGTGGGAAAATAGGCACAATGATACACAGTTGATGGAATTTAGAATTCTATATAAAAAGTTACTAAACAATGTAACTAAATGTAAATGTAAACTGAACAATTTCCTTTGACTTAGCTATACCACTACTAGACCTATACCCAAAAGAGATCAAAGGAAGAGGAAAAGGTCCTGTATGTACAAAAATATTTATAGCAGCTTTTTTTTGGTGACAAAAAAAAAGAAACAAGATCATGTCCAATAATTAAAGAATGACTGAATAAATGGTGATATGTGAACATAATGGAGTACTGAGAATTCTCATTGAGGAATGAAGAGATACATTATTTCAAACAGACATGGAAAGATAAATGATAGAGTAGCCAAAACAGAATTATTTGTACAATAACATCAATATTATGAAAATGAACATTTTGAGGACTTTTATAAATTAATAAAGAATGAAATGAACAAAAGCAGGAGAACAATTTACACAAGAACATTGTAAAGCCAAACAATTTTGAAAGTTCAAAACTATGATCAATACAATGACCATTCACAATTTCAAAAAACTATGAAATATGTTATTCATTATAAGAGATGATGGATTTAGGATACAGAATGAAGTGTGTGTGTGTGTGTGTGTGTGTGTGTGTGTGTGTGTGTGTAACATTTCTATGTACAGTGAGGAAATATGTTTTACTTACCATGTATATTTGTTACAATTAATTTGCTTTTCTTTTTTTTTTAATGGGGTTCGGTTAGGAGAGAAAATAAATCGACACCTGTTAATTTTTTTTAAATAGAGAGGTGACAGGGTACCACAGATGTACAATGCTGTGTGAATGCATCAGATGAGGTCAATATATCATTAATTTTACTTAACTGTTTTACTTCCTCACAAGAGATCTCTCCTGAAAGGGGAGCAATCTCTAACTGTTTGGAATGCAAAAACAAAATACATCACTAAAATTGAAATTTTTAAAAGATAAATCATTTGCCAATTTGGTTTCTCTCTTGCTTTTCAGTGAGTGTCAACAATATGATTCCATTCAATTCTGCTTTCTCCCTCTCCTGAACCAACAAGCGCTGTCCTAGCACAGAGGTTCTGAAGCTTTTCTGTGGAGGATCCCTTTATCAAGCTGGAGAAGCTTAAGAGACCCTGTCTCAGAATAAATGTTTTTAAATGTATAAAATACATAAGAAATAAACTATACTGCAATACAGTTTGTGGACAAGAAGACTCCCATCTATTACTATGTTCGTTTTGAAGTAATAATGAACAAAAAAAATGACATTTCAAGATACCTGCAACACCTATAATGTGATATGAAAAATTCTGTGATTTTCATTAGCAACAAATTCACAGACACTGCTGTTAATGTCAGCGTAAAGGTCACTGTCTATATTCATAATTGAAGGAAAATAATAAATTTCAGTAAGAATCTAGTGAAAATAAAGACAAACTTTTTCCCATCCAAGTTCACAGAGCTCTTAAATCCATACACAAATCCCTTGAAGGTCTGCAGATTCCAAGTTAAGCATTGTGGTCATACAGGAATATGCCCATTTCTTACATATGATTAACCCTGAGAAGCCTACATGTAAGTATGTGACCATAAAAATGCTTATCTAAGTTATACAGAAGTTGAATTAAACCTCCTGCAGCAAACAACCTAATCATCTTAATTCAATCTGTTGGTGTTATTTACGTCACAAAGGCAAGTAAATAGGAAGTGACTTCAAAAATCTAGAAGTGAGCTCAGATTACTTCTCAGTCTGTTTGAGCTAAGATCCCAGCAAAGTGAGTTCAGTTATTCTAGTTCCTTTCTCCTCCATAGTCAGTGTAAAGCAGTAAACAGAAAGTTGCCCTCAAAGTCAAGAAGTTCAATTGCTGCCTCAGACACATTTTGGCTGTCTGACCTTGTGTAACTTACTCTCAATTTCCTGGGTAACTCTAATGGAGGCAGGCAGACAACTCAGGGGACAGTGCTAGGCCTGGAGTAAAGGACACTTGAGTTCAAATCTAGCCTGAGACACTTACTAGCTCTATGACCCTGAACAAGTCATTTACTGTAGAAGGAAATGGCAAACCATTCCAGTACCTTTGCCAAGAATAGCCCACGAACAGTGCTGGCATGCTGTGGTCCACAGGGTCACAAACTGTCGGACACAATTGAACAACGACTCTCTAAGACCATATAGGTTTTTTTAAAGTGTTTTTGTGAAAATATATAAATCTGCAGAGGTGCCAAACTGCATTAGTATACGGAGTTTCCCCAACTGGGAAGTCTTTGTGCTATAATGAAATAATATCCCTACTATCCCTAACTTTTTCTCACAAAACCTGGTGCAATGGAAAGGGAGCCAGATTTATAATGTGGAGGCTTGGATCAAATCCTGGCTCTGCCACTTACTATATGTGAAATCTTAGGCAAATCACTTAGCATCTCTAGGACTCTGATTTCTTCATTTGTATCAGCTCTAAAATCATGGTCCTCTGTATATAAAAGAATATTCATACATAAAAGGCTCTGGATTTTCCATATTCTACAACATATGCCGGTTTTCTTTTTTCTATTAACATAATAAAGCAAGAGTAAATGCTTTTTAACCCCTTTTTTCTAAAAGAAAAAAATGTACAACTGTCCTATTTAAAATCAGGACTAAGAGTAATAGCTACTACAAAAGATTTTTCACAAATTAATACAAAAAAAATATAATTGGGCTTTTCAAGACTAGTATACCAAACAAGCAGGTTTTTCATATTCACCTGAGGCATGCAGCTGCCAAGTTTTATTTGAAGACTGAATGAGAGACAACCTGGCAAAGGGAGAGAATTTAACCCCAGATTTTACCTCACAGAGCTCTTTCCAAGTAGAAATAGATTTAGCATTTTTCTCTGACGTCTCTCCACAATAAAACCTAAGGTTATAAAAAGGGAGATGTCAGATGTACTGTACCACCAGAGACAAAGTACATAAAGGAATACATCCCCATCTCCCTTCCAAAAGACACACAAGGACCCAGAAGATTGAAGCAGGACACAAAAACAGTCTAAGATTGTCTGCTTTCCTATGTCCACAAAGGAACCTGCATAGAAATCATAAAGCACTGGGCAGCTTCAAGTCTTTTCACTGTAATGTGAACTGACTTCCTAATTTCAGAATCAGGAAATCTTAAGAGCTGAAAGGCACCTCAGAGACCACTTAACCTGTTGCCTTAACTCCAAAGATAAGGAAACTGAGCCTCCGGAGGACAACTGACTAACCCAAGGTCACATCTAAGCAATGACAGAGAGATGACTCCAAGCCAGTAGCCCAGAGTCATGAGCAAGGCTAAGGGAGGGAAATTACATTAGAAGTCTTTAAGGCAAAATGAAAAGGAAGACTACATTTTGACATAAGACTTTGTAAATGTTCATTTATAAAGATTGTAATTAATTTCTTTGGTAATGCTCTCCTGCTACTTGATGGAGTTGTGTTTATAATTCTACCTATAGCCTATACATAAAAGCCTCTTGTACATCAATAGCTCTTGGAGAAGTAATTTCCAGAGACATTGAAAGTCAACCATCCTAAATTGGGAAAGAAGGAACAGCTCTTAAAAAAACAAATAGGCAATTTCAATTTGATTCTACACCCCTCTGCCTTTGGATGTTATCTGATGTTGAGTGTGTGCTACCTGTGTTGTTTTAAAAAGCCATCAAGTCATCTAGATAAAGAAGTCATTCTCTGATGTGTGCAGACATTACTCTTCTCCTTTCTATATTTGCCTGGTTTGTATTCAACTGCCTACCACATTTTCCCACAGAAGCAGCATTTGAAGATTATAAATTCCATCAGGGTTAGTCCCACTTCTAACCTAAACCCCAAATCCTAACAATATCATATAGCCAAAGGCCATTCAAAATGTTTGATTGTGACACAGCTTACAACTGTAGTCTATAGCGGTCATGCTTTGTGGAATTCTATTCAACCTAACTTTCTATAACTTGAGGTCACAAGAAATGGATACAGATTAAAAGCTATTAACTATGTGAAACTTACTTTGATATTTAGAAAAAATTAAGGAATTGTTTAGTGCGGATTCTCCCTTCATAGGCATAGATCATAGCCCTCCACTTTACATGAGTCATCACCTAGTGTGTGACCTTCTAGTAACAAGTCTGTCTTCATTTAGCTAAAAACTGGTCTTCAGAGGACACTGAATCTATCACTCTCTCCTGCCAAAACTATGGGTTTTTTTCATACTGGAAATGAAGAACTGCCACTGCACTACCAAGAGGCATCAACATAAAACTTTAGTGGATGTGCATATACCTAGAGTACCTTCCGAAAACTGCAAAGACCCTTCAGTGATACCAAATTTCTCCCAGAAACAAAGAATATCTTTTTTAATACCAAGAGTCTACCATTATGGTTATATGGCTGTGAGGTATGGAACACAGCAGCCTCAGAAGGAAAAGAAATATAACACAGTGGACAAATGGAGTTGTGCACTATGGGTGTAAGCAGCCTATAATATGTAACAAATGAGGAATTTTAAAGAACAAAAATAAAAGATACTCTCACAGAACTTTATGAGAAAGAAAATGGGCTGATCACATGACAAGGGGTAATAGGTGGATAGGCAGAATATTCACCCAATGCCAGTAGAAGCAAGAAAGGCCTCCAGAACACTAAGTGAATGCCCTATGGCAAATTTACAGAA
The DNA here is from genome assembly GCA_023548195.1 of Bettongia penicillata ogilbyi. Taxonomy (NCBI): domain Eukaryota; kingdom Metazoa; phylum Chordata; class Mammalia; order Diprotodontia; family Potoroidae; genus Bettongia; species Bettongia penicillata. The sequence goes on from JAJHZJ010000021.1 coordinate 1,439,018, forward strand.
AAACATGGGCAGAGGTCATATAAAATGACCAGGCATGGAAGGACTATAATCTGTATCACTGAAGCAAGCATCCACCTCAATGAAATCACAGACCTATAAGAATTAAGCATGTAGCTACCAGGCTCAAATATACGAACAAACTGTATCACTATGTACAGTGCAATACAAATAACAGTGGCAAAAATGAACCCACTGAGTTCATATGAACAAGTATTTATTAAGCACCAACTATGCGCCAGGCACTCTACTAAGCACTGAACAAAGGAGGTGCTCAGGAGAGGGAAAAAATCGCTTGGCCAACCACCACAAAAGTCTCCATACTAACAATGAGCATGCATAGGCTCACAGGCCTAGAACTGGAAGGAGCCTCAGAAGTAGAGTCCACTCCCCTAATTTTACAGATGGAGAAACTGAGACCCAAAGGAGTTAAATGACTTGCCCAACGTCACACAAGCAGTAAGTGACAGAGTTGGGATTTAAAATCAAGTCCCCTAACTACAAATGCCATGTCCTTTTTAATGTATAATACTACCTCACAGTACCATAGGTGTGAAGTGAAAATTTTAAGGAGGAAAACATTTTTGGTTCCACAATCTAGCTGTATTAAAAAATAAAAAATAACCTGATCTTCTAACTCACCAGAAGTTGGAAGTTTAGACTAAACCGGGAATGTCTGGGTGAATCAGAGTGGCTTAATCAGACAACCCTAAAACTGTGGTAAACTGCTTGTTAATAAGGCAGCCTAAGAGTACTCACTACTTCTGATGAATATCTTAAGCTTCGGCAAGTCTACCAGGAAGGTCCTTTCCCCAGCCACAACACCAAGCAATAGCTTTGCTAAATAAACTGACATATCTCCAGGAAGAAGATGTTTACAAACCTGGGTTGATGGAGGATAAGACAAAGGCAAAATAGTAGGGGGAGAGTGAGGGGGGGAAACATATTGTAGTTGAATAAGCAAAGTATCTGCATACTTCAATTTAATAATCTACTTATTAAATCAGAATTCATATTGATTACTATACCAGATACTGGGAAAGATACTATGATTAGATAAGTCATGGTCACTGCCTTTCCACAGTCCACATTTCAGCCAAGTAATTGTTTTATAATGATAAATGTAACTAAGGAAAGATTGATCAGAATTTTTTCCAAGTATATTTATAGAAAAACTGGCAAATTCTACAGCATCAAATGATCAAAAAACTTTCCTTTTTTAAAGCTATTTAATGAATTTCAAAACAGTATTGTTTTGTAAATAGGACTGAACAAAGGAAACCCAACAACTAATTTCACTGGCTTACTTCATTTCCAATTTGCCCCAAAGGCCCTGATTAATGAAAGCATCAGCTCCATCATCTTCCCTCACCAGTACTCTATTACAAACAAGAATCTTAAATGCACTTTTATTATGTGTCTACTCTAAAAGCCAAACATTATCAAAAGGAACTGATAAACAAGACAGACAAGACCAAAGATCCCAAAACAAAAACATAATATGCTAAATAAGCTTACAGGAAAGGTCACAGACTTCCCTTAGCTTTGCCAAACAAAGGCTCAATCGTGATTCCATGTCCCACAGAAAACTCTATAGTAATAACTCCCTGTGTACTATTAATTCGTAATGTGCCACGACACTGATTACTAAAACCTGATAGCTGTCCAGAAAAACACATGCAACTTACACTACAATTGAGTTAAGGTTCCTTCTTTAACTCCAAAACAAAAACTATACAATAGTGGGCTAGATCACTGACTGCTATAAGCCAGTCCACTATTTTATCTGATAGTGGCACCAAGAGACAAACTATGTATCAGAGAATGGTTGCCCTTCATAATACTAAAGTGAAATGGAACATCCAATATCTCTAGGTTCCCTTTGCTGCTTGTTGAGAGCCAATTATCCATGAACTGCTATTTTCAGTCTATTATCTCTTTGGGAAAGTAGAGAACAAAAGCAATTTCATACATTTCCTATCCATTGTGTGATACCTCCTTCGACGTGCCCTAAGATTCTCTTGGAGCTCACAAAGCACTTATGCCCATGGCTCTTTTATACATTTAGCAAGTTTCATTTGGTATTTTTATTTGTGTATGGGATCCTCCCACCAGATTATGTACTCCACGAATAGCAGAGACACTGTCTTCTTAATCACAGCCTGTACAAAGTGGGGATTAAATAAATGTTGACATTGAATGCCTTATCAAGATTCATGAGGCTCATTCAAGTTTAGCAAGCCTGTGTTTGCTGGGAAAGTCTATGTATACTGCATAAACACCTTTTGAGATCTTGTAAACTTCTATCACAATCCCTCTCTGTCTTCATGAATTTTGACTAAAGAGACCTAATGTTTCAGTCTCTCTTCATCCTTGGTAATATTTTATTAATAATAGTGTGAATTTATACAACACTTTAAAGTTTAAAAAAGCTCTTCCTGCATTACCTCATCTGTGAGGTAGGTGCTATTACTATTCCCATCTCAAAGATGAGGACATTGAGGCTCAGTGCTCAAGTGATTTTTCCAAGGACAGATAGCTATTAAAAAAATAGCTGAAGTGAGATCATATATGAAAAATTGAATGAGGAAGAGTTAGTAACACAACCAACATTTCATTGATCTAAGGCCCAAATTTTTTTTGCCCAAAATCACACAACCAGTAAACGTCAGAGGCAGGATTCAAATTCAGGTCCTACCTCCAGCCTAGCCATTATGCCACACTGCTTTTCCAGGGTCTTTTCCACTGCTACTCTTGGGATAGTTTAGTAGTCTACTTACAAGGGTTTCTCGATATAGTGGCTATTAAATATGTATGGTTGGTCGATGAATGTCCTTCATTCTCAATGAGAACCAAAATGACATCATTGTTAAGTTTCAGTGTGTCCCACTGTAACTGTGCAGACCAATACGAGTTTAGAACGCTCTGCCACAGGTCAGGCATAAACAGTCCGTGTGAACATCTGGGGCTGACTCTCTAAATGTGCTTATCTAGTGGGATTTTTTTCAGCAATTTCAATTCTGCACCTTCTCTGATGAGGGCACATCATGCTCAGCAGTCCGGTGCCACTGTCTCCCATGACACACAATCAATTCCAAAGTTCTTAAGAGAGATTTTGAGAGTGTCCTTGTATCACTTCTTCAGACCACCATGTAAGTACTTGCTCTTTGTGGGTTCTCCATAAAACAGTCTTTTTGGCAAGCGTACATTTGGTATTTCAAAGTGGTCAGCCCATAGGAGTTGTACTATCTACAGAATATTTTGGATATTTGGCAGTTAAGTTCAAAAAAGGATCTCAGTGTCTGGTATCTTACCCTGCCAGGTGATCTTCAGACTCTTCCCAAGACAATTCAAATGGAAGTGGTTCAGTTTCCTGGCATGGCGCTGGTACACTGTCCAGGTTTCACAGGCATACAACAATGAGGTCAGTACAACAGCTCTACAGACCTTCAGCAGTCAGCCTAACAGCTCTTTTCTCCCACACTCCTCCGAAGCCTCCCAAACACTGAGCTAGCTCTGGCAACGCCTGAGTCAACCTCATTGTCAACGTGCGCATCCCTAGAAAGTATACTGCTGAGGTAAGTGAACTTATCCACAGCACTCAAAACTTCTCCATTTGCTGTAACCAATGGTGTCACATATGGATGGTGTAGTGCTAGCTGATGGAGCACCTGTTTTCTTAGTGCTAATGGTTATGCCAAAATTAGCACAAGCAACAGAGAATCAATTCATACTCTGTTACATCTCAGCTTCAGAGGCTGCACTGAGTGCACAATCATCTGAAAACAAAAAATCACACACCAACACTCCCTCCACTTTGGTCTTGGCTTGCAGCCTTTTCAAGCTGAAGACATTACCATCAGTGAGGTAGCTGACCTTGATGCTATGTCCATCCTCACTAAAGGCATTTGACAACAGGGCTGAAAATATCATGCTAAGTATGAGAGCAAACACACTGCCTTGTTTCACTGAGAAAGCACAAAAGCATCCAGGCAAGCATGCTGTCATCAGACTGACATACAACACTGATGAAATTCTCTGGTCAACCAAATTTTGACATAATTTTCCATAAACCCTCACAACTAGTATCCAAGGTCTGGGTCAGATCTACAAATACTATATACAGCCCTCTGTCTGCTCCTGGCATTTCTCCTGGAATTGTCAAGCAGCAAACACTCAGTAGTCCACTTAGGGGTGATTTCTCTCTCTTTCTCTCTCACTCCACATATATATCTATAGGTATATAGATATATATATAGATACATATGTACATAACAGCTTGAATTCACCTAACACTAAAGTTTTTAAAAGTTTATACATTAGTAGTCTTCCTATAACCTTACTGGGGAGGCTACCTGTCCACTGTGGGGGGAGGGGGGGAGAAATGGACGTGAAGATTAGTGAAAGTTTTCCTGATTTCACAACAGGGGTTGTTCGTTATTTAAGCCAAACCGTTTGCCCTTCATAATCTCATATTAGAGGCATCTGGTGGCACAGTGATTGGGGGGGCTACTAGGCCTGGAGTAAAGAAGATTCAAATTCATCCTCAGGCACTTATTAGCTGCATGGTTCTGGGTGACTGATCTACACATCAAAAGAATATGGCTGCACAAATATCAAAAACCGATCAGATTAAACAGAATTGATGGAACTTTAAAAGAAATTTATTTTCCATTTTATGTGATTCTATGCCTGATTACTATATGTATACACTTCATTCACTCTAGTTTCTAGTTTAAAGAGTTTCTTGGAACTTCCAATAAACTCACAGAAACCTATTTTCTGGGTTGTGTTAAAGACTTCACCACAAGAGAGGTTAAACCAAGAGTCTACCTACTCAGAACACTGTCTACAGAAATATTTAAAAATGACACAAAGAATATCCTTGAAACTTCAAAAGTATCATATTCAACAGAATGAAGCTCTGGTTGCCAAAGTAGGATTCCTTGGCCAACCACGACAGAACAGTGTTTATGGATGGACCTTTCCATAAAGCAGTGCCAAGAGTTGTTGCATTGGAAGTAGGAGTTCTTTTGATCTTAAACTACTGTCGATATTTGCACCATGTCAATGATTGTGAGCATTTGGCAAGTGGAAACCATTGAAGAAACAAATGTGCTTCTTACCAGGAATAGGCAAAGGATGAGATCTTGTCTTACTGTGCAATGAAACTATTGAGATGCAACCTTTGTTGGGGCCTTAAAATTCAATAGCTTGGCCATTTGATTGGCAAAATAAACCACTGTTCAAAAAAAAAGGTTATACATTATATATATATATATATATATATATATATATATATATATATATACACACACACACACACACACACATATACGTATATGTGTACATATATATTTACTATATATACATGCCATAGTAGAAAGAACATTGGATTAGGGTCAGGAGTAACAAATCAAGTCCCAGTTCCAATACTTAACCAGTTATATGACCAGGAGCAAGTCACCATACTCCTAATCCTCTGTTTTCCAGATGTAAAGATAATAGTATTTGTTCTATCTCACAGGGTTGAAGAAAGTGTTTTTGTATACCAGAAAACCATACAGCGTGAGTTATTTTCAAATATTTTTCAATTATAAACCTCTAAAAGTTCCCTGAGGGAGAAACAGTAATTGTTTCAAAACAAACTGTCTACTTATTGAGGGTAAGTACAATGCCTTATACCCTGAAAAACATTCTATGTTCTAGAATAGGAATGGGGAAACTGTGGCTTTCTAGGTTCTTAGGTGTGGCCTTTTGACTGAGAACATGTTTTACAGAACAAATCCTTTTATTAAGGGGATTTGTTCTGTTAAGTTTGGATTCAGTCAAAGGGCCTCACTTGAGACTTAGAAGGCCACCTGTGGCCTCAAAGCCACAGGTTCCTCACCCCTGTTCTAGAATTACCTACTTACCTATTCTTGCCTCCCCAAATCAAAACTCCCATTCCCTCAATACAACTGAGCCCAGGTGGGTGTTACAAAAAGAGTAAGAATTAGCATATACTTCTGCTGTATAGAAGTTCTGTCAAAAACTCTGTCAACAAATATGTAGTCACTTTAAGCAGGATACTTCCCCAGACAGATATTTCATATGTAATCCTTCCTCAGCCTTTTAATAACTCTGTGACCTTGGGAAAATAATTTGACCCCTGTGACTCGGTTTCCTCAACCATAACATGACAGAGTGAGAGATATTCTACTCAATACAGTTCCACTAAACTATGGCCCCATCAGTCTTAGGAGTCATTTTTGTTAAGAAACTAGGGCCTATCCAGAAGAGGAAAAACAAGAATGATAAAAAGATCACAGATCAGGTTTTACAAAGATAAATTGTAGGAACTGAAGACAGTTAGGCTAATACAGAAGGTAACACCTGAAAGGATAGCAAATATCTGAAAGGTTTCTTGCATAAGAACTAGACTTGCTGTTTGGTCCCAGGAAGCAGAATTAAGAGTAACAGGTAGAATCTACAGGGAGGAAGATCTTAGCTCATTGTAAGAAAAGCCTTCCTCACAATTAGTCAACCAAAAATGATATGGGATACCTCAAAAAAGTAATAAGTTCTCTGAGAACTCTCAATGAGAGACTGAATGACCTATCAGATACGGGGCTGGGCAGAGGGGAGAGCAGAGATTGTTACTCAACTATAAACAGCCTTGAAAACTTCTGAAGTCCTTTCTCTGGGATTCTTCGAAGTTACAAATTTTATGTTCAGAACATTTAATACACCAAGTGACATTTTATTATATTCTTTGTTCCTTAGCTAAGTACTTAAGTCTATGAGCTCCTATCCCTCATCAGCACTTACTTAAATTCAGCTTACATCTTTCCTCCAAACCTGCTCCATTTATGCAGCCATTACAAATTATTAGAATAGAGCTAGACAGAGGGCTGAGTATTCAGTCTCTCTATTCTACTTGAATTGCTTAATAAAGTGCTAGATAGAGCTACTACATGCCATTTCATTATGGACTTTTCTACCAACATAAAAATAAACATTCACACCACAAAAGCCTGATTAAATCTAACCCAGTGTGAGAGTTCCAGGTATTTCTTGCATTTCTTCCAGCAATCACAGGACTTCTTGTAATACCCAGGTGGATCTTCTTGTTTCTCCCTAAGGAGTTATCTAGAGCTAAGGGTCCTGGTACAAGACAGATGAATAAAGGAAGCAGCTAGAGCAAATATTTCACTGTTAAGAACATAAGGATTTCTGAGTTGTACACATATACATGAATCTCAAGTGGTCTACCATTGTATGTAAAGCTTCACCTCCCTTTGGCAAATAAGGCAAAATAGGAAAATGATAAAATGCTGGAGAAGTTGTGGGACAATCAGAACACTAATTCATTGTTAGTGGAGCTGTGAGCTGATCCATTCTGGAAACTAATTTGGAACTATGCCCAAAGGGCTACAAACATGCGCATACCCTCTGACCCAGCAATACCACTTCTAGAGCTGTATCCCAAAGAGATCATAAAAATGGGAAAAGACTTCATATGTACAAAAAGATTTACAGCAGCTCTTTTTGTGGTGTCCAAGAACTGGAAATTGAGGGGGATGTGCCCATCACCTGAGGAATGGCTGAACAAGCTGTGGGATATGAATGTAATGGAACACTATTGTGCTATAAGAAATGATGAACAGGCAGACTTCAGAAAACTTGTAAAGATTTCTATGAACTGATGCTGAATAAATTGAGCAGAACCAGGAGAACACTGTACACAGTAACAGACTGATTTTGATAGATTTAGCCCTTCTCAGCAATGCAATGACCTAAAACAATTCCAAAGGACTCAGGATGGAAAATGCCATCCGCATACAGAAAAAGAACTCTGGAGTCTAAATGCAAAGAAGACTATTTTCTGTTTTCTGTTTGTTTTGTTTTTTCTTTCTCACGGTTTCTCCCAATCATTGTGATTCTTCCATACAACATGACTAATGTAAAAATATGTTTAATGGGAATGTATATGTAAAGCCTATATCAGATGGCAGGCCATCTTGGAGAAGGAGGGGGAATGGAAGGGAAAAAATTTAAAACTTATGGAAATAAATGTTGTAAACTAAAAATAAACTTAATTTTTAAAAAAAAGGATTCACCTCCCTGCTTTGTAACACAATAGAGAATAAAACACAACCCATATTTGCTCGTCACCAATGAACAGCCTCAGAGATGCATACACACATATGTAACAATATCACTTCTCAATAAGAGTTATAACCCAGTATATCTTTTCTCATACTGTGGGGAATGCATGGACACCATGCCTCTATGCCAGAATAAAAATGTTAAAAAAAATAAAATAAAAATCTAAGCCTTTCCAGTGTTAAGATCTCCCAAGTTTCTGAATGGTCTGATATTCTCCTAGTTGGTGAAGTTGGCTTTTTACTCATAATTCTAACCAAAGTGATATATCTCTTCTTAAGGAGATGAACTTCTTCAAGACAAGGATAGCATGGAAAGCACTCAAGTACAGTCCTATGAATCAACTACGCCTGAAGACCAGCCCCTCCAATTACGGAAAAGCTTATCACTAGCAAACAGCTACTATGTGATGAGCTCTTTGGTCAAGCTGACCAATGAAAAGCACAGAAAGGCTGTGACCCAAAAATGTGTAGAAATTACTCCTGTTAATAGATTGAAATCCCTGTGAAAATGCTCAAATCGTACAGATAATTTGACTAACAATGAGATGTCAACTAGGAGTGGACCTAAAGTGACGGCTTTGATTCTTTCACTAACTTTAAAAAGTTAACCTAGTATAAACTTGTATCAACCACAGATGCTTCACCAGTCCCAAATGTCACAGGAGGAAAAAAACCAAACCATTGCTAGCCACTAATATCATCCTAGAAAACAGTCATATTGATCAGGATATAAAAAAACAACAACAAAAAAAAAAACCTAGATCCTAAGCACACTAAGGATTGATTTAAGAAGCTACATGATGTCATGGAATAAGCATTAGATTGGGAGACAGAGGTTCTGGGTCAAATCACAATTCTGCTACCTGTTCTTCGTGAGACCTAAGACAAGTCACTTCACCTCCTGGTGAATTTTTTAATTTTTAATTTTTAAAAAATTTGTCAAATTAAAAAAATTTTTAATTTTTCTTTTGTATAATGAGAAGTTTGGAAGGGATAACCCAATAAAGTCTACTGCAGCTCTAAATCTATGGTCCCTTGATTCCAAGTAAAAAATGCAGTTCCAGTCTCCTCATTTTGTAAAAGGCTTGCCTAACAAGGCTCCCCCTGAGCTCAAGGATGAGGCTGCCCCATTCACTCCCCAAAAAGCATGCAGGTGTAGCTGAAACTGGAACATCTATCTAAATGGCACAAAGGAGAGAGTGCTAGGCCTGGAGTCAGAAAGAACAGAGTTCGTATCTTGCCCCAGATACCTACTAGCTATGTGAGCCCGGGTTAAGTCACTAGCCAGTCTGCCTCAGTACCTCGTCTGTAAAATGAGCTGGAAAATGAAATGGCAAATCACTTCGGTATTCCTGCCAAGAAAACCCCAAAATGGGGTCACAAAGAATATGACTGAAACAAATGAACAGCACGTAACCAAAACAGCAAGACAAAAATAGGTCAATCGCTGCCGTTCTCTTTTACTCTCCCCTTGCCCAAGTACAATTATAGTACCTGAACAAAAATTATTTTCCTGCTGCTTTAAATGTCTATGAGATACTTAATTCCCCAGGTTCATTTTGAAGATTATTCATTTCTTCTCCCAAATGACCCTTTTAATTATGTGATTGTTACTGTTAATAAATCTTCAGCTTCTCTACTAGCTTAAAGACAAGTTCTGACAAAGGAATGAATAAACTGAAAGGAAGAGTCCTCCAAATCAGCCAGTAAATATGATGCATCTGAAACAACCACATCTAATCAAGTTCCTATTGATCAGTAATATGAGAAGACTAGTTAAAAAGAAGCATGGGCAGGCCTCCTAAAAATGTATCTACAATTCCACTTAAGTCCTCATCATAAACTTGATTAAAATTTTAGGTTTAACTCTAAGACTGCATAGTTCTAGGACAAAAGATTACCATTGGGTGGGGTTTTCTACACAAGGAGATTTACTTTTGATTTTGTTTCAATTGCTTCTTAAACTTGCATCAACAAGTTCTGGTTATGTTTCAGTATAACTGATTCTAGTCATAACAGTTAACTCTCAATATTCATATGTGCCTTTATATAAATTTGAAGTTATTATTTTCATTTAGGTTAATGAAAAACACCTAAACCTGGTTAAAAGAAGAGGAGACTGAGAAACTTGAAAAGCAGTTTGACAAATGTACAAAAATTCTGCACATGATGACACAAATAAGGCTTCAGGGAAAGAAAGTAATAAAAGTACTTCTCTGACTGGAGAGCAGCGAGGTGGCACAGGGGATAGGATACCAGTCCTGGAGTCAGGAAGATGTGAGTTTAAATACAGTCTTAGAAATGTATTAGCTATGTGAACCCTGGCAAGTCATTTAACCCTTTTTGCCTCAGTTTCCTCATCTATAAAATGAGCTGGAGAAGGAAATGGCAAACCATACTAGTATCTTTGCCAAGAAAACCACAAATGGTGCCACAAAGAGTAGGTCACAACTGAAACGACTCAATAAAAACTGCACCTGGTAGTGATCCCTAAACTTTCTTTCTACTTCTCAATTGCTATTTTTCTCCTCATTCAAGGAAAACAGTGAAAGTCAGTCATAAATGTCTGTAAGGACTTCTATATTTTCATTGTCTTCTCCCCACTTTTCTAACAGTCTCCAAATCTGCAGCTAGTTCTTAAAGCCAGCTCTCCATTTATGCTGCATATATGTTCCAGATTAGATATACCTATACCCAAGATAACTAACATTAATGTGGATAGACAACATAGCAGATTTTCAATTCCATATATCTTTACATGCCCATTATAAGCCAAGTCCTAGAAAGAAAAGATACAAAGAGAAAAATGAGTTCCTGCTCTCAATATGTTTACATTCTATGGTTCCATATTCTTATTTCCCAATCTGAAGGATCTTCTTTCATATCATCCATAAGCTATCAAATTAGGACAACGAGAACAGGAAACTTCAGTTCCATGAAACAGGCTCTTTCTGCAGTCTACTATGTGCCCATGATGCATAAATTATGAAAAGAATCGATGAGAATGCACAAATGAAGTCTTCTGAAAAGTGAAAAGATTAATCTAGTCTTTAAAAAAAGGATGGGTATAAAGTCAGGAAAAAGACAGGAAAGATCTTAAGCAAGATATAAAAAGATCAGCAAAAGCATGATGGTGAGAATGGCGGGTCATGAGAGACTGGTCAGAATCAATCAGCAGAGTTAAACAGGAGAATACAAAGTCACCAATTAGAACAGCAGGTACACAGAGGCAAATCTCAAGTCAGATAACTAACTACTAGCTGTGTGACCCCAACTAAGCCAGGAATTTAGCATCTCTCAAACTTATTTTCCTCATCTATAAAAAAGAAATAATAAAAGCACATATCTCACACAATTGCTGTGAGGATCAAATGAGATAACACATATAAAATATAAACCATAAAATGCTATATATGTAAATATCAGCTATGATTATGGATATACATGGATACATGAAACCTACAGAATCGCATAATTTACAGTTTTAAGTATTTAGATTCATTTTCAAAAAAGATTAATATTCTATCTTAAATCACTTTCAATGAAAAAGCCTATAGGAATGCTAAGGTACCTGACTAAAACACAAAAGAAGCAAAAAGAAAACTTGCAAACCATTAACAATTATATGAAAGATTATTCTAAATTACTATTAAAAGAAATACAAATAAAACGACTCTGAGCTTTTACCTCACACCCAGCAAATTGGCAAAGATGACAAAAGATGGTAATAGTTAACAGTGAAGGAATTGTGAGACAGGCACACTATAAAAGCTGGTAAAGCTATGAGCTAGGTCAAACATTCTGGAAATTTGGAAATAATAATGACAATATTTACATAGCTTTCTTATGTGCCAACCATGGTGTTAAGTACTTAACAAAGTGTTTCTCATCAAAGCCTCACAACCCTCAAGGTTAGGTGCCATTATTATCCCTCTTTTACAGAAAAGGAAACTGAGGCTGGGGTTAAGTGGTTTGCCCAAAGTCACATAGCTAGTAGTGTCTGAGGCCATATCTGCACTAAAGTCTTCTTAGGCCTGGTATCCACTGAGCAACCTAGATGCCCTGGCTGGATGATATATACTAGGGAAATGCCTAAATATCTATATCACTTGAATATAGAAATATACCTAAAGTACAGCTCAAGTCAAAGAAATATACTTAAAGTACAGCTAAAATCAAAGAGGGGGAAAAACAGGTCTAACATAGACAAAAATATTCATAGCAGCACTTTTTGTAGTAGCTAAGCACTGGTGTCCATCAACTGGGAAAAGTCTAAACCAGATGTAATACGTAAATGTGATGAAATATTAATATGCCCTAAGAAACACAAATATGAAGAATTCAGAGACTTAAATAAAATGATATACAGGGAAGTAAGAACCATGAAAACAAGATACACAATAACTACAATGTAAGTGGAAAGTATATTTTTTTAAAAAAAGGAAATCAAAGTCAAATGCTTCGTAATTTATAATGACCAAGCCTGGTCTCAAAGAAGAATTATGAGAATTCACTTCAAACATTGGGGGCTATGGATGTGGAACACATCAGACTCAGCTGATGTGTTAATTTTCTTGTCATAAAGGACGGTGCACTGGAGGGAGGAAGGAGAAAAATATTGGGAAATGAAGGTGATGTAAAAACAAAAGATTATTAGTAATGTTTTAAAAGAAAGTCAATGGAGATTATGAATAAGCCAGTACCAAGACAGCCAGTCACTGAGACATGTATGAGCAAGCTTTTGTGATCTCTTGACAATGCTCCATAAACTGTGGCATCTCCTGTTTGTGGCAAACAATTTCCATCAGATGCCAAACTGATTAGGGAACCTTTCTCAATCAAAATTCTCAACTTACCATTTTTCTTCAAGAGATCCTAAACGATGTTTAACTGATCAGAAGACAAAATAGAGATCTCAAATTCAACAGATTATTACCAACAATGCACAGCCTAAAATATTAGTCAACACAATGATTTGTTACTTTTCAACTCCAAAAAAAAAGTTAAAGAACAATGAAAGCAGCCCCATTCAGTATTAAGTTCCTGATTTTTCTACAGTTTCAAGATATTTACTTACACATGCATACCAGAATCTGGAAAACACAAACATCTAACAACAAGGTAAGGAATTGTTTCCTTCAAAATATCCTTGAAAATCACAATGGTCATCACGAAACTAAATGAAAGGCAGAAGTCAAACATAAATCAACACCATATCAAGTTAAATACTAAAGTATTTTCCTCAAGTCTGACAATTTTTTTAAAACTCTTAGTGATTTAATTACCACACAGGGGATCTATGTGACCAAGTTATTTTCTGTTTAACCTAAATGTAACTTTGAAAGTACTATTCTAATATGGATGCCTGTATTTTTAAAATGACTAGCAACCTGACCTACTTTGTACTTTTAAGAAAACTCAGTATACTAAATTAGAATTAATTTCTAATCAAGGAACAGCTACATTTGACCAGTGAAATTCTAAATACTGCTCTAAAACATGTCTTTGTAATATAAAAGATATATAAAATGTTATGTGAACTTTTATAATTTACCTCTGAAAAGGATGAAATATTTTGGCACTCGATTTCTGGGGGATAAAGAGAACAGTCCAGACCTGTCATTACATTGATGTTAGGTGGTGTTAGGAAACCCTTTCTATCAATGCAGATAAGTAACTGTTATGTAATTTAATCTTAGGGAGCTGTTTTAGGTACTAAAACGTTAGGTGATTTGCCAAGAGTCACAAGGGTGCTATGTATTAAAGCCAGAATATGAATTCAGGTCTTCCTAATACCAAGAATAGGTCTCTACGTACTATGAAATTTGGCCTCTCAGTATCCAACAATATACTCTTTAAAATCCATAAACACATCATTAACTCTTACATTACTGATGCTACACAATCACTTGAATATGCAAAGCTCTTGTCAGACCAACTGGACTTCAAAATTATAGCAGCAATAATTAAGTATAACTTCCATGGTTTAATATATATAATTTTAAAAAACTGTTACTTCTACCAAAGGTCCAGAATAAAATTTTCACTGTTTAGGAAAAAAAAGTAAGTTCAATGAGAACAGTGCTAGATGTGGAATCAGGGAACGTGACTTTGCCATTTACAATGTTTACTTCTGGCTAGATATTCAAACTCTTTAGGTCTCAGTTTACTTATCTGTAAAGCGAAGGGGTTTAGACTAGTTCACCCTTCTAGCTCTGGATGTATGAGCCTATGAGCCCCAAGAATTGAGTATCACAATTTAGGACACTGGTTAATTTAATACCCTGAAGAAAAAATGCTTATAACAATCACTTTCATTTCCAGACTGTATTCTGGTTTATTCACCAACTTTTACCTACCCATCTGTAAGTATTTCTTCAGAGACATGAAATATTAACATAGTACTTTAACAAGTGACAAACATTCCATGTATTTTCATAATCAACAGATAAGCTGTCCACATAAATGTTCCACTGACTACATATAATGAATCTTTGTTGTTACGCTATGGTTTTTCAAGAAACTAGAACAAGGGTCTATGTCAACAGGAATGTCACCAACAGGATTTGCTCACAGAAAGGGGGCAGAAATACACAGCTCCTGATCAATGGCCAAGTAAGATACTAAGCAGAGAAGGGAAGGGAGAAAAGAGTCAGAAAGATCTCTCCCTCTAGGCAGATACCGATTCTTCTAAGTCTAACTCCAAGTGGTAATGTCCTGCCTTATTGACTCAGGTCAACAAAAGGCACTATGGAGAAGAAAACCCAAAAGCATGCCACAAAGTATTCCTTTATTTAACAAAATTAGGACTATCTGTAGACTCTCAACATGAAGTTGAAGCGAAGCTAACTTTCAAAAGGCCAGGCTCAAGAACAATGAATCACTGACATGTGTGTGGGGTAGACTGCCTAGGGAAAGGTGTTTCTGTTGTTGTAATGGGGGAAAGGGGGTCCTTTCCATTGCCTCCCCTTTCAAGAATTCACCTGCTAGGAGTTCAGAGTAACCCAAGGTATGCATTCTATCTTTAAAAATAAATTAATTAAATACAATAATACAATGTCAAAGTTTTTTAACTAACCACCAAGAAACTGTGCATGCTCTTACCAAGACTAACAAGCATTTGCAAATGCATGACAGCAAGGCCACAAACTATTTTCCCCAGAAACAAGCATTATCCAAATATGGAATTTAACTGCAAACCTTCTTTTCCCCTCCAGAAAAAGTTTCCACACCAAAAGGGTACCCTATACCTGCCACCCCTCTAACAAACACCCAGCAAGGAACAGGCATATAGGTAAGTCACTGGACCCCTCAGCCTCCAGAAAACCTGCTCACCCTCAGAAGGTATATGCAGACGTACCCACAGACACATACACATGCACACATGCAGAGATGTGCACACATGCAGAGCAAGCAAGAGATACAGGGAGGTATCCCCACCCCCTAGCCCCTGCTCTAGAGCTCCCTCCAAATCTGCCCGCCATCCAAAGCAGGCACAGACACACACAGCAAGCAAGAAGAACAGAGGGAGGTCTCCCCCTCCTCTCCCTCCTCCATTCATTCTCCCTCAAGAAAAGGTAGAGATCCCTCTCAAATCCTGCCCATCTTCTGAAGCTACACCCCTCCCCAAGAGGCATACAGATGTCTCCCCATTCCCTAGCTTCCATTCATTCTAGGTATCTCTCCAACCCTGCCTACCATCAGGAGTGTGCAAGCAGGCACACACACAGACACACACACACAGACACACATAGACACACAGACTCACACACGCACAGACACACACACATGCACAGACTCACACGCACAGACTCACACACGCACAGACACGCACACATGCACAGACACACATAGACACAGACACACACAGACTCACACACGCACAGACACACACACATGCACAGACAGACACACACACACATGCACAGACAGACACACACACAGACTCACATACGCACAGACACACACACATGCACAGACACACACACATGCACAGACACACACACAGACACACATAGACACAGACACACACACGCACAGACACACACACATGCACAGAGAGACACACACATGCACAGACAGACACACACACAGACTCACACACGCACAGACACACACACATGCACAGACACACACACACAGACTCACACACGCACAGACACACACACATGCACAGACATACACACACACAGACTCATACGCACAGACACACACACATGCACACACAGACACGCACAGACTCACACACAGACACACACACGCACAGACACACACACACACACAGACTCACACACGCACAGACACACACACATGCACAGAGACACACACACGCACAGACACACACAGACACACACGCACAGACAGACACAGACACGCACAGACTCACACACAGACACACACGTGCGCACACACCCAACGCTCTCCCGCCCCCACCCCACCCCACCCCCGCAGGGAACCTCCCGGGGGCAGCGGCGGAAGGGAGGCCGAGGCAAAGGATGGAGAGGAGGACCCCGGTGGGGGCGCCCCGGGCCCCGAGCGCCTCCTCGGCCGGCATCCACCCCGGGTAGGAGGAGCAGCGCCCCCCCACCCCCGCAGCCGGAAGCTCGGGCGCGGCAGCCTCGGCCCCCCACCCTCCCCCCGGCCCCCGCCCCCGCCCCCGGCCCGGCGCTCGCACTCACCTCCAGGCGGAGGGAGGAGCCGCAGCCTCTCAAGAACTCGCGGATGTTGCTGAGACACTCGCTCTCGCTCCGGGGCTCCGGGTAGACCTGCAACGACACAGAGCAAGCGGCCCCTGAGCGGCGGCGGCGGCGGCCCGGCTCCTCGGCGGCCCGGCTCCTCGGCGGCCCGGCTCCTCCGCAGCCCGAGCCCCGCCACAGCGCCGCAGGAGGGGGCAGGGCCGGGGCGCGCGAGGGCCGGGGCGCGTGCGCCCGGGCGGGGCCGCCCCTCCCCGCTCCTTCCCCCGGCCTCCCGGGGCGCGCGCCGCGGGGCAGGGGCGCCTCGGCGGTCCTCACCCCTTCCTCCCTCTCCTGCAGCGCCGATCTCTCTCCTCTCTCTTTTCCTCCCCTTTTCCCTTCACCAGGAAGTAGACCGGGCTGCCGGAAGTGACGTGCGAGGGCGAGGAGAGGACAGAGGAGACCCCACGAGCGCGTGCCTGCCCCTCCGGGCCGCGGCGAGCCCCCGGCCCCCTGCTGTGGCCCGGGAGAACGTCTGTCCACCGCTGCCTTGTGATTCATTATAATGTATGGAATTAGTCATGTTACCTTATTCATATTAATTAGATTTTATCATTTAATTTTCGTTGACAGCTTATTTTTTGTTACCAAAATTTCCGGTCCATAGACCCGGAGTACCATCCCTTTTAATAAATCGTATTTTTTAAAAGAAAAAGAAAGGGGGCGGGGAATCAGAAACAGATCAATCAAAGGTGTCCCTAAAGTCTTGGTGCAGTTTAGACTCCAAAGGCCCACAGAGCGTCCCAAAAGTCTGAGTGCCGTGTTCAGCTTTAATGATAAGCTCGAATATCTTCAGACTGTACAAGGACAGGAGGACACCCTGTCTGGGGGAAAGGTCCGAGAGCTTGTGCCATGTGCCAGCCCAGGGGGTGAGGGAGACTGCTCCCCTCTTCTGTAGACCCAGGCTGCTACACCTAGGGGAGAACCTTATTCCTGTTCTCACGAACACGTGACGTTCTAACATGGGAGGGGCCATAAACCACAAGAAACTGTAGCCAGATAAGGGTTATTAATAATGACAGTGACAATGTAGCATGTATATAATGTTTTAAGGTTTGCAAAGCACATTTTCTTTCATTTTAGCCCCACGACAACTCCTGATAGGCAGGTGCCATTATTTCCCTCATTCTACTGGAAACTGAGGCAAACAGAAGTGAAATCCCCCTCTAGCCTGCAGTGGCAGGCATCTAGTAAGGGTCTGAGCCTATGACAGCCCTGGGGTCTTCCCCGACTCCAGGCCCAGTGCCCTCCCATCACAGGGCTGTCCATAAGATCAGATGACATAGTATATTATAACGGTTAGCACATTAGCTCTTTACAATTATCTCATCTGATTCTCACACCAATTTTCAGATGAGAAAATTAAGGCAGGAGGTAGTGAGGTGAATTGCCCCGCAGTACATAGTTGGGAGGTGTCAATGCTGGGGATTGCATCCAGGTCTCACTAACTCCAAGTCGGCCTTGTACCCCACACAACACATAGCTGTCCCATACGGATTAAAGCTTTAGGAACCTTAAAGGGTTACATAAAAGCTAGCTACTCCTGGGTGGCTGGGAAAGGAACTCCACCCTCCACCACACACACACACACACACACACACACACACACACACACACACACACACACACACTCTCTCTCATACACATTCTCTCTCTCTCTCTCTCTCTCTCTCTCTCATACACATTCATTCTCTCCCCCCCCCCCCCCCCCCCCCCCCCCCCCCGCCTCTCTCTCTCTATCTCCTGGCCCTGCACCCTCCCACCCATTCCACCACCATCATTGGAAAAATCTAATCTGCTGAAAGTATAGGGTTTTATTTTAATATGAAGGTTTACAAAATAATTAACAGAATGAATTATGCATGTGATGTTATCTTTTACCGTATTAGCACCCTGTGTGCTTCACGAATGATTAACCCAAATTACTAAACATCAGAACTGGAAAGGGCCTCGGAGATTTTTAGCAGTCCAACCCCTTCCTTTTATAGAGATGTAATTATAAATCAAAAAATAGGTTTGCCTGGTAACTTAACCAGGACATTTTTAGTATTAGGAGCCTCTACTGGAGGGTAGGAATAGAAGAAAAGTAGTGTTTTGCAATGGAGTGCCCTTCAAACTGAAATTTCTATAAGATGATTTCCTTCGAGTTCCCTCAAAAGTCTGGAAGAGTGAGGCTCTGAGGAAGTCTAAAGTGTAATCTGATATGTACGGCCTCCAACAGCTACAGGCTTTAACAAAAAACAGAACCTGTTCAGAAGTAGACAGAATCCTCCAACAAAGTGGTATTTCCCAATGAGATACAGGTGACATGAATAATGCTAACTGGGGATCACAACACTGATTTTAACTGAATAAAAGTGAAAAACCTACTCTGAGTGCTACAGCTGAATACTCAGTGCCTGAGATTTTATACTACATGTTAAATTTCTATAAAAATGCCAAAGCACCATTAAGAACCTTAGTGTATGTTAAGTTTAAAGGCATTTTTGTCCTTTCCTCTAGGGGGAAATCACAGCATTCTACCAAGCAGCTCTGAGGAATACTGTGGTTTTATTTCAAAGTGCCCAAGCCTTTTAAAATTATAAATTAAAACGGTGTGGGGGGATAAGAGAGAAGAGAGGAAAGGGAATTAAAAATAAAAACAAAAAACCTTTTTCCTACAGTAAAACTGCTTTAACAATAAGAATGTATTTTTTCTGCAAGGAAGGTGATCACATTTCTCAATCCAAAAATGAAGAGATTTCTTTTTTTCAATAAAACTTAAGAGTGGCACTGCAAAAATAAAGTTAGTCTCTTGTCTATGGCTAGGATAGTATTATGGCTATTTAAATTATAGTATGATAAAGATAAAATGATTAAAAGTCTATTATAGAGATAATAGCATTCAGTATCATTCTAAATGTGCAGATCTGGCCATCTCTCTCTCCAACTCAATAAATTATGGTGATGCCTCAAGGATAAAATATCAGTCTTTTAAACCCCATAACAGGCTTACTGTACATTATTCTCATTCTGTGTTCATCTGTACTTCTGTAATACACTCTTTCATCACCTCTTCTACCTCTTAGAAGCCCTCATTTCCTTCAATCCTCAACAAGGGTCACCATCTACATTAGGCCTTTCATCATCTCTCTGGATCCTAGTATCTCCTCACCCAAAATTACTTTGTAATTTATTTTTTTATAAAAAAAATTTATTTATATTTTTATATTTTATATTTATGTAAAATATATAAATATAAAATATTTTATATTTATTTTATTGATATTCTTATTTATATACACATATTATATATACACATATGTACACATATATACACATATATACATATATACATATATATATATATAATGTGTATGTGCATGTTGTTTCCACCAATGAAGGTGGGGCTATTTCATTTTTGTTTTTGTATACTCAGCAATTTTACACTGCCTGACACATAGTAGGGACTTAATAAGCAGTTATGATACGTTTATTAAACTGACTGATCTGGAAGATGGTTTAGGACTCATACCAAAAATCTCCCCTCCCGCCACCATACATCTTATGTAGTTAATATTCAATCAATCTACACTAATGTAATTAAGAAGAAGCACAAACAGCCCAAAAAGTCATCTGCCCTCTTTGAGTTCCTTTCATTTACACAGTATATATATATATATGTTTTATGTATAATTTTTAATCCACTCCATTAGAATGTGAGCTCTTTGAGGACAGGGACTATGTTTTTACTTTTCTTTTTATCTCCAGCACTTAGTATAGTACCTAGCACATAGTCAGTCCTAAATAAATCCTTGTTGACTGATGTATAATTTTTATATGATGTATAATAATTTTTGTACTTAACATTTCTAAATGAGTGTAATGGATATATTAGGAATCTGTTAAAACAAAATGACAAAGGACTACAAAGAGCCAACATATAATAGTAGTAGTAATAGTAATAGTGGTGGTAGTAGTAGTAGCAGCAGTAGTATTTATATATATATATATATATATATATATATATATATATATATATATATATATATATATATATATATATATATATATATATATATATTACTTTAAGGCTTGCAAAATACTCCACAAACATTGTTTCATTTGATCCTAACCACACTGGGAGACAGCACTGTTATTATTCCCTTTTACAGATAAGGAAACTGACAGAAATTGAAGCAACTTGTCCAAAGTCACACAGCTAGTAAATATCTGAGGCAGGATTCAAATTTAGATCTGGACTCAAAGTCTAGTGCTCTCTCCACTGAGCCAGCTAGCTGCTGAGATCCTAAAAGGAACTAGGAAGCTGTGCAATCTAATGATTTTGATCTCCTAAACTCCTTTCTACTACCTTGCTGTACAATATATTATTACATGCTGAGAAGGGGCAGCTCTGTCTTTAAGCAAAGACAAAGCACCAAACTGAGTGATGCCTTCTTCAATCCTTTTTGCTAGAGTTTCAAAGATTTTTCTGCTAATAATAATGACTACATAAAAAGTAAAAATAAAGAGGTGTTCTGTATTTCTAAAGAAAACTAAGAGTAATCAGAATTACCAATAAATTTGTCACCCGTGGAAAGTTAACAATCTATAGCCTACATTAGCTGGAATGCGTTTAATTTCATGTGTATGAATAATCAAATCAACAAGTTCCATGACTTTTTCTTTGTAAAAACAATCCATCCCAAAAGCATAAGAGCATGTCTCCTTAAGTCTTTACTATCCAAGTAGACAGCTTGGTAACACATTGGATGGAGCGCTGAATAATGTATATGGAGTCAAGAAGACCTGAGTTCAGATCCAACCTTATTAGCTTACTAGCAGTGTGATCCTGGGCAAGTCATTTAACCTCTTTATGCTTTGTTTTCCCAATATGCATAATAATAACATCTACCTCTCAAGGTTGTTGTGAGGATAAATAAGGTAATATCCGTAAAGTGCTTTGCAAAACTTAAGGTTCTTGCTAGTGTTAACACAAACCGCTGATCTTCCAGCCAGAAGAGATTCTCCTCTCTGAACTTTTTCTAGACTACTCTTCTGACCCTTAACACATATGGCTTGTACTGAAGTTGCTTTTATATGTGATCTTATCTCTCCTACTACAAAGTAATTTCCATGACAGTAAGGACCAGTCAAACATGGCACTTAGCATGGTATCTAGAGCATAGTGAACACACAATAAATAATTGATCAATAAATTAATTTGTTTATGCTATTGTATCTCAGTCACTGTAATCACAGATAACAGAAGGACCATAGCACACAGTAATAGAAAAAAAAAACAACTGGGCTTTAAATCCAGATATCTGTTCAAGTCCCAACTCTGCTACTAGCTATGAGAGTGGACAAATCACCTAACTTCTCTAAACCTGTTTCCTTATCAGAAAAATTGAGATAATATTACCTGCTTTGTTCAACAGGACTGTTATTAAGATCAAATGAATGAATATATTTAAAGGTATAAACCATTAGAACAAGAGGAAAGAGGATCCCTGATCAACCAAGTCCCCTCATTCCATTGATAAAATTGAAAGCAAAGGTCTCATATCCAAGATATATAAGGAACTGATTCAAATTTATAAGAAAAAGAATCATTCCTCAGTTGATAAGCAGTCCAAGGACATGAATAGAAAGTCCTCGAGAAAAACCCAGACTATCTCTAGGCACATGAAAAAATGCTCCACTAACTTGTTGTTCAGTCGTTTCTGACCATTTGTGACCTCAATCTGGGTTTTCTGGGCAAAGATACTGGCGTGGTTTGCCATTTTGTTCTCCAGCTTATTTAACAGATAAAAAATGGAGGTAGACAAGGTTAAGTGACTTGCCCAGGATCACACAGCTAGTAAGTGTCTAAGGTTGGATTTGAACTCAGGTCTTCCTGAGTCCACTGAACTATCTAGCTGCCTCAATACTAATTACAAAAAAATTTAAGCAATTCTGAGATTCCACCTCACACGCATCAGAGTGGCAATACTGGTTAAAGGAAGTTGGAGAAAAGAAAATTAGTAAAAGTTGGATGGGCTGTTGGAAGACAAGCACATGGACCTGTGAATAGGTACAACTCTTCTGGAAAGCAGTTTGGAATTATACACAATAAGGTACTAAACTGTACATGTTATTTGACCCAGCTATACTACTAGCAGTCATCCCAATGAATAGCTGGTTAATGGATTCAGATGGCTCTGGAGGAGAAGTGAGGCTGGTGACCGGCACAGCCCTCCCTCACTCAAAACAAAGTCAAGTGCAAGTCATAGCATCATTTCTCTGATGGCATGGTCTTCTTCGGATGAACACACACACACTACTACTCGGCATATACTCAAAAGAAATCAAAGAAAGAGAAGGTCCTGGAGTATGAAAAAGTCAGCTATCACCAGCTGACAAGACAAGTTGTTAAATTTTCAGTGTAGCAGTTATAACTAAGAAACCTATAAAGGCTACAAATCAGGGTTTGATTTTTTTGTTTTAGAATGTCTAGTCTTTCATGAGGGAGAAAATATTAATAATGGAGATAAAACTTAAAAGAATGCTGGGCATGCAATTCTTTTGATAACCTGTTATAAAGCATTTGCCCAGCATACCCTGCTCATAAATAAATGTCCTTTATGTACAAATATATTTACAGCAGCTCTTTTTGCAGTAGCAAAAAACTGGGAACTAAGATGATGACCAACAATTGAGGAATGGCTGAATAAATTTAGGCATGTTACTGTGACAGAGTAGCACTGTGTTATAAGAAATAAAGAAAAATACAGTTTTAAACAGAGAAAGATATAAAAAATTATGTAGAATTTAGAAGCAAATAAAACAGAGCAATTTATACTATAAAATCAATATCATAAAAAAGAAGAATTTAGAGGACTTTTATAAACTAATGAAGAATGAAATTAATAGACCCAGGAGAACAATTTACACAACACTGTAAAAATTAAAAACTTTGAAAGCTGTAAGAATTATTATTGATACAAAGATCTTTCATGATGTCAGATGATGAAAAAGCCTTTCCATTACAGAGATATGACAGATTTAGGGTTAAGAATTATATATATGTCTGTATACATATATGCATATTTGTGTATGTATACATGTGTGTACATGTATACACATATATACACATATGTGTGAATATATTTTATATAGTCATTGAAGGAATTTGTTTTGCTACAAATATTTGTTACAAGAAATTTGTTTTTTTCTTTTTTTTTTTTTGCCTAAGAGGTATAGAAGGTAGGACGAAGAAAAAGTAGATTTCTACAAAAAACATTTTTTTCAAATGGCAGGCTTAGTCAAAAAACAATTATTAAGCACCTACTATATTAAACTCTGAAAGATATTCCCTGCCCTCAATGAGTTTACAACCTAATGGGACGGAAAGAGAAAATACCAACACACAAAAAAGCTAAAAACAGAAAGGGGGAAGAGAAGGAGGGAAAGGAGGGAATAATAAGGAATTTCAAAGCAGTGTAGTCAAGTGAAAAATTAAAAGATGGGTGGTCTGGGGGACGCACCCCACGATGGAGGTTTGAGGAGATGCTCCTCCCTCCACCCTCCATTCAGAGGAGTTCCAGGAGTATTAACGAGGTGTGAGTACCAAGGCTGAATTGATTTTTCAGGATGAAGAGGTTCCTATGGGCATAATGAAAACTCCAAAGTGGGTACAGTCAGGTTTGAGGGAGAAGGGGTGAAATGTTGCATGTACTCTCAGATGAAGTTACTGTATGATTGGTTTTATTTAGCCATTTTATTTTGTTACAAGGGACCTCTCACAAAATACAAATATTCCATAAATGTATGTAATGCAAAAATAAAACATACCACTAACACTTTAAAGGAATAAGTACAATTGCAATTGTCAGACTTTGAGAGCTCTAACTATATTCCTTAAGGACCTTAGACTTTGAACATAAAGGGTTGCATATAAGACAGTCAGAACCTCCTCTCCTCTCCTTCATGATTGGCAGAGAAAACAGACATCCTTGAGCAGAGATTGCTTCAAGTGCTTTTTCCTCACCCACTCATTTAAGTAAGCAAATTGGAGAGAGTGAGAGTTTTTAAAAGGGAAACTGACCCTGGAAAGTGGATTGAAAAGATGATGACCTTGACTATGGCTCCTGCTACCAAAAAAGTTGCTAGCCATAGGGGAATGCACTTGCATGGCCTGAAAGAGGAATTCAAGGACATGACTTCTTAAACTTTCTGTGAAGAGTTTGGAGAGATTTTGGTGCTTGAAGTAAGAATATGGACACTTAGGAAATAACAAAAATGGCAGGCCTTGAAGAGTAGGAACCAAAGTGGTTAACGACAGGAGCTCTTGACTAGCCCTAACATAAGACGAGTTTGGGTTATTCGTGAAAAACCCTAGAAGGGCTGTAGCCAAAGATGTCAGCTGGGCCAGAAGCTGGATGTAGGGAAGACTTATTGAGAAGACCCAAGACAGCATCATGGTCATGAGCCCAGCCCAGCCGTGAGATGCCATGCCCAGGGAGAAGCAAATCCACAAGAAAATATCAGGTCCTGCAGCACCTGGAAAGACAGACACACTGATACACTGTTTATGGACCTGTGAATAGGTATAACCATTCTGGAACACCATTTGGAACTCTACAGAAAAAGATACTAAACAGTACATGCCATTTGACGCCCCCTACAGAGATAGATAGATAGATAGATAGATAGATAGATAGATAGATAGATAGATAGATAGATAGATAGATAGATGATCTATTGATCTATTGATAGACAGACACAGACAGACAAACGGATAGATAGATGATAGATAAATAGATGATAGGTAGATGATCAATAGCTAGATGACAGATAGATAACGGATAGATAGATAAAGAGATAGACACAGACACACGGATAGATGATAGATAGATGATAGACAGATGACAGATAGATAATGGATAGATAGAAGATCAATAGATAGACAGATACAGACAAACAGACAGACAGACAGATCTATACCCAAAAGGAATCCATTTTTAATTGCTTTATATATACACTACCTCAGGAAGGACTTCATGCTCTGAGTCTTTGACACCATTGACTATTCTCTTTACCTTTGCACCCTTTTCTCTAGATTTTTGGTTCTCCTGACTATTCCCTCTCCATCTCCTTGGCTGGATCACCTTCTAGATCATGTCTCTAACCCTAGGTAACACTTAATGTTTTGTCCTGGACTCTCTTCTTCTTTATACTATATAACTTAGTGATCTCATCAGCTCCCATGAATTTAATCACTATTTCTATGCTTCTGATTCTCAAATTTACCTATTCCTCCCCAATCTCTTTGCTGACCTCCAGTCTTTCATCTCCAACTGCCTTTAAGACATCCAGAACTGGATGTCCAGTAGACATCTTAAACTCAATTGTGTCAAAAAAAGAACTCATTATCTTTCCCCCTAAACCCTCTTTCCCTCTTACCTTCCCTATTTTTCAAGTTAATTTATTTATTTTTAGTTTTCAACATTCACTTCCCTAAGTTTTAAGTTTTCTCCCCCTCCTTTCCATCCCTCCTCCCCAAGATAGAATGCAATCTTATATACATTCCTATTAAACATATTTTCACATTGGTCATGTTGTACAGAAGAATTAGAATGAAGGGGGGAAACCATGAGAAAGAAAAATGAAACAAAGCATCAACAAAAAAGAAAATAGTCTGCTTCGCTCTGCATTCTGACTTCACAGCTCTTTCTCTGGATGTGGATGGCATTTTCATTCTGAGTTACTTGGAACCGGTTTAGGACTTTGCATTGCCGAGAAGGGCTAAGTCTATCAGTCAGTCATCTCAGACTTCGGCTGTTACTGTGTACAATGTTCTCCTGACTGCTCACTTCACTCAGCATCAGTTCATATAACTCTTCCCAGGTTTTTCTGAAGTCTGCCCGTTCATCATTTCTTATAGCAAATAGTATTCCATTACATTCATATACCCCACAACTTGTTCAGTCATTCCTCAATTGATGGGAACCTCTTCAATTTCCAGTTCTTGGCCACCATAAATAGAACTGCTATAAATATTCTTGTACATGTGGGGCCTTTTCCCATTTTTATGATGTCTTTGGGATACAGCTCTAGAAGAGATATTGCTGGGTCAAAGGGTATGCACGTTTTTGAAGCCCTTTGGGTATAGTTCCAAATTGCTCTCCAGAGTGGTTGGATAAGCTCACAGCTCCACCAGCAATAAATTAGTGTTCCAACTCTCCCACATTTTCTCCAACATTTATCATCTTCCTGTTTGGTCATGTTAGCCAATCTGATAGGTGTGATGTGGTACCTCAGAGTTGTTCTGATTTGCATTTCTCTAATCAATAGTGATTTAGAGCTTTTTTTCATATGACTATAGTCTGATCTTACCTATTATTATAGAGGGCAATAACATCCACCCAAGTCCTCAAGCTCACAACCTAGGAGCCATCTTGAATTCTTTACTGTCTCTCACCTCCATATTCATGTTACCAAAGTCTGTTTTTTCTCCTTTCCAATCTCTTGATTACACCCCCTTCTCTCCACTGATACTGCCACCACTTTAGTGTAGGCCTTCATCACCTCATGTCTGGATTATTCAATAGTTTACTAGTAGGTCTACCCACCTCAAGTCTCCCCACTTCAATCCATCCTCCATTCAGCCACTAAAGTGATTTTCCTAAAGCACAGGTCTCATCATGTCATATACACTCCATTCTCAATAAACTCCAGAGGTTCCCTTTTGCCTCCAGGAACAACAAAATGCTTTATTGGGCACTGAAAGTCCTTTATAACCTGGTCCTCTCCTAACTTGTTCAATCATCTCACACCTTCCAACACATTCTTCAATCCAGTGATACTGGCCTCCTTGATATTTCAAAACAAAACATATCACGGCTCTAGGTCTTCTCTCTGGCTTCCCATGCCTGGAGGCTCTCCCATCTTCATTCTGCTGACTGACCTCCCTACCTTCCTTAAAATTCTCACTAAAAAAATCTCACCTTCTACAGGAAAGCCTTCCCCAACCCCTCTTAATTCCACTGCTTTCCCTCCTTTAATTATTTCCTACTTATCCTGTATATAGCTCTCTTTATATATTTACATTTTGTCTCCCCCTTTAGACTTCTTGAGGGCAGAGACTATCTTTTGCCTCTTTAGCATGCCCAACAGTTAGCACAGTACCTAGCACATAGTAGGTGCTTGACAAATGTTTATTGATGATTACCTTACTGAATCTCTCTTTAGTTACTCACTCTCTCCAGAAATGGTATGCCTATTTGTTGAAGAGGAGTATGCCTTAGGTTGGGGGTGAATGCTCTAACATAAAGCCATTTACTTCACCACTCTAGTCAAAGCTTTTGCTCTAAGCTAATTATGTCCTCTGGCTGACTACCGAAAGTAAACACCTTCGTGGAGGCTTCGGAGCTACAGTTTCAGGAATGTTGATGCACCAAGGACCTTGAACCTAGAGCAGTCATTTGTAAAACCCATCCTGTGAGTTCCAAATGAGAAGAGGAGAGCTACACACTCTAAAAATGAAAGTCGTTATTATCATACAATTTTAGAGCTATGACATTACTCTAATTCTTTATTTTTAAAGATGGAAAATGGAGCTTCTGAGTGGTTAAATGATTAGCTAAAAATCACAGA
The DNA here is from genome assembly GCA_023548195.1 of Bettongia penicillata ogilbyi. NCBI lineage: Eukaryota > Metazoa > Chordata > Mammalia > Diprotodontia > Potoroidae > Bettongia > Bettongia penicillata. The sequence continues at coordinate 1,467,516 of JAJHZJ010000021.1, forward strand.
TAGTGATAGAACCAAGGTGCCCTGGCTTCTAGTCAAATTCGCTTTCTACTTTGAAGCACTTTGTCATACAATAATATTCCCTGACCAGAGAGACTGCAGGGAAGATTTATTGCCTATGTGTTAACTACTGACTCCCATAATGCAAGATGGATATTACATAGTAGTCTACCTGGGAATATTCTGAGAGTTCAGTGGAACATTCAGTATTTAAATAGGCAATATATTCAGTCATTCAGCATTCATTTGTTAATAGTCATTACAAAATATATACAACATAATTTTGAGGGACAGGTGAGGAGAGTACAAGCAACTAGAGGGATAAGTTCCCCTTTCCTGCAGGGAGGAGATAGCACCTGAGTTGAGCTTTGTAGGAAACTAGGGATAAAAGGCAAAGATCAGGAGGAAGTCCATTTAAAAAATGGACATAAACAAACATTTATCAAGTGTCAGGCACTATGCTAAATGCTTTACAAATGTCATCTTATTTGATTCTCACTACAACCCTGAGAGGTAAATGCTCCGTTTATTCCCATTTTACAGTTGAGGAAACTGAGGCAGACAGATTAAATGAAATGTCCAAGATCACAGATAGCGAGTAAGCCTCTGAGAATGGATTTCAATTCAGGCTTTCTTGACTCTAGGACCAGCCACGCTATCCATTTAAAACTCTTCAAAACCTATCCTCCTTCCTATCTTTCCAATCTTCTTACTCCAAACCTGCACAGTAGACAGTAGGTAGGGATCAAAATTAAAATTTGGGCCAACGATAGGTTTTTAGTGCCTCACTTTCCAAGTAAAGGTAGAGTTAATGATTAAACTATTTTGCAAATAATTAAACCATATTTTTAAAAAAAGGGAAATTTCAATTAATATCAATTAATCATACGTATTACTTAAGATTTTTATTTATCATGAAATCACATTAATGTTGAAAAAACTACTTTGCTAAACGGTGCAAGTTTTAATATATTTTTCAGGCTTTCTTACTGTTTAAATTTAGCAATGACGGAAAACAGCAGAAAAAATACATCTTGCTCCTCTCAGACTAGACAGACTGATGATGGTTGGTTGCTGGGTACTAATAAGAGAGAATGCAGTGGCAATCCACCCACCCAGTTATATGACGGACACGGTAATGACTAGGGGAAGACAGGTTAAGGGGGGCATGAACTAAGCACTCACTCATTACATCTTTCCTTTCTTTTACAGCCTCTACATTTTTCTGCAGGCCACTCGAAATCCTTTGGCAGACTGCAAGCTGCCCCTGGGCCACATGTTGTGCCAGCCTGTCTTACTCTCTGGTGCATGTATGGGGTGCTCAGGGAGCACTAGCATCTCAAGGGTGAGGGCTTACTGAGCTCTTTTCAGGCCTGCTCATCCAGCTTCAGCATCTCAACCTTCACCCATGGCATCCAAGTTGGTACTCAACTTTCACCTGTGGCTCCAAGAAGCTGTAGCATGCACAATGCTCACACCCCAGTAGAACTGTCTCAGCAGATGGGCTAAACCAGGTTGAAGTTAACAGGCCTCAAACTCACAGGTGAGTTAGGGAGATGTCTATCCCAAGTGTGCACATGTTGCCCCTGCCCCATGGAATGGGCAAATGAGAACAATATGTTCCAACAGCCATGAAAGAGGCTGAAGCCTGGAGCACTAAGAGCCTGGTCGGACATTGAAGATGCCACGGTCTTCCACTGCAATTCCCTGTCTGCCTTATAATGTATCCAGTATGTACCTATTATTTAACATGTTCTTTTTCCCCATAAGATTGTAAACTCCTTGAGGGTAGAGACTGTCCTTTGTCTCTTTTTTCTATCCCCATTATTTAACGCAGTGTCTGGTATATAAGTCCTTGATGAATACTTATTCATTGATGGAGCTGATTTTGAGAGGCAGAGTCAAAGAGGGGAGTATATTGCAAACAGGGAGATGGCATGCAAATGTGTATTAACAGGAAAGGAAATAAAGAGTGTAGGGAATGACTGCAAATGAAACTGCATAGATCTTGGCAAAAGTTGATTCAGAGAGATTTCTTTCTTTATCAAGATTTAATTTGTTTTTTTTCCCCCTTGCAATTTATCCCATAACCTATCTCTCACAAGAAAAACTATTACTCGCTTAAAAAAGAATGCTTCCTATTCAAATGGAGTTGGCTAATGCAAATAGCATATTTAGAAATATTTACAGACAAAATGACTGATTCACAAATTAAATCCAGATCTCCAAGGAGAGACATGCAAATTCCATAGAGGAGGTCATCAAGACTATATATTATTTAGGCTAATATGGAAATATGTTTTGCATGAATCCACATATTAATCAATATCAAATTGCTTGCCTTCTTAAGGAGGGGGATGAGTTGGGAGAGAGGTAAAGAATTTGGAACTCAAAAACAAACTTTAAATGACTGTTAAGGTTTTTTTTTACATGTAATTGGGAAATATTTAAAAAAATAAAAATAATTTTTACAAAATTTTATAGCCCCTCTCTCCCAAAAACTATATTATTTTAACAAATTCATGCTTTCTTGAGTGGGTGGTTCAGTTCATTCATTCAAATGGCAAAAGTAACTTCAGCTCCTTTTGGACTGACAATAATTCAAAGGTCACTCAAGCTCCAAAAATATCAATTAAAAAAAAATCCAGACCTATTATTTCATCCTATAGAGCGGACGGGTGGCACATGGATAGAGAGCTAAATCTGGAGTCAAGAAGACCTGAATTCAGTCCAGGCACTTATTAGTTGTGTGACTTTGGTCAATCATTTAATCTCAGTTTTCTCATCTATAAAAATGGGGAGAATAATTACACGTACTAATCAAATGAAGTAATATTTACAAAGTGCATTGCAAACTTTAAAGAGATATTTATGTTAATGTTAATTATTATTATTTTTACCATTATTATTGTAAGGAAGTCCAATTATAGATGCACCATTGTAGAAACTGATGCAGATCATCAATTAAAGTGATTCTTCTGTAACGTAAGTCTTAGAAAACTGCCCCGGGTACATGATTTACCCATGGTCACACAACCAGCCTATCTTAAAGGCAAGACTTTAAGTCAGATGTTCCTGATACCAAAGCTGACTCTACCCATTAGCAGTCTCCAAAATCACCGATCAATATTCCAGTCTGGCACTACAAGTAAAGAATATCAAGATAGAAAAGAGGAGATGTGAATACTCAAGGTTGGAGGTGTTGGGGAAAGTCAAAATATACTCCTGTTCCAGCTCTTAGCACAGTAGTTGGCACATAGCAGGCACTTAATAAATGTATGTTGCATTGACTGACTGATTGATAAGCTGTGAAATGGTCCAAGTTTTCTAGAAAGTAATTGGAATTATGTTTAAAAAGTGATATCCGCAGCCTTTAATTCAAAGACCTCACTAAAAAATAAGGTCCAATACACAATAAAACATCGATAGCAGCACTTTTTGTGGTAGCCAGGAAGTGGAAATAAAGTTGATATTTATCAACTGGAGAACTGCTAAGTAAATTGTAGTACATGAACATAATGAAACATTACTGTGGCATAAGGAATGATGATTATAAAGAATACAGAGGCTAGGGAAGACATATACGCTGATGTGAAGTGGAACAAGCAGAAATAAGAAAAATAATATACACATTTACAACAAAAATAATAACAAAAATTTAAATTGTGTGCTGTATAATTGTGCTGACTGATCCTAGCCTGGGAGAAGAGATATTAGAAGGCACTTTCCTGGCTTTCTTGCAAAGGAGGAGGGCTATGGAAGGAAAATACAGCATATACCGTAAGACACCATGGATGTGTTGGTTATCTTTGCTGAAATTTTTTTTCTTTCCTTTCCTCTTTAATTCTTGGTTTAAGGGATGGCTCTCTGGGTGGGATAGAGGAGAGGGAATCTATTGGGAAATGAACATGATATAAAAACAAAGAATATCAATAAAATCTTTTTAAGAAGTACAGGAGGTAACTGCCTACACCCATCAGATAAAATGGAATTAATTTCACCACTGAGTCATACCTAACTTTCAAATGTAATTTTAGGTTATGGAAAAAGTGGGAGAGTTAGTATTCCTTGCCAAGTCGAGCTGATTTTGAAACCTGTATAAGCAATGCCAATACTTTTAGGTCACACTCCATGCTGAAATTCAGACACAAGGGAAGTAGATCACCAGCCAGGATATGCCCCACTTGTTCAATTTTCTTTGAATGGCTCACACAGAAGTCATTTCACTCTTCCTGGAAAGATCCTGAAAATGAAGGAAATGTTGGAAAGATAACTACAATTTATAGGTTACTCTCCATATTAACCTTAGTGGTCAGTGAAGGATTTTTCTTTATCAGAATCTTCCAGCTGCTCACATAGAAATAATCATCTTTTGAGGGATGTTTTTCTATTTCTCATTCATAGATCATGGCAATGAAAATAACCAATAAAACAACCATGCAAGATTCTGTGACTGTGAAATACTGCTTGCATTTTCCTTAGTCTCTATTTCTGTTCTCCCTCTTCTGTGATTTACTTCTTCTACCACATCAATGCTTCTTACCTTCCATCCTTAAAATACGTAAGAGTTAATACTTGTTTGATATGAATGGGGAAGGGGGAGAGATTTTTTAAATTGTTTATTATGTTTAAACTTAAGTTGTCTAAGAGAAAGGTGCTAAATAAATCCTGACTGTGTACATCCTTGTATTCGTGCACAGCTCTTGCTGGGTGTGTTATCAGTATTTACAAGTACGATATACCCTGGAGTATGTAGGTATTCTTGTAATCTATTCCCTGACTAGCACATTAGCTACTGGTGGCAGGGCCTGTTAGGACTTGCAGATCTACCTTTTCTTATGAGCTACATCTTAAACTTAGTAGCTCCAAAGTTGAAATCATTATCCTTACCCAGAAGCCTCCTCCCTTCCCAGTTTCTCTATCCTCCCCATCACCCAGGCTCACAACCCAGAAGTCATCCCCTCCTCCTCACTCTGTCTCATACCCCATAACGTGTCTGTTACCAAAGCTTGTCAGTTTCTCTCTCCCTTTTCTGACACAGACACTATCCTGGTGTAGGTGCTGATAACCTCATGCTTTAATTATTGCAAGAGTCTGATGGCTGGTCTCTCTGCCTTAAGTCTCTCCCCACTCCAATCTACCTTGTACTCATCTGTCAAAACAATTTTCCCAAAATGTAGATCTGACCATGTCACCTACCTACTCAAGTAGCTCCCTATTACCTCCAGGATCAAAAATAAAACTCTTTGGCTTAACCCAGCCACCTTTTTACGTCTTTTTATATCTCATTGTCCCCACCCACCACATCTACTACACAGGGATACTGGTCTTGACGTTCTTCCTCCAAGATGCTTCAGTTTCTGACTCTGAGCATTGTCATGGGCTGTCCTCTGTGCTCAGAATTCTATCCCTCCAGCTTTACTTCAAATGCTTACTTTAAAGACTTGTAAAAAAAAGGAGCCTTTCCTGACATCCTTTAATTCTAGTGTCTTTTCTTATTGACTGGCTCCAGTTTCTCCTGCATATATGTTATTGACACATAGTTGTTTTTGTGTTAGAATTTTTATATTAGAATATGACATCCTCAAGGGCAAGTATTGTCTTTTGCTTCTCTTTGTCAGCACTTTGCAAAGTGCCTGGCCTGTAGTAGGCTCTTAAAAAACTCTTGTTGAATGACTCATGGACTCCAGAAGTAGGAACAATGGGTGGAAGTTACAGAGACAAATTTGGTATTTATATAAAAAGAAACAACAGTTAGACCTGTTCCAAAGTAGAACAGAATGCTTAAGGATATAGTAGATTCCCTCTCACTGGAGGTTCTTCAAGCAGAAGATGGATGGAATTTGTTGGGTATGCTATATTGAGGCTTTCCTTTTCAAGTACAGGTTGAACTGCATGGCTGCTGAGCTTCTTTCTGACTCAAGATTCTGGAAGTTGTTTTGTTTTTTTTATTATAACAGGTTAGCATATCTACTCCTATAGGATTCCCAGTAGTCATTAGTTATAACTTGAATTAGGATCATAGATTAAAACCAGAAGGGACTTTAGAGTTCATTATGTCCAACCTTATTTTACAAATGAGGCAATGGAGGCCAAGATAGTTAAGTGACTTGACCAGGATCATACAGCTGTTAAGGGTTTCAGGAAACAGTTAATAAGTGTCTCAGGTAGTATTTGAATTTGTGTCTTTCTGACTTCAAGTCAAATACTCTTTGTACTATCTCTGTTTTTGTGATATTTTATAGTGTTTATTTTTCCTTGTATTTGTCCCTACTTCAGGTTACCATGGGGTAATTACTTAAGCATTCCATTGACATACAGGTTCCATACACTTCCCAACAATACAGAAGAATTATACTGTTCATAGCTTCAAATCTGGTTTACTAGCAACATTCCAAAACCTCACTGCTGGAGAATTTGTTTTGTTGTTTAATGTAAAAGAGCGCTTTTAGGTGATGTTAAAGTCAAGCTTATGTGACTATGAAAGAATTTGTTATTTGATTTAGTAACATTTAAAGAACAATGGTTCCTTTGGGAGCCAAGGTAATAGTGGATGGCAAGGGGTCATTTACACAGAGGTAGACAGGAATGAAATAGAACTTGAAAAAGCCAAGAGTACACTAAGTTTAGTATATCTCCCTATACATCTAGTTTGTGATATCCAGAAGGAAAAATAAAGGAAGGATGGAGGGAAAAGTTGGGAGGTCTTAGATGGAGGAATTTAAGAGTAGTCTAGACTTCCAGTTTCTCTCTCGAAGGATAATGAGAAAACAATTATCACTCATCATTTAAGTGTCAACTGAGAATAGACTAAAATAAATTGGGCTTCTAAGTTATATGTGACCTGTGGCAACCTGGAAGTAGGAGAATACAAATAAAGGTTTAGAAAAACAGGAACTGTGAAAAGTTAAAGTTGGAAAGAAAGTACTGGGTGTGGTTGTTCTAAAAATATTTCATCCTTCAGACTGATTTCTTTAGTGAACCATTGTCTTTGTGTAAAGTTTAAACCTTATTGGATGGTTACCATTTTCAGTTTTCTAAGCCCTAATTAGCCACCACTACATCAACTGGCTATGATTACCAGAAGGAAGACAGTAAGGCATGATAATGAAAAACACTAGAACTTAAAATCTTAAAATCTCACTTTTTTTTGGAAGTGATTCAAATGTCACATTACGTTTAGCTTGGTCTGAAGTGTGATGCTCTTAATGCAACACTTTCCTTCATATAAAACATCAGATGAAGACTGTTGTGCCAATAGAATAGAGCTCAGTTGCTACTTTCAGTCTTTCACCAAGGCTGCTGCTGGTGTCAGTTTTCCTCCAAACCGGTTGGTACAACTATCTTAACCACCTTCAGACTTGTTCAAGGTCCCCTGCATGTATCATTGGGTTGGGTTTTCTACTTAAATAAGAAATTTTCAAAAGGGTCCAAACAAACTGACTCATGTGAATCTGATCTTCAAGTGAGACAGAGATGTTTAGAAATCTGGAAGTATTTTACTATTAGAATGTTTTGTCTAACTTGTGGAAATTCATAAAAGTAACAACTCTCTAATATCCCATGATCACTTGCTCCCCTAATGCCCAAAATGTTTCCTAAAAGTCACAGTCCCCCTGTTTCGTGGGGGAAACAGCTCACTATTCATTCTTCATGTCATAAGTATGTGTACATGAAGAGTGAGAATTAAGTTAGCTGTCTGGTTGAATAGGGGACCTCCAAAGTCAGATAGAGGTTGCTGATCCACTGAACATAAGTTACATAACTCAGCTAAAGGCAAAATTGGCTACCCTCACTAGTCATTAAGTATTTACCAAGTGCCTACTATGTGGCAGTCACAGTCAGCTAAAAATTGTCTCTGCCCACCAGGCATAAAAATTCTAGGAGGAAAATAGAATATCCTCATATGAAATAAACACTAATTATCTGTATAATAAATATAAATAGGGATGTGCTGTACCCAGCTTGAAATGGCTCAGGAGAATTAATAGTTAAATTTCAGTATGAACCTTTATATCTCAGAAATTGACAAATAGTACAAAAAAGGTCTTGATTTATCACCTTGTACATTGTTGAGACTTATGAAACTATTGGGGAAAATGTTAACAAGGGAGATTAAACCTAAGCGTGTTGTGTGTAGCCTATTTTTTTCTCTACCCCTGTAAGAGCTGCTTGTTAAATATTTACTAGCAATCTTCTGAATACCAGGTAATTCTGTGGGGAAGCACTGGGAACAAGAAAGGCCTCATGTAAAGGATAGTACTTGAGATGAGCTCTTAAGGAAATGAGGGATTCTGTCTAAGAAAGGAAAGTAAGAAGGAAGTACATTCCAGACATGGACAGTCTGTACAATGATGCAGAAACAGAAAATATGATATATGCAACAACAGCAAATATGTAGTAATATTGTGTAGTAAGCATGGAAAGGTAGGCTGGAGCCAGACTGTGAAGGACTTTGAATGACAAACAGAGGGGATTATACTTTCCAAGCACCTCTGTTCAAAGTTCACAGACTACTTATAACCATGACAGGATCTCTTAATGTGATTCTTTAGAACTGCTCTACTAAGCTACAATGGGGCAAAATAAGGTTTAGGTGACTTTCTAAAAGCAACCGAGCAAGTCAATGGCATAGCCAGGAATAAAACCAAAGAATTTTTTTGCATTGAAAGTATCCTTAGACATCATCTAATCCATTGTCCTCATTTTACAAATTAGGGAGCTACAGATATGTGGTCAAGTACTCCGACCAAGTTCACAGAACTAGTTAACTGTGGATTGCACTGCTGTCGTGTCTGGAATCTCATTCTCCTAATTCTCAACTAGTGGCTTATCCAGTGAACTCTGCTTGCCACTAACTTTCTTCTGGGATGCTTCGGGTTAAGAAAGTATTGGTGCAAGTTAGAGTTATTTCTGTATTCAGTTATTAAAGAATCACTTGACTGCTGGCCACCAAACCAGTTGAAAGGTAAGTTATCTGAATGAAACAGAACCATGTACTGTCTTTCAAATTTTTCATTTACCTGCGTTTTCTACTTAATAGAGGGTTCAGTTGACTTTAAAAAAAACTACAAACAGCAAGTCTCCATCCACATACACACACACCAACCCTCCCACCCCATGGGTAGTGATTTAGGCAGGCCTGTAGTTTCCTACAAGTTGTGGATCTGAGAACATAATTTCTTAAAGCTCAATAAAGAGAGGAAGTTGTATGTTCAACCTGCTGCCTTCTTTTCTACAGGATGCTCCAATGGAACCATCTGGGGCAAGGATGTTGCCCAATATTGAATGATAAAATCACTGACCAGCAGATTGAGAGCGAGGAGGGATCTTAAAAGTCACTATGTCCAACCTCCTCATTTTATGATATGACCTTTTTCAAGGTCGTATCATACAATAATGGCAATAGACACTTATTTTTTAGCCATGTCTGACTTTTCATGACCCCATTCAGGGTTTTCTTGGCACAGATATTGGATGGTTTGCCATCTCCTTCTACAGCGGAGTAAGGCAAACAGAGGTTAAGTGACTTGCCCAGGTCACACTGCTAATAAGTGTCTGGGGCCAGATCTGAACTCATGAAGACAAGTCTTCTTGACTCCATGCCCAGCACTCTATCCACTGCACCATCTAGCTGCACATAATATAGTATCTAGTATTGTATTAAAAATTTAATGAAGGGTTTCTCCTACTTCAATACAGCTTATTTTGTTTACTATTTAAGTGTTTTGTTTTAATTAATGAATTCCATTATATTTTAGGCAAACTTCCTGACCCTAGTATAGTAATAGAGTTCGTATTTCTCTTCTTTGTTTAGGAAAGTTTTAGGGGGAAAACAAGGGATAACTGCTATTTTCAAAAACTCTGAATCCCACTGGTAAACTGTATCTGGGTATTTTTTTTACAGGTTATCACATACATATTCATATTTAATTTTTAATAGATTAAATATTAAATACTAATTTTATTTAATACTTTTTATTACTATTAAATACTTTTATTAAATACTTTTTTATTTAATACTTGTTAATTTTAATAGATCAAAATTAACAAGAAAATGTTGTTGATGTTTGGGGTTTTTTTTACATTTTTTAGAAGGACATTAGCTATTTTACCTTGTTTTTATGTATAAATGGGGGGGGACTCTATGTCAAAAACAACTGCCTGTGCTTTTCTGTGGAAGGACAGCTTCAAATCAGCCAAATCCTGCTAAAGATTGATAACTTAAGTCATCCATTCTTGGATGGCTGTATAAATTAGTTATATCCGGGTTATAATTACTGAGATGGTTAACTAACCAAGCTGAATATAAATCCACAAAGCTCAGGTTAAGTCAAGTCTCCATGTGTTCCAGGTAGCTTTACAATAAGGAAAAATGTTGTTCCAAGGCCAGAAAATATACTTGAACTCCAGAAAGTATCTCATGAATGCATGTCATTAGGTTAAGGTACATAATCTCAAGGGTTACCATGACAATTGATAACCACTACAAGAAGAGTCACATCTTGGGCACAACTGACTTCTACAGTAGCACAAGGAAAAGAGAGACTGTCTTCAATTCTCTCCTCTCCCACTGCCCCAAGAAATCGGCAAATTATGGTCCTTAAGGAGACCTAATGAGCCAATACTTCGTACTATCCTGTCTCAACCTTGCCAAAAATGCATAACTACAGTCAGTCAATAAGCATTTATTAAGTAAATACTATGAAAAGAAAAACAAACCCTAACATAGTCTGCTTCCTCTGTGCATGGGGAGAGACCTAGACTGTGTATTTTTTTTTAAATCCTTTGAGATCTTTGGGAAAAAAGAAATATGAAACTTTGTGGATATCATTCACAATTATTATCTCTAAGGGAATACTAAGCCTGTAATGTTCTCCCTCCTCCACTCTGGCTACTGACCTCCTGGCTTCCTTTAAGTTCCAACTAAAATCCCACCTACTACAGGAAGCCTTCCACATCCTCTTAATTCCAGTGCTTTCCCTCTTTTGTTTCTTACTTATCCTACATATAGTTTGCTCTGTATATATTTGTTTTCATGATGTCTTCCCCATTAGATTATATGCTCCTTGAGAGCAGGGACTGCCTTTTTTCATAACCCCAATGCTTAATATATCACTTGGCACTGGTGATAGATTATTGATTATTGACTAATATCAATTACATCATTTAATTTATTTTATCTTTCTTCATCCATCATGTTCTATATATATATATATATATATATATTGTAAATCATCTATCCTGGATATATGTCCATATATCAGTACTTTGAGAAGGCAACAGAGAAAAATGTCCTTCGTTCTCGAAGAGGACCATGACATTAGAGAGGTGATGCCAGGACATGCCAGTGAATTGGATTTAAGTGAGGGAAGGATAATAAAATAAAAGCACAAGTGTAAATCTACCACATCATACACTGAGAAGATGTAATTGCACTCATTGCCACCTGTCACTAAAGATGCAGGATATTTTCTGAAACGGAGAGTCAGCAAACTACTGCCTGAGGACCAAATCTGGCCTGCCCCCTGTTTTTTGTATTAATCATGAGCTAAAAATGTTTGTCTTTTTACATTTTGAATACAGTTTTATTGTACTTAAAAATGAAAAACTATTCTTAGCTCAACAGCCTTCCAGGTTTGGTCCTTGACCTCCATTCTAGATGAATAACCTTTGCTGTGAGTCTCATCCTCGTCAAAAATACATAGCACTCTATATGAGCATCTCAGTTTCTAAAATGGCAGAAAATAGATTAGTAAAATGGAGGAATTTTTTTTTACTAAATAGGACCTCAGTTTCCAGCAATTCCCTTCCACTATGTTTCTAGTAATCTGATGAATGGTAGGCACATAGATCTCAAAGCTAATTTTTTGAGTGTACTGTAAACAGGATGACAGTATTAACAGGCATGAACTGTTTCTATACATTCAGGTCCTCATCCTGACAGATTTATATCAACAAGATTAAAGAGTTTAATGCTAGCTGCAACTACAGCTAGTGAAAGTCTTAGGAAACTTCCAACATTCTGTCAATATCATTATAACATTTTCTCTAAGAGTAAAAGTGCCCATAGACACCAAGATATTTCCAGCAACACTTTTTTTATGATAGCAAAATACTGGAAACAAAGTAGATGCCTATCTGTTTGGTAAATGGATCAACAAATTGTGGTACATGAATGTACCACATACTGCTGTACGGTAAGAAATGATGCATATGATGAATATAGATAAGCAAAGAAAGAGCTACACGAACTGATGAAGCATGAGCAGAACCAGGAAAATTACACACAATGGATACAACAACCAGACACCCAGAATTGTAAAAGTAAATGTAAAAAAACTGCAAATCTCAAGCATGATTCAAATGAAAATATATGAGAGGAACCCACTCTCACATCACCCCTTTGTGGAGGTGGAAGGCCCACAGATATTACATATTGCATATATTGCATCTCCCTTTCTCAATATATTAAAGAGTTGTGCTGATGTTTGTTTCCTTTTTTCCCTGAAAGTCTGAAACTCAAAAAAGTAAAGTAGCCCCTCTTCCCAAGAAGTCTGCAATCTGAGACTTCAAGAGACATCAAGGACATAAATGAGTACAAGATATATGCAAAGTAGAAGAAAGATAACATTAAAGGGAATTCACTAGGGGAGACCAGAAAAGACTTTCTGCAGTAATTTTACTTGAATTTGGAAGGAAATTTGGAAGTAAAAAGGGAGAGCATTCTGAGTGTGGTGGATAGCCAGGGCAAAAACACAGGGATGGGAAATGGAGGGTAGAGGATGTGGAACAGAAAGGAAGACTGCATGAATAGACTGCAGAATGTATAGAGAAAACATTTTGGAAAACTGGAAAGGAACGGGTCAGATTGTGATGAGCTTTAAAAACTGAACGAAGTTTATATTTAATCCTGGCAATAATAGGGAAGCAAGATGTTATGGGGGTATGAGGGGAGGTGGCTACAGTCAGACCTTTACTTCAGAAAAATCACTTTGGGAGGCTCTGCAGAGAATGTAGGGACAGACCTGAGTCAGGGAGACCAATTATGAGGTTACTACAATAATCCATGTGAGAGGTAAAGATGGATAGTGGCTGTGTGTATGAGAAAAAAAACAAGATCTGGCATTAGATATATGGAATGAATGAGAGTGAAGAGTCAGGGATGACATTTACAGATAAATGTCTGGCTCTTGGCACAGGAATTTAGTGAGGAAGCATTCACTATTTCCAGTGCATAGGTCCATTATGACTCAGGGTATTTATGGATTACTTACATTAAAAAGATGCTCTTACTGAAGTCTGAATAGATTAAAGAGAAACTGCAAATATTTTTAACTAAACTCAGAAACTACAAAATTATGAAAAACTCTGGAAATGTTTATCTGAGATGAACAATGTAATGCATCCTGAAAAGGATGCAAACTCCCCATGTAGAAATTCTTTAAATGTGCTATATTCTTAATTAATTATGACTTCTGCAACAGAGGTGGGGGGTAAGCATGGGGGAAGTGGGGAGGAAAGAATATAGGGTTGTTTCAAAAAGCCAGCTAGCCCTTATCAAAAAAAAAAACCCACAAATGAATAGATAGATAAATGAATAAACAAATTATACAAAGAAGCTTTTTTCAGTACTAATTATTGTTTTTCAAAAAGACAAATAACTATAAATAAAACCCCATGAGATTAAAGGTACACATGAGGAAAAAAACTCAAAGACTTAGAGCAAGTCAGACAAAAACAAAAACAACCAAAAGATGCAGAAAATAGTACAGGCTTGTTTTTGGGGGTGGGAGGGTACATAGCCTTTTAAATAAATGTGTATGTGAAGTCAGAAGATCTGAGTTTGAGTCCCAGATATGCCACTCATCAACTAAGTGACCTTGGGCAAGTCACTTAACCTCTTTGGGCCTTTGTTTCCTTATATGTAAAATGGATTTGATAATACTTAAATTAAAAACTAAGATTTTGGAACAAGAACTCACTATTTGACAAAAATTGCTAGGAAAAACGTATAAAGTAGTTTGGCAGAAACTAGGTGTAGATCAACATTTCACACCACATAATGAGATACAGCCAAAATGGGTATCATAACAAAACTGGGGAGCACAGAATATTTTACCTGTCAGATTTCTGGATAAGGGAAGAATTTATAACTAAACAAGAGATGGAGAGTATTACAGGATGAAAAATGAATAATTTTGATTATATCAAATTTAAAAGGTTTTGTACAAATAAAACCTATGCAGCCAAGATGAAAAGGGAAACAGGAAACTAGGGGATCAGGAAAATTGCAGCAAGTTTCTCTGATAAAAGTCTCATTTCTCAAATATATAGAGAACTGAGTCAAATTTATAAGAATGTGAGTCATTCCCCAATAGATAAATGATCAAAGGATATGAACAGGCAGTTTTCAGAAGGAGAAATCAAAATACAGTCTTATGAAAAATTATTTAAATGACTATTGATTAGAGAAATGCAAATTAAAATTACTCTGAGGTACTCCCTCACAAACTGACTAATATGATAGAACAGGAAAATATGACAAATGTTGGAGGAAATATAGAAAAATAGGGACACTGGTACATTGTTGGTGGAGTTGTGAATTATCAAATCATACTGGAGAGCAATTTGGAACTATGCCCAAAGGACTATAAAACTGTACATATCCTTTAATCCAACACTACTGTACCTGTATCCCAAGGAGATTTTTTTTTAAAGAAGGAAAACTACTTATTTGTGAAAAAATAGTTACAGCAGCTCTTTTTGTGGTGACCAAGAACTGGAAATTGAAGGGACGCTCACCAGTTAGGGAATGGCTGAACAAGTTCTGGTATATGAATATAATGGAATACTATTGTGCTATAAGAAATGACAAACATGCAAAATTCAGAAAAACCTGGAAAGGCTTATGTGAACTAATGCAAAGTGAAATGAACAGAACCAGGAGAACACTGCACACAGTAACAGCCACACTATATCATGACCAACTGTGAATGACTTAGTTTTTCTCAGAAATACTATGACACAAGACTAAAGGATTTGGATGGAAAATTCTATCCACTTCCAGAGAAAGAACTGATGAAGTCTCAACCCATATTGAAGCATTTTTTAACTATTCTTGGGCTTTTTTTTTTTGGTCTGTATTTTCTTTTGCAACATGGGTAATATGGAAATGTTTTATGTGACTTCACAAATACAATATATATCAAATTGCTTGCCTTCTCAAGGAGGGAGGAAAGTATGGTAAGGCAGGGAGAATAAAAAATTCAAAATTTTTAAGAACATTAAAAATGTTTATTTACGTGAAATTAAGAAAATAGTTAAATGTAAATAAATACTTAAACTACCAACCTCAGTTAATTTTAAGAAAACACTGTAACTGTAAAGCACTGTAAATGTGAGTCATTTTTTATTACTATAATACATTCATATATCTTAGCTATAAGAACTGCGTGTCAAATAAGAAAGATTACAAAGAAGGCTATGAAATGCTATTTCTGATTCTCAATAAGTAGACACAGTGAGCAAAAACCATGACCATTCAGGGATCCTAAGTCTACATATGGGGACAGGAATAAGCATTTATATAACATCTACTATGTATGAAACAATTTACAAATATTATCTCATTTCATCCTCATCACAATCTGATGAGGTAAGTGCTATTATTATCTCTATTTTTTACAGTTGAAGAAACTGAGGCAAACAGGCATGAAGTGACTCTTTCATGGCCACACAAGTGTCTAAAATCTGAGATGAACTTAGATCTTCCTGACTCCAAACCCAGTGTTCTATCCATTGCACGACCTACCTGCCTCTGTCAGTTCCCCTATCTTTTAAATAAAGGTGAAGCAAGAAATTGAAATGTGTTCTTTCTCTTCCTTCCTTCCTCCTCCTCCTCCTCCCTTTCTCCCTCCCTCTCTCCCTCCCTCACTCCTTTCCTTCTTCCTTCCTTCTTTCCTTCCTTCCTTTCTCTCACTCTTTCTTTCTTTCTTTCTTTCTTTCTTTCTTTCTTTCTTTCTTTCTTTCTTTCTTTCTTTCTTTCTTTCTTCCTTTCATTCCTTCTACCATCTTTTGACTAACTGCCACCTATTGAGCAGGACGTAGCCCAGCTGAAAGAGTAGATATCTTGAGGGAAAGATAAGAGGGGTGACATTTGCAGGTAGATCAAACCATTGTCACCACTGCCTCTCACACCACACTGAAGATGGCCTAGGACCCTAAGTCCAAGAGCTCTGGGCCCCACTCCCAGACACCCCCCCCAAAGCCATCATCCCAGGAGGCAACTCTTGTAGAGATGCCAACAAGTGCTCCTGCCTCCTCTGCAACCACACATAGCAAAGACTTGGAGAAGACATCACAGTCCTTGGCCCCATCAAGAAATTCAGCACCAGAAATGAATATGGCTTTGCCCATGGAAATAACATTAAACAATATACATTACCACCTGCTTTGTGCTGCACCCTAAGGACCATGGGGCCTTTCCAAATGACTTGCAGATAAAACCTCCTCATGCTAGATTGTGAGTCCTTTGAGAGTGTGGATCTGCCTTGCTTTTCTTTTTGTACCACAACACCTAACACAATATTTCACTCATAGTAAGCGCTTAATAAATGTTTTTTTCATTCGCTCATTCATGGTATTTATTCTAAGTCTAAGTTATAAAGTAAGAAATGGAAATAAGAAAAATTTCAAAGATAAATCAGAAATGCTCTGCAAGGGAATTCAGAAACTTACAGAGTTATCAGTTTAACAACTTAGAATCCCTTGCACCCACCCATACTCCCACTAAAAAAAAAAATAAAAAAGGACAGTGATGAATAATTTCCTTTGGATTTACAACAATGTAACTAAAAACTACATGAATTATCAATCTTCCTGCTATGTTGCAGGTTGCTCACTCACTCATAGAGCAGATGTTTTTCCTGACATACCTGGTATTCCACCAGGAGTCAGTTAGGGGAAGACCTCATTTCACACCCAACTAAGCCCCCAGCTACAGGAACCAGTGGTACAGTACTTGGCCTGGAGTCAGGAAGGCAAGAGTTCAAATCCACTCTCAACCCTTTCATACTTATACAAGCCTGGGTAAGTTATTGAACCTTTGAATCAGTTTCTTCAACTGTAAATGGGGAGTATTACTAGCACCTACCTCCTCATGGCTGTTGTGAAATGAAATAATATTGTGTAATGTTTAGCATGGTGTTTGGCACATTAAAGGAACTTACTAAATGTTTGTTCTTCTATTTATAGCTATCATCCTAGAAGCTCCCTTGGCCAAGTCCTGAACAGAGATACCAGACTAGATTATAAACTCCCAGTACACAAAGTCATGGCTCAGTTGACTGAATTGTCAACCACTTGTGAAGTCCAGGACCTCATCTTACTTACTTTTGTGTCTCCGTTGGTACCTAGAAGAGTGCTTTGCCTTTGTTAGGCACTTAATAAAGTTCTGATAAATTAAATTCCTGTATCCTTTTTGTTAGGAGACAACCACATCCTCTCATAGGACTATAGTTCCAGAATGGAAAGGAAACTTTCAAGTCATTTACCCTCTCATTTTACAGATGAGGAAACTGAGGCCAATAAAGGTCACATGATCTGCCCAAGATAACATGGGTAATAAATGGGATGGTAACAATACGACTTACATTTTCAATTGCACCACACTGTCTCCCATTGAGATATATCTTTATGTACCTCTCTTAGGACTTCAGCCAGTTTGCAGATCAACAGCAGTCATTCAAAAAAAAAAATGAAGCAAAAGAGTTCCTCTCCCCAAATAACTCCACATATTTTGTAGGTGAGATGTTATTTGGGCAGTTTTGGTATTTCTTATCTAAACTTGTTAGCATATGTGTTTCAGTCTGAAAGTTTCTTAAATTGTGAACTTAACAGTATAATTTTTAAAAATTATACTATCTAGAACATAACCTTGCACACTGGACAATAAAAATTTGTGGATCTGATTTTGACTTAAGATGAATAAAATATAAATGATATTTATATATAACAAAAATAAATATATAAATCTGGGCCAGCTAGGTAATGTGGTGAATAGAGCTTGGATACAGGAAAACTCATCTTCTGAGTCCAAATTCCACTTCAGACACTCACTAGCTGTGTAA
The DNA here is from genome assembly GCA_023548195.1 of Bettongia penicillata ogilbyi. NCBI lineage: Eukaryota > Metazoa > Chordata > Mammalia > Diprotodontia > Potoroidae > Bettongia > Bettongia penicillata. Next base: position 1,485,644 of record JAJHZJ010000021.1, read on the forward strand.
CCATGGGCAAGGCACTTAGCTCTGTGTGCCCCATTTTCCCCATCAGTAAAATAAGGTGGGGAAGAAAATGGCAAACTACTCCAGTATCTTTGCCAAGAAAATCCCAAATGGGTCACAAAGGGTAAGACGTAACTGGAAAAAATGAAAAAACAAACAAAATAAATATTGAAGAATATTCAACTTCAAATGGTAAATGAATGCTCCTAATCTTATAAAACCATAAAAAAGTCAGGACAGAGTAATAACCAATAAATATTTATATGCCAGATATTGTGTTTGGCACAGGGTGGGGTGGGAGGGGAATACAAAAATATAGAAATGAAATCATCTACTCCCTTAATGAGCTTACATTTAGGGTCTGTCTGTCAACAAGCATTTGATCAGCAAGCTCCCTGCTCTTTATGGAGGGGGAAACGAATTCTGAATGAGAATTCTCCTATTCCTATGGGGGAAACAAATACATCAACAGTTATGTACATGCAAGACAGAGAGTGTAGAACGACAGTAACCTTAGAGGGACAGCACTATTAGTGTGAAGGGGAGGGGCCTTGAACTAAGTCCTAAAGAAAGCCAGGGAAGCCAGGATTCAGAAGTGACGAGAGAGAACATTCCAGTGAAAAGGAATGTGTCAGGATATGGAGGGTGGTAGAGAGAAGAGCAAGGAAGCCATGATCATCAAGCTAGATCATGACATCTGTGAAGGCGAATAATGTACGAGAAGACTGGAAAGGTAAGAAGAGATCAGATTATTGCCAATAATCAATAATCAATGGAGTTTATTGAGTAGGAGAGTGATGTGGTCAGATTTATGCGCTGGGAATATTTCTTTGGCAGCTGTTTAAAGGACAGTTTGGATAGAGGAGAGACTTGAAGCAGGGAAACCATATAGGATACTATTTCAATAGGTTGGGTCAAAGATAATGAAGGTTTGAGTTTAGATGGCAGCCACGGGAGTAGAGGAAAGGAGATGGGTGTGAGATATTATGGATATATAACCAGATGATAAGTCCTGAATAGATATAAGGGTGACGAAGATTGAGAAGTTCATGATGACTGAACCTGTATGACGGATTATGAACCAGACTGACCACAAAGATGGCAGTGATCTTTATAAGGAAGAAGTAGGATTCAAAGTCTCTCACACAGAATTTTTTTTTTCACCCAGGTTAAAACATGACACTTCAGGCACCATATTGAGGAGTGAATCCGAGTTCAACGACAGTCCCTGATTTAAAGGACCTTACAATCTACCTGGGAAAACAAGACACAGCTGGATAAAAAATTAAATAGCAAGACATGACCAAAATATGGAAGATTTCACAAAGCAGGATTTGAGAGATGTCAGTATAGACTATGGACAACCTACAGTAGTTTGCAATACCCTCCTCATCTCCATCTCCTGGCTTTCTTGACTTCCATCAAGTCCCTGCTAAATTCACACATTCTTCAGGAAACCTATCAAAATCCTCCTTAATTTTTGGACGTTTCCTTTATTGACTACATCCAATCTAGCCTGTATATATCTTGTCTGTACATATTTGTTTCCATATTGCCTTTCCCATTGGATGATGATCTTCTTGAAAGCAGATTATTTTTTTTAACCTTTGCTTGCTCTTAGCACAATGCCTGGCATACAGTAGGTGCTTAATAAATATTTATTGACTGCTTGGCCAATAAATGAAGTGTAACCAGTTCTCCACTCAGTCATCTGCTTTCTCATTTCTCTTGCTCTGCTACCATGTACAGATGTTAAACATTCCTTTGAGAGCTAATCTCAGGGAGCTGGCAGACCACGAGCAGTGCTGGGCTCATCTTGGGGAAGTTGGTTACTTTTCCATGGAGCCTCACAGCTAAGAATGGTCATAGATGAAAACTGAGGTGCTGCCAAACTAGGAGAACAATCTATATAGCGATAACATTACAGAGGATAAACAACTCTGAAAGACTTGAGTACCATGATCAATGAGTTCAAAAGAATGAAAACGAAACACACCGCTCACCCCCTGCCAGAGGGGAGATGAATTTAAAATAGAAATACATTTTCAATCATGGCCAAGATGGGAATTTGTTTTACTGGACCATTAATATATATGGTGAGGCTTTTATTTGTTATATTTTTTTCTAACATAGGTGGAGAAGGAAGAAGGAGGAAAAATTATCCAAATTTTAAAGAAAAAGAACTGGTTGAAAAATAATTAAGGGTAAGGTGTCATCAAAGACACTGCATCGTATGAAAAAACTTTGCACCAAAAAAATAAGTTCATCCAACACAGTAATCTTATTATTATGGTTATTTGTATAAGTTACAAATATATCATGTTAATTTTGCTTTATGTTTAATATCACTTTGTATGTTAATAAAATTATGATAAATTTTAAATAAAATATAAACTTGAAAATTTAAATAAAATATGAAGCTTGGAACTGTGGGACTGCAAATCATCTACTTTTTCATTTTCACAAGAATAAGGTAGTTTTCATTCATTCCTTCATTCAGGCATTTATCGCTGAGTGTGTATTATACATAAGGTTACAGTGGGAAAGCAAAAGTATTGTGGAAAGCACTGCCTGTGGTGCTTAGTAGGTGCTTACTAAGTGTTTATTGAATTGAATTAGATTAGGAGTTAGTGTTCTACTCTCAGCTCTTTTCCTTTGGTGACCTATGGAACCTACTTCACTTCCCTGCTTTGAGTTTCTTTATGTATATAATGGAGAAAGAGGATTGGATGATCTCTCAGGTCTTTTCTAAGTCTGAAGCTACACTCTTATGATCTTATAGTCTTATGATTTTTCTATCTCTAAGGTCCCTTCCAGCTCTAAGACATTAAATATACAAATAAATTACACAGGGTCCCTGCCTTCAACAAGCTTTTCATTTGGTAGGTGATAACATATACATAGGATGTAAATTAGGATATAATAAATACACAAGTAGATTAGGACACGCATTTAAAGCTAGAGTGGACCTTACAGGATATCTAGTCTAGGGGTGGGGAACCTACAGTCTCAAAGTCATATATGGCCTTCTAGGTCCTTGGGTTCAGCCTTTTGACTGAGTCCAAGTTTGGATTCAGGCAAAGGGCCACACTTGAAGACCTAGAGGGTCACATGTGGCCGATCTAGTCCAGCAACATGGAGTGGTTTGCCCAAAGTTATACAGATGACAAACTAAAGATTTAGATGCAAACCTAGTTCCTCTGACTTCAGTGTTCTTTCCATTAAGTGCTATAAGACTAGATAAAGGAGAAATCATTTCCAGTTAAATTATTCTGGTCTTGAAATAGAGAAGACTAGGTTGAAGGTGCTTTCTAGACTAGAGATTTTGAAATTTTTGATGGCATCATAGTGCCATATACCATGTGCCAATCATACCAGTCTTGGGAGACTTTCCAAATCTGCCCAGCTTCCCTCAAGTCTGTGACAAATAAACATGGTTTTCTTGTAGTAGACATGTACTAGCTAAACTGCACAAAAGAGTGGCATAAGTGGTAAAATGGATGACTGTAATGATAGTTAATAAGCATACCAAAATGGCTGGCTAATAAATACCCTCTCAAAAGAACAGGAATAAAAATCAATACAGGCATACCTCATTTTATTGCACTTCACTTTACTGCATTTTGCAGATATTGCATTTGTTTAAATTAAAGGTTTGCAGCAGCCCTACATTGAGCAAATCTACTGGCACCATTTTTCCAACAGCATGGGCTCACATTGTGTCTCTGTGTCCACATTTTAGTAATTCTCCCACTATTTCAAATTTTTCATTATTATTATATCTGTTATGGTGATCTGTATTTGAGGTTACCATTATAATTATTTTGGGGCACCACAAGCCATGACCATATTAGAAGACGAGTTTAATCAAGAAATACTGTAGGTATTCTAACCGTTTCATCCAATGGGCTGCTCCTCTCTCACACTCTCCCCCTCCTTGGGCCTCCCTATTCCCTGAGACACAACAATATTAAAGAATATTACATAAACTGAGTTGATAGAGCAGCAGCAGGTTTTGAGAGGCCTGACTTCAATTTTGAAAGAAGTCCTACTATGCGTAAAATGCTATCAAACGGCATTGCATGCTACAGAGAAATCTTTCAGGAAAAGATTAGTCAATCGATGAGGCAAACTTCATTGCTGTCTTATTTTAAGAAATTGCCACAGTCACTCCATCCTTCAGCAATCACCACCCTGGTCAGTCAAGACCCTCCACCAGCAAAAAGATTACAACTCAGATGATGGTTAGCATTTTCTTTTAGCAATAAAGTATTTTTAAATTAAGGTTTTTTAGACATAATGTTATTGCACACTTAATAGAATACACTACGGTGTAAACATAACTTTTGTGTGCACTGGGAAACCAAAAAATTCATGTGATTTGCTTTATTGCAGTATCACTGAGGTATGCCTGTATCACACACACACACACACACTCACACTCCATTAATTCTAGAACAGACCAAGCAAACATTCACTGAAGTTCTACTCTAAGTCAACCGCATAAGGCTCTAGAATGATGAAAAAGGCTTCATCAAGGAAACAGAAATTCAAACATCTTAGAGGAAATGGAAAATAGGGAACTCCAGCATTAGAAATATCATGGGCAAAGCATGAAGTAATAGTAAATACCATTGGGGTTAGAGAATGCCATGGGGAAAGATTAACAGATTTCTTGTTGGTATAGGTCCAAAGTAATCAGTAGCGTCTGCCAATGGGTGATGTGACCCCTTGATGGGAACAGGAAAAAAAAAATGGCAACAGCAGAGAAAAAGCCTCCTAAGCTAAGCATACTTATCAAGCTCTCCTGTTCATTTTAAGAAGGGATTCTTATTCCTTTTTTGTGTGTCATGAACCTCTTTGGCAGAGCAGTAAAGCCTATGGATCTCTTCTCAAAACAGGGTTTTAAGTAAGTGAAGGAAATGCTAAACTTCAGTTAGAAGTTAGTAAAAATAAAGGCATAATATTTTTCTGCACAAGTTTATGGATCCTCTGGAAATCTATTCAGGGATCCCTTGGGGGTCCATGAACTCAACATTAAGTACCCCTTATTTAGAATGACCCACTGTTATTTCCTGGTATTATTTTGTTAATGTGTGATACCACTGAGGATAGTGAGATATTTTTAAACAGCACAGAGTACACATGAAGTAGGGTAGTAAAATACAAATTTGAAGTCAGAAAGTTATATAGAATATGTGAATGATTCATTAAAAGATTAAGGATATAAATGATAAGTTTACCAACTTGTAGTGCAGTACAGTACCAAAAAAAAATCTGTTATTTCACAAATAAAGGTATTACCTTTACCAAAAGAACATAGAAATAGGAGACAGTTTTATGAGTTACAGTAGCCAAAAAACAAAACAAAAGTTTGGCAATGACTCTCTGAATCTGGTTTGTCTGGTCCTCAGACAATGGTTCATTGCCAAGGCCCTTTAACACCCAATAAGTATTTATCAAGGACCAAGTACAGTGCTAGGTACTAGGGATACAAAGACGAAACAAGTAAAAACAGTCCCTGTCCTTGAGGAGCCAACTTTCTAGGAGGAAAGAAAAAATGTGAATAAATAAGGATGTAAAACTATATACAAAATAAATACATTTTAAAATCCATTTTTTAAACTGAGGGAGGACCTGCCAATACATGCAGTTCACTGGTATAGAATTTAAGAATTCAAGGTCACCTCCATGCTGCAGTGAGACATCATAAGACTTTAGTAGAGGCATTAAAGAAAAACATCACGTATTTATTTGGCATCTTTCTTTAAGACAAGAAGAAAGCATTGACACTTGGAGCTCAGTTCTCCCACATGATAAAAGGCACTAGAGAATTTGGCCATAGGGAGTTGTCCAAGGCAAAGTGGACAACTAAAATAAGTAAATAAATGACAATGAAAATAAATGCACTCTCTGTGCTCCAGTTTAAAATACCTTTGCCCCATGCCATCTCATGTGTTTAACTACATTTGTCCTTTGCACAACAGGCTACCTCAGTTATCTTCAACTATAAAAATGTGAGAAAAAAAGGGACTTCCCAATTTGCTACTCAGGACCTAAAGACAACAGAATAATCATGAGGAAAACTAAGGATTCGATGGTAGAAAGACACAAATAGATCCACCATGGATCATCATTTGGTTCATCATTCATTCATTTCATTTACTCATTCTTTCATCCGTTCATTCTTTCATTCATTCATTCATTCTGCCACAGGAGCATTTGCTTCCTTTTAAGTGACAGATAATTGGAGTCTATTGCTTTTTTTGGGGGAGGGGGTGTTGTGCTTTAGCTCCATCCCCAACATCTTGAAATGCCTCTTGTCTGTTTGAAGTCCATTGTCTTTCATTGATAATGATTATATTTAGCTTTAAAAGATATTATTTGGGTTGTATCTACAACTCCTTTGCTTTTTTTAAATATTCAATTCCATTCGTTTTCTATGATTTTTACCCTCTTCTCAATAGAATGTAAACTTCTTGAAGGCAGGAACTATCTCACTGTTACATTTGTATCACTACCACCGAGCATAGTGTCTAGCACAAAGGCATTTAATAGTAGGCTTGTAGAATGAGAAATTGTACCCCAAACTCTGATATGACTGGTGCCTACAGAGTCCCCAATGACAATAGTTGTAATAATGAAAAATCATATTAATATAAGATTTTAAAGTTTACAGTGCACTTTGGGGACATCTCCAGACTTAGCTCAGCAACCTGTGAGCTGGTTGTAATTTGGATCACCTATCTACATTTTAAATCACTATGGCAATCCAGACTTTTAAGACCCTACGGAGCCATCTGGTTCACCTTTCTCCAGAAATAACCCATATGTGGATGTCCTTCAAATCCCCAGTTGCCAGGAAATACTCAGGGATCTCAGAATTACCCTAGATTCTGAGCATGTATATCAGGATTACAACTTTCCAGCAATGTCTTTTAGCTCTTAAGGTGATTTTTTTCCAAAAACAGTTAAGTAAATGATAGTAAGCTTTTGCAAGATTGTAAATATTTTTGTAGAAGGAAATTTGAATACTTTGTCTCATTTCTAAAAAGTCAGTAGTTGGTACATATAACTTAAAAGTTTCCTCTCAGATATAAATCTATAATTTTATGATCCTATCAATATGCCTAGAGCCATTATTCATAGTAAGAGACCTTTATGCTAAATTACTTCCTTTTACAGCCCCTCCCTCACTACTACGTAATCTTTAATAACAATAGCCCCATCTCCTCTTAAGATGTTCAAATACTTTCAGAATGAGGCTGATGATAGATTAATGAAATTTTCTATTTTAGAGGTAGAGAATGCAGCAGTGACTGACACTGTCCCTAAAAACTGAGCTGAGTGACTTGGCATGCAGATGTATACTTAACCTGCCTCATGGAGGTAATTGTGCCTACCACAGATGGATGCCACAGACTATTTTTGAAAAGTTCTTGTTTAAAATTCACCTTTTAGAGGTAAGAGTACAAGTCAGAACACAGAATTTTAGAGTTGGAAGAGAACTTTCAAATGTAGTCCAGCCATGTGACAGATTAAGAGACTGAAGCCCACAGATAATTCAGTGTCTCACCTAAGGTCACATAGCTAGCAAAGAGCAAAGCTCACAGGTCTACAGATTCCTAGTACTTTCACATCAAGGGAGTTAGGGCCATGGTGTTCCTGTGATCTAGAAAATGTAAAATTTTTTTGGCCCTCCTGTCATACCACAGAAGAAGTCTGAATTTTTTTCTTTTTATTTTATGGTGCATTTACAGCACTGTATTTTAAAATTTAGGTTATTTGGTTATAGGCTAAATTATACAATACTATACATATATTTTATGAATTTCTGAGTTTTTAAATTTTTTCTGTGTCATCTGCTGGCCTTTGCATGTCATCAGCGACTTTGACAAAACTCCCCCAAAATTCCCATTTAATTTCTTATGTCAACCCACGATATATCAAAAGCATGATGGGGAAAGTTGAAATGTGGAAGGGATAACTGTAGGTAGTCCTTTGGATTGGAGTATATCACTTCCCTCCATATACAAAAGGTTTATATTTAATGTATACAGACAAGGATACAAAAACTTGGACACAATAAATGACTTGTATAGCCAGTTAGCTAATCACAGGGCCAGGTCTAAAATCCAGATTTTCCTGCTTCCTAGTCCAATGTCCCTTCCAAGTTACTAAACCAATTCCACAAAACCTTTATAACTACTACGTAAAATTGTTTTGTTTTTGTTTTGGGAATGGATCTGTAATTTCATTTATGTAGGGAACTCTCCTGTGAGGAAACTCCCTTGACCATTGCAAATCAGCACCTGTTCTGCAACTTAATAATTACAAAGATCTGCCTGGAGCATGGAAAGCCAACGTGACTGGTGAACGGTCACAGGGCTTGTATGTCAGAGGCAGGACATTAACCCAGGTCTTCCTGATGTTGAAGTTTACTTTTCACCTGCTACGCAACATTGTCTCTTGCAAGAAAGTTATTATTCATTAATTTGTTCAGTCAACTATGTTGATTTTTTATTATTCACTATTATTGCTGCAGACTACGATGCTCTCTGGCCAACTCATTTTCCATACCATTTGCTTTCCATACTACATAATCTAGTGTTTCATCTTATTCTCGTGATATTCTCTAAACTCTAAACTCTGTGTGTGTGTGTGTGTGTGTGTGTGTGTGTGTGTGTACTTTGTCTCTCCAACAAAATTATACGTTCCTTGAAAACAGAGACAGTCATATCCTCTCCTCTCCCCAAAGGACCTAATATAGTAGTGGATGCAGAATAGACACTTAAAAGATAGGCAACTGATGTGCTTGATTCCTAAGATTTCCTAAGAAAGTGAACATGTGACATAGCTGGGTATCCATTCCACTGGAGAAATAAAGTAGTAGAAAGGTTTAACCAACAAAGTACATGTACACACAAACACACTAGGATTCTAAAAAAACAGGAAAAGCAGTGGGATGATATACCACGTCATCCTTTCCCCCCTGGCCCCCAAAAAATCTCCTGAATGAAAGTTTGGGGAAAAGGATGGGGATAAAGAGAGGATTCAGATTTAACATAAATTCTTTACATTTACTAGCCAGCTACTGGGAAATTACATGGGGGGTTATGTTGAAGCTGAACTCAGGCTTGCTTATTTTATCTTTAATGAGTTGTATATTAAATGCAGTTACTGTGGACCAGATGTTCCCCTCAGTACAACCCCATTCACCTCTTCTTTTGCAAACAGAGAGGAGGCACAAAGGGAAGGAGAAAACCAAACACAGGAAACTGTTGCAGACATGGTACCTTAAAATCACATGCTCATAAAACAGGGCCAATGGTGTTCCACTCAGTCACTATTCAGAGTCATCTAACCAAAATTCATCTCTTCATTCTTATGTAAAATGAGTTAATTAGCAGCCTGGGTGTGGTGGATGGAGAGCTGGCCTCAGATCCAGGGAGACCAGGAAGTACACATACACCAGGGGTGGGGAACCTGCGGGCTTCTAGATCCTTGGGTGCTGCCTTTCTACTGAATCCAAGTTTTACAGAACCAATTCTTTTATTAAGGGGATTTGTTCTATCAAGTTTGAGCTCAGTCAAAGGACTGCAATTGAGGACCTAGAGTCAGGCCCCTGACATAGTGGCTGTGACCTCATAAGTCACTTAACCTGTCAGTGTTCTCTCACTGTAAGTTGCAGCAAAGATTCCAACATGGAGGAAGTTTCCTTATCCCACATTTTTCAATATTAATGAAATCACAGTTCTAGTCTTTATCCCTAATTGGCAACAAGTTAATTTCATTAAAATGAATTATATTTATCAGTTTTTTTATTATTTTCAATTTGAATATCTATTAGGCAACAAGAATTCCCACAAATTGCCTTAAAAAATATGGCTACCTAAATATTGCTAGTGACTCAGTTTTGTTTTTTGGTTTTTTTTTAATAAAACAGTGAGAAGTGAACAGATTTCTGGCTCAGGAAAAAAGGACGTTATCACGTGTCCAGTATATTGGAGAGAGGATCCTTTTACAGGGAAGGGTTAAACTGGAGAGGGCTTCTAAGGTCCCTTCCAACTCTGAGCCTCTGTGGTTCTGTGAAAATATTCTTTCTCTTTTTATCATTTTCTCCAAGGATGGCTGAGCCTCTGTTTTTCTTTCCCCCTGACTCCCAGGCCAGCAGCAGAATTTTCAGATAGGTTGGAATCATGTAACCCATGTTTTCAGAAAGTAGGGCTTCCATGGATGCATTTTCCTAATTCCTGAAATGCATTGTTGACTCTTTTTGTATAGATATGGAAGACAGTGGCTAGTTGCCAGATTTTATTTTAGAGAAGACAGTATCTATTCTATTGGGTGGGGAATTGGAAAGAATGGAATATGAAAGTTTTTGAGTGTTAACAGAAGTATCAGCATCTCTGTGGGCTCAAAGGCAGATCTCCCCCTTTGTCTAAATTCCTGTGGCATCAGCCATCTGCAGCATGGATTATAACATCTGATCTCTAACGGTCTCATATTCTCTTATTTTAGGTCTTTACGTCATAACTCCCCCCCCAATTGGAGACTGTAAGTTCTAGAGAAGATGTACTTTATCTCTGAATCATTCATAGCAAGCAACATAGCAGGACACAGCACTAGGTGCTTAATAATTACTGACTTGAATTGTCTTAATTATTAAATGCATTGAAACTGATTAAAAAAGAGAGAGACAGCTGCCTCCGCACACTGAAATACAGGCTAACCCCCGCTCCCCACGCAGAACATCTGCCAATTCTGGTATAGCATCTCATCTGTTATTACTGCACACAATTTTAGATACACTAGGTAAATTTATATGCATCTCTGCTTTCCAACAACTTGCAAGAAGGAATATGCAAAGTTTCCAGAGAATAAGGTTTTCAGAAGTATTCAAAAGTTGATAAAAGTAGTATTAAAATAGTTTTTTGTTCTCATTTTTATGCTTTTAGTTTTCTTATGAAAATTGTATGTCTGTTACTGGTTTTCTCACCAAATAATTTTAAGGATGTTTGGAGTGCTAACTTTATGCGTCTCTATATGTTTAAAAAGTATTCATCTAGCATTGCAGCCAGCTAACAACATTCATTAGAGAAGCCCAAGTTTACAGTTGTACACTGCTCTAGAGTCACAATTGATCACAAGGGTGGTTGTATCACCAAAACTTCCTTATCACTATGAAAAAAACAACTGCTGCACATGTGATTTTTCCTCATAAGAAGAGCTTTTAAAAATTACTTTACACTATTGCCACAGACAGAAAATACAGTCTTGATAATATTACAGAATTATTTCTTTTCCACTTAAATAGAGACAAGGTTTCTAATTTCCTTTTTGCTATTACATTTCATTCTTTAAAAAAAATGCTCTGCAAAAAATCTTGAAAACTCTAAAAATACATATGAGAAAAGTACAAAATATAAAATTAAAAGAATGTCCTCCTATTCTATTTCTCCCTCACCCCATTACTAGCTCAAAAACAGGACAAATGAGCATAATGGAAGAAACACACCAGCAAATGCTTTACCTAATTAAAGACATCTGAGAATGCTTAGCCAGTCTTAAAACTTTCCTTAATAATGAGTGCCCTTCCCCAAAGCTAATAGTTTTAAATTGTGAATTGTGCTGAGCTACAAAACTGCTTAAATATTTGTTGTTAAAATTATTTTGGTGAAACAGGGTACAGTGGCAAGGATTCAGATCCTTTAAATTTTAAAGAAAACAAGCACAGACTGCATACCCCTCCCCCTTGTCTATCATCTCAACATTTGAGATGCAGTGAAATTCAGATTTTTTCATTTTAAAGGAAAAATTATTCCATCTCATAGTCTACTTTCAAGTGAATCAGAATTGTATGCACTACAGCATATGCTATTTGATTTGTTCAGCAATATTTTTTAAATAAATAACTTTGTATAATAAAAGAAGCAGATTTATAATTCCTCTGAAATTCCTCTTGATTAGGAGAACTTTTCAAAACTGAGGCTTTACCCCTAGAAAGTCTTTTCTGAACCATGGATATTTCTTAGTTTATAATTTTATCATATATGATGACATGATGATCTTACACTATAATCTCTGAAAATGAGAAAATAATATTCAATTAAAGTGATTGTTCAATGACTTTAGAGGGTTGGGTCTCAACTTTAGCATTCATTTTGATACTTTTACTTGTGACTTCTATAAACCTAACTTATCTAAAACCCTCTACTTTTTTTTAATAGATGAGGTGATCTCTGAAGTTTTTAAAGAATATCTTTCCATAATCTAAAGAGAAATATTAACTTGAAACCACTGATTACTGAAATTTACTAGTTAAAATAACTCTAGAGGCCTATCTATAATAGTATACATTTCTAAAAAACTATGTTTGCTATCAACACAAAAGATTAAGTTCCTTAAAGTATTGCTTTTAGAACCTATGACAAATATTTTCTGTTCATAATTCTGCTAATTTATCATTTAGTTTCAGTACTTCTCATCTGGTTTTTATTACCAGAGATACTGATATCTAAATGAAAACAAAGTCTTTGGGGTCTCTGAAAAGTTAGCTCTTACTCCTTTTTTCCTATCTTAAATCACAATTCTATTATGACAGGATCATTTACAAGCAAAACATTTTTATTTCAAGGACAGGCAGAATAGAATGAACTCATTTAAAAAGGGGGGGGGCACTTTTTACGAAGTTGTTCCCTAGTAAGAAAAATGTGAAAGCATGTGATATGGTTCATCTTTGGATCCCCCAAGTACTTGTAATAGTGAGTGCTTTCTATATTGTAAGTGCCCCATAAATATTTGTTGATTCTCATAATCTGCCATCAGTAAACAAGACTTCTGTTAAAGGACATATTCAAACTTATTGCTGAGTTCTGTAACAATGTGTCTTTCTATAATATTTGATTATAAACTTGTGCTGTATCATGATTAAAGTGCTACTTCATTGTTTGGAATGGCTAATAACTAGTATACAAATATTAAAAATAAGTAATTCATTATTTTCTAGACAGCATTCTAATTCTGAAGTGTTCAAATTTAGATATTCAACCTTTTGATAATCATTATTCACTAGTTTTAATGCTGTTTCACAGAAGAAAAAAATTGGAAGTAGAATTTGACATTTAAAAGAGGGAGCATCCTTTGTGCAATCCTATGCACCGGATCCTCCCTTTTCTCATCTTCCTGTCCAGCATGAAAATAAACTTTAGGCTCTCAAAGATATGCAGGTCAAAGTTCGCACATATGTTCCCCTGCGTGAGTGAGTATGCAGCTTATTGGCTGCAGACGTTATGAGTAACAGGGTCTCTAGGGCTATATCAGTTCTGCTCGGATCCCAGGTCTAAATCTGGGAATACAATTCAAGCATCTTAAACCGATACTCACACGTTTAGGGGTTTTCGCTGAAGGGATCCCAAGATCCTTCAGACTACAGGAGGAATTCTTGCTACATCGAAGTAATTAACCAGCTTTTGTTAAGGACACGCGGGGGGAAATTACAAAGTAACCAGTGCGTGTAGACCCCCTCCTTCTTCTTCCCCCTCCCCCCAAAATGAGAAAAGTTGAACTGTTGAGCGTGACCGAAGAATTGGTCCCAAGCATGGCACTTCGGAAGACGGTGCCGCATCCAAATGGGTTTTTCTGGTGGGGTCACGGAACGGGAGCCCCCTGGACTTTTTATAACATCTGAGAAGCAGAAGTAAAGGGCATTGTGCGCGGGTGGACTGTGTTTCCCTCCCGAAGCCGGAGCGGTGGGCGGCGGTGGCCGAGGACGGACGCATGGCCAGGTCTGGACGCCGCCGCGCCTCCTCGGAAGCCCCTCGGCTCGCTCCGGGCCCGGCCCCCCCACCCGCCCCCTCCCCACGTCCCCCACACAATGGCGCCTTTGGAGCTCCCGCTCCCGGGTCCGCGGGAGCTGCTCTCCGCGCTAACCCGGCTCTCCGGAGGGAGATCGGCGCACAAAGGAAAGTGCGTAGGGCGAAGTCCCCAGCCCGGGCGGGCGGCCGGGGGCAGGCGGAGCGCCCCGGGGCAGCGCGGCCCCTCGGTCCGCTTCCCCGCACGCCCAGCAGCCCCAGGGTTAGGTCATTGTGCCCAGCGCATTCAAAGGCGTTTCCCGGCTCGGGCAGCGGTGGTCGAGCCTCGCAAGGGAGAGGAAGGGGCGGGGGGTGGAGGGAAAATGGGGTGTGTAGATGTGTGTGTGCGTCCTCCGGTGAAGCACAATCCAGCCGAGGCTGGCACGATCCGTTCGGTGGAGGAGAGCAGGGGTGGGGGCGGGCAGGGTGGGGTGCGGTGGGGGGAGCGCGGTGGAAGGCGTGGAGAGGTGATATGGCACTTACTTTCTCTATGGTCCCAGGGAGCAGGCGGTCCAGAAGCCTGCAGAGGACCACCCCATCCTTCAGAGACGACTGCAGAAAGCCCTCCGGGTCCGAAATGGTTTTTTTGGGCGACTCCAGCACCCCCAAGGTAATCAGCCACGTAACGGTCTGTTCGGCGGAATTCATCGCTGCCGGAGGAAGAGGAATCCGCAGGGAAAAGGGAGAGAATTGCCCACGGAGCCGCCTCTCCCCCCGCCCCCCGCCGCCTCTCTTTTTTTCGGATCCCCCCCTTTTGGCTTGTGGTTTCACATTGGAGCGGCGGCGGCTGGAGCTGCTGATCCCTCCTCCTCCTCCTCCTCCTTCCCCATGTAGATGCAGATGATGACGATTGGCTTTGCGAAATCCAGCAGGTCCAGTTTCTCCCTCTCTCCCTCTCGTGCGTTCTGGCAGACTGTCAAGTGCCTTTTCATTATATGCACATGAACCTGCAGCAGCAGCAGCCACAGCCGGGCGCCTGCCTTCAGCTGCTGTCGCCCAATGACATCACTGACAGCAGGAGAAGAAAAGACGCCGTTTGCCACCAGCCCCACATCCTGTCATCGTCTTTGCGTGTTCTAGCCGGGAGCACGGGCCCTAGCAGAGGCGCCCGGGGGGCGAGGCTGGGGTGTCCAAGGCGTGCTGGCGTGCCAGCGCGACCCACGGATACAAAGACGCGTCTCCAGAGCCAGTCTGCAAAGGTTCATCCATCAGCTGATGTCCTGGACCGAGTGCCGGCGTGAAATGTGCTCGTGGGATAGAGGAATTCACAGATCTAGACGCTCAATATCTTTAGATAGTCAGGTGTCTATCATGGAAAGTCTTATTTTGGGTGGTGTGCCAAGGAAGCACCGTCTGAAAGAAGTCCCTTTGACCTCTAGAGAACTAGTTCATTTTCAGTGGCGGGTGGCAGCCTTTTATCCTCGAACTGTGCAAGTGCGAGGTGCCCATGTGCACTTTTCTTTACACAATATGTTAACCATTTGCGCTTCTGCCTGGGCAATTTTAAGCAGACACCATCTGGAAGAATCTTCCTTTACTCCTTTCATTCTCTGTCCTTATGCCTCACTCCTTTGCTTAAAAAGACTTACGGTTTTTCGATTTTTATAATGTGTTGTTAAAAAAAAAAACAACCACCCAACGTTTCCCATAATGCTCCCTCCTCCTTTTATTTATGGCAGTTTTATTTTTTTTTTAAATGTGAGTGGTGAGGAAGGGGGCCCCAAATACGTGGCATTCTCCTCACTGTTACAAATCAACAATCACGTAATATACTTTTTTTTGCCAAGTCCAAAACTCCATTGGTCTAAATTGGGCAGGAGTGGGTTTCAATAATGCTGTGTGTCCCTGTGAACGTGAACTGCAATCTAACTCTGTACTGCTTGGGTCTTGTGTGTCCCCTAGTGGAGGGTTGGTTAATGTGGCTTGCTGGCAACTAATGGCCCCTTCTAGAGGCTTGGGTGAGGACAGAATATCTAGTAGAAACTTGGTAGTTATTCCATTTTAAATGGACATATTTGATCCAAAAATCTAGGGAAAAAATCAGAAATGGTATTACATAGAGACATAAGGAAGATTTATTTTGTATTTAATTAATACTGGGTTTGAGTAATTTCTTAAGTTGGTCTGGGAGGAATGTCACAGTTAGATCCAGTAGATTTTTTTCTAGAAAGAACTTTAAGAGTAGACATGAGGCACACAGCCCATGGTTATCATATGGGAGCATGGTGGGGATGGTCAGCTAGGAACTGGTATCATTTTTATTTCCTAGCCTTAGCTTCAAAACATGCTGTGTAAATGAAAAAAAGAAAGAAAGAAAAAAAGACTTAAGAAAAAGAAAGAAATGGCTAATGATATTTACACATTTCTTTCATCTCCATACGGTTCACAGGAGAAATCAAGTCTTTTATTGAAATAGAATATGCTGGCTAAAGCATTGGCTTTCCTTTGCTACATTTATTTCCACTCATTATGTCTACAGTCTGCCAATGTTTTCCTTGTTTGCTTTTTTTGTGACTTTCCATAATGATAGTTTATGGAAGGGACTGGAAAGCTATATAAGATTTTTAAATATCCAAAAGAACTTAACAATGCGCCCCCCTACCTCAACTTCTGCTTTCATTCGGTACTCCACTGTTGTAGGCAATTAATGCCATTGCTCCTAGGTTTCCTGGTTCAACTTTACTGCCTCTATTTCCTCTCTGTTATTTTAATACTCATTCACATTTGTATGTAAATACTCAAAACAATGCCAGAAGCAGCTTGATTTTTTTGGACAAAAATGGCAATAAATACCGTATTGTTTTCATATCAAGGCATCAAATCTGTTTTTATATCCCTGTGATTATACAGAGAGGCAGCATGTCATAGTGAATGCAGAATTGGCCCCCAAACCAGAAAGACCTGAGTTCAAGAAGTCCTATCTTTGGTACATCTAGGTTATTTAACCTTGGGCAAATCATTTAACCTTTCAGTACTGTAAACAGTTCTCAGACTAAAAGCTGCAGAGACAGTCACAACCTGAATTGGTAGAAGAAATTTCTTCATCTGGAAATTCCCTATTCTAATGAAATCTGTCAGTCACCCAGTATTTTTTAAGCATCTGCTGTATTCCAGGCTCTAAATGATAGGAATGTGAAGAAAGGCAAAATGTAATCCCTGCTCTCAAGAAATTTACAGTTTTGTGGGAATGGGGGAGAAAGCATGCAAACAGCCATGTACAAATGATGTATACAGGATAAGTTGAAGATAATCAACAGAAAGAAGGCTCTAGCATTAAGGTCCACTTCTTACCCTCATGATTATGCTAAATAAACAGGTTACTACTGCTTTCCTTATATGATGACCCAGAAAAGGGAGGTAGATATCTGGTAAAAGAGTTTTAACCAAACGCTAATGATCAGTATTATTAACCTAAGCGTTTCCAGAAAAATCTTTCCCTCCTCCCTTGTATTTATTGCTATTAAGATGATCCATAAAAGGAATTTAGAATAATGTCACTACATTTGCAGATAATGTTGTTCCTTGGGTTATGGGGAGGGCTCTGGATGCTCAAAGTCTATATCAGGAGACCAAAAGTTCTAGAAGTTACCATAAAGTGGGAAAAGCTGTGAGTATGGGACTGTCATCCAAGGACAAGCCTAGGTGAAGATCAAAGAGCCTCATTGCCAGAAAGTTAACCACCAAGTGATGGAGTGCGGGTGAGGGGTAGGGCCAAGAGCAACTCATGAAATGTCTACTAAGGCAAGAGATGGTGGGAATATCAATTAAGTCAAAAATCTTTTGAAGTTCCTAAGAATTGATCAGGCAGAGCTGCTAACACTCAGGACAGGAATAAAATTTAAAATGTCTTGATAAAATGGTAATTATTTGGACTTTTAAATTATGATGTATTTCAAATAGAATAAGTAATGGAGCTTTCATTAAAACAAAAATAGGATATCATCAACCACGACTTAGTAGATATTTAAGGCTTCATAGATGAGTCCTAGAGAGGTATGGAGGTTAATTAAATTACCTAGAGTCATGCAGCTACTATGATGATCTTTAAGGTGCATGCTGACTTTACAGTACATATATGACTCTTATAATTATCAAAGGTAAGATTCAAACCCAGACCTTTTTTGGCTGAAAGTCCACTATTCCATTCACTAGGCCATGTTGCCTGTCAACCAAGTTGGGGGAAGATTGGCTAGCAGGAAAATGTCCACCCAGCACTAGGATATAACAAAGAGACAGTGCAAGGAGCAGGAAAAAAATCTACCCAGTGAACTATGAATTAATATTGTAACCAGTTGAGGTAACAGCACTTCAAAAGATATATAAAAGAGTATCAAAAGAGAAACAACAAAACAATCAATAGAATAAAATTAAGATCTTAAATAAAAGGTTGAAAGAATTAAAGTTGTCAAGGGAAGGAAAGTCCTTCAAGTATTTGGAAGGTGTTTCTAATGTAGAGAACACCAAGAATTTGCTTTCTGTATCTGAATCAGATCAAACAAGAAGAATAGATAAGTCTAATTTAAAATAGGACAGGCAAGATTCAGCTCTAAAAATCAGAATTTTGTTTTTGTTTTGTTTTTTTTAATAATTTATTTATTTAACTTTTTACATTCATTTTCACAAAATTTTGGGTTCCAAATTTTCTCCCCTTTTATCCACTCCCCCCACCCCAATACACCGAGCAATCTAATTTTTCCTATCACCAATCTGCCCTCTCTTCTATCATCCCTCCCTTCTCTTGTCCCCATCTTCTCTTTTGTCCTGTAGGGCCAGATGACTTTCTATTCCCCATTAACTGTATTTCTTATTTCCTAGTAGCAAGAACAATACTAAACCGTTGTTCCTAAAACTTTGAGTTCCAACTTCTCCCCATCCCTCCCTCCCCACCCATTCCCTTTGGGAAGGCAGGCAAAAGAATCAGAATGTTGACTGGCTATGGGAAAGTATATTTTGGATAATAACAATACTAATAACTCAAATGTAAATGTATAAAGAACTTCAGGGAGAAATTTCCCCACAACAACTCTGAGAAAGGTTTTACAAATATTCTTACCCCATTTTTAAGAAGAGGGAATGAAGATTGCATGTGAATGTGACTTTGGATTGGACAAAGAACCTAACCTAGTGGTGTTTTGTGTAATGAAGAGGTGTGGCATGTGTACAAATAATCATTATACAAAATTCATGAAACGTTTAAGAAAAAGAAGAACAATAAGCAAACTATGCGTAATTCAAGGGGAAAAGGACAAAACTGAACATGAGATCAGGATGGACTTCTCATAGAAAGTGATATTTGAGTTTGGCTTTAAAAAACAGGAAAAAACATGGAGCCAGGGCATTCCAGGCATAGTAAGAAGCTGGAGCAAAAGTATGATACAGACCAGGCTTGAATAAATGTGTATGTATGTATATATGTATATCTCTGCATATATATGTGTGTATATATAATAATTTTGTTGGGTTTTGGCCATTTCTGTCATATCCAACTCTTTGTGACCCCATTTGGAGTTTTCTTGGCAAAAAATTTGCCATTTACTTCTCTAGTTCATTTTACAGACATAAGACAAACAAGGTTAAGTGACTTGCTCAGGGTCACACAGTTAGTAAGTGCCTGAGGTGAAATGATTCCAAGTCCAGTGCTCTATCCACTTTACCACCTAGCTGCCCCATACATAATAATGGCTCCTTAATTTCTTCTTAAGAAACTTCTTAATACAGCCAACATTTTATATAGCACTTTGAAGTTGTATAGATGTATGTATGTACAGACACACATATAACCCATATACATACATACACACATGTATATATACATATGTACATCTATTTATATGTATATAAGTATTTTATGTATGTTTAGTGTATATAGTATATATATGCTATATATATATACTATATATATACATATGCACAAAGAAATATTTTGTGTCTGCATTTTAATTATACATGAGTATATGTATTATATGTATATGTAATTTCTTAAACATGTTAGCATGAATGAGATTGCCAAGAGAGTTTAGAAATAGAAGAAAGTAGAGGACAGGACCTTGGTGATCATTCACCTTAAGGAGTTGAAAATAGAAAGTGACTCTATCAATGTCTGTGGAGCTGTGGCTAGAGAGTTAAGAAGATCAAGAGTGTTTGATGTCTCAGGGGAGGAAGGAAGGTTGAGATGGAAGTTGTGTTCAAATATCACAGGGAAGATGAGAGCTTCAAAGAAGTCATAAAGGATAGGGATTGAAAAAAAGATTTTGAGATGTAATCCACAGTCTAATACCTCAAACGCTGGACTTAAACCTACTGGGGTAAATTTGGAAGTAATGCCCAGTCCCCTCTCCTCCCCAATAACTCTTTGGCTAAGAAGGCCCCACCTACATTTACCTCTGAACTTCTGAATAAAGCTATATATATAACTAGACTATCTCACGTCTAGTTGTTTTTTTAATGTAAAAGCTCCCATTCAAGTTTTCAAGATAACAATGAATATTAGGTTAAAAAGTTAGGAAAAAAATATTAAAGAAAAAAGAATAGGTTGACCTTTATTTTACCTCACAAAAATTGTCTGTCTGTGTTCATCCGTCATTTTCGAAGAAGACTATGACATCAGAGAAATGATGACATGACTTGCACTTGACTTTGTTTTGAGTGAGAGAGGACTGTGCAAGGTCACCAACCTTACTTTCTCCTCCTGAGCCATCTGGGTCCAGTGACCAGATCTTCGTCAATGCATCAGGATGACTGGAGATGGCCAGGATGCAATGGAAGACCTTGGCCTTTTTAGGCTGGCCTTTTCAGGTACTCATTTAGAGACAGGTAATGCCCATATATGGATGTAAATAGTTTGCCCATATTAAATACCAAGTTTTCTTTTTCTTTTCTCTTCCTGTTTATTTTTTTATGCCTCTCCTGAGTCTTGTATTTGAACATGAAATTTTCTATTGAGCTTTGGCTTTTTTGTAAGGAAGGTCTGGAAATCCCTTATTTCATTGAATGTTTATCTCCTTGCCTGAGAAATTATGCTCAGTTTTGCTTAGTAATTGATCCTTTGTTGTAGTCCAACCTCCTTTGCCTCATGCAATATCTTCTTCCAATCCCTCTGACCTTTTCATATAGAATCTGCAAGGTTCTGTGTGATCTTGACCAGAGTCCCTTGATATTTAAATAAGTTTCTTTCTGGCCACTGGCAAGATTTTCTCCTTGACAAGAAAATGTGCAAACTTAAGAATTAAACTTAATTAATTAGTAAGAATTTAATTAATTACTGAATTAAGGACTCAGTAAGATTGCCCATCAATTGGGGAACAGCTGAACAAGTTTGGCAAATGCTTGTGATGAAATACTACTGTGCTACAAAAAGAATGGTTTTAGAAAAACTTGGGAAGACATATATGAACTGATGCAAAGTGAAATGAGCAGAACCAGAAGAACAGTATACACAGTAGTATCAATATTGTGTGATGATCAGCTATGAATGACTTAGCAATACAGTGATCCATGACAATTCTGAAAGCTTTTTGATGAAAAATGCCATCTACCTCCAGAGAAAAAACAGATGGAGTCTGAATGCAGATCAAAGCATACCTTTAACACTTTATTTTTCTTGTGGTTTTTGTTGTTTCTGTTTTTTGTATGTGTTCTCTTTTGCCACATGGCAAATGGGGAAATATGTTTAAAGCACTTGCCTTCTCAGGGAGAAGTGGGAGGAAAGGAGGGAATTTGGAACTCAAAAATTATTTTTTAAAATGTTTAAAATTATTTTTGTATAAAATATGTGATTGATAAAAAATAAAAATATTATTAGAAAAAACTCAGAGTAGCCCAGGAACAATTAATACAATTATCCTCCCTCTCCATAAAGCCCCACCTTTCTCCTTCCAGCTCTATAGAGAGTTCTCTAGACTCATAACCATCCTATGTTTTGTACTCTCTTCAAAAGGAAACCAAACTTGGGAGTTCTAGATATGTAGCCCTTGAACAATATATCTAAACTCATTTTCACCTTAGGGACAAGTGGAAGTCTCCAACTTTAAGGTTATTATCCTATAAGCTTTGACTCAACTTGAAAATAAAGTTGGAGTTGTAACCCTCTTCCCATAGGACTTGCATCATCCAGATAAGTCAAGGTAATAGGTAAAAACAGAATCAAGGTTTTTGCTTTCTTGTGTCATTGCTTTCATTATTTGATACTTTTATAATTAATGAAACTGAGAAAGGACATACTCAATCATTTTCTCCCCAGGAGGCAAATGCTATCAAGGAGCTTCCTGTTTATGTTCAGAAGGGTGAATCCCTGAGCCCTTTGAACTTGGGAATTCTAGAAAGACGGCCTTGAGGTTGACACCATCCAGAAACTCCCCTTTCTTTCTCTAGGAAAATGGATGGATGCTGGGATCCTCTTTTGTCCAAGAGATAGATATTACCCAGGATTGCCTCCTCTTCTAATAAGCCACGTTCTGGAAGTTGGAGAAAATTAGGCTTCTTTTTCTTTTTAATCTTATTTGGATACAGGGGGCAAATTCTCAGTATTAACAAGACTTCTCTGTAGATGAATCTTCCTCTCTAGCCAGTAGTGGTTGGGAAGAGAAGCTTTGCTCCCTCAATAATCTGTGCCTCTCTTAGTGGTTCTGCTGTCTAGTCTTTCTTTTAAAAAGGGGAAAAAAGGTTGATCATATGATGGAGACTCCCATTTATAGGTGCAACATAAAAGGATGACTCTGACCCATGATAATTCCAACCAAAAAAAAATCATCTCCAGCCACAAAGATTCAGGCACTTCTCATACACTGCTAATAGGTGCTATACAATCAAAGTACAAAAAGAAGACTCACCACTCTGTAAGTTCAACAAATTGAATAGGGAGCTCTTCTGACCAACCTCTTAAAGTGATTAGAAGGTCACAGGTGAGTCTGTGACTAATTATGTCCTCTTTGAGAGGACAGTTTCAGTATAGCCATGAAAGCAGGAGCCAAATTGTAAGACATTGGGGATAGAATGGCCTGTGAAGCAATGTAGGCATCCAATATATAATCCTTTTTTTAAAAAAAATATATATCTTGTTATTTAAGTCACCTAAAAAATGAACATTTAAATAGGCAAAGACCAAAAGGAAAATTGTAGATGAAACTATAAACTTCTATTAAATTTAACACAGAAGTAACATAATTGCCCCATTTGCTTTTTTCTCCCCAAGAATGGAAGAAGACAGATGGGGAGATAAGATAGAAAGGGGGCAGAAATTTAGATTAAGATTGGGAAGATTTGGCCATGTATTTAGACAGAGGGGAAGGAGTCAGTGGAGAGTGAGAGATTGAAGATGCATGAAGGCATGAAAAGGGACAAGGAATAGTCATTTATATGGTGCTTACTCTGGGCCAATGCTTTTTGCTTTGGTTTTCAGCACTTTACAAATATTTCATTTTTTCCCTCACAAAAGGGAGAGAGTAAAAATGATTGCTGGATCAAGTCCTGAAGGAAGTGAGATGAGAGAAACGGGGTCAAAGGCACAGATAGAGATGTTAAGAAATCTTCCTAGAAGAGAAGACCTTCGAGGGGAAACCTCTTAAAAACAGTTAAAATTTAGATGGTACTTTGAAGATTGCAAAGCATTTTACATAAGTTACTGTCTTTGATCCTCCCCAAAACCTTAGTTAGGATTATGTACTATTATCACCCTTACTGTACGGATAAAGAAACTAATGAACACAGCAGTTATCGTATTTCACCACGTAATTGTCTCTGATAATATGACAATTTTTTTTTCAATAAAGTGGGGTGTGAGTACTGTGAAGCTTTTCTTTTAAAAATTGTGCTGATATTTTTCAATTATCTAATTATATATAATAATTAATTTAATTAATAATTAATTATTATATTTTTTAAGTCATTTATTACTTAACTGTCTTTGGTGCAAGATTAGGATTCACAGACCACTTGTGAATATAGGTTAAAACTGGGAAGAGGCAAGTCTTACCATATTATGAGACTTACTCATGGCAGCTTCACCTGCCCACCTGCTCCCCTTCCATCTACATTGGGTTGATTGACAATACCTTTAGTATTGCAGTGCTCTGGACAAACCACGCAAGTTGGCTTTTGGAAATATACTGACAATGCGCGTGCAATAAGAACTCTAGGCCTGAAGCTTGTGATACACAAGAGGCAAATGCATCTTCATATGCCAGTGGTGAATGCATTGCTGCTGTGTTTACCATTTAAGTGGAATGATGAACAGAATTATACCATGTGACAATTATGCGATAAAGGGTCATAAACCAATTTTTGGACTGAAAAAAATCCAAAACAGTGACATATGTTAACTGAATTGCTGAGGGACTCAATAACTAGGAAGAATCCTAGGCAGAATTTGAACTCAGGTCTTCTTAAAACCATGTCCAGCAGTCTATCCACTGTACCACTTATTGGCCCTGGGGAGGAAATTGGAGAATGGGTAATAAAGCTGAGGAATTTTGAGCATCGGAGAAAGGGAAATGAGGGAGCTCCTATTAGATAGTCTCAGTCTTCTCAGTGAAGTTGTTTTTCATGACCCCATTTGGGGTTTTCTTGGCAAAGATACTAGGTGGTTTGCCATTTGCTTCTCCAAATCATTTTACAGATAAGGAAACTGAGACAAACAGGGTCACACAGTAAATGTCTGAGGTAAGATTTGATCTCATGAAGATGAATCTCTGTTAATTATTTCCTATTTATCCTGTACAGTGAATAGAGGGTTGGATTTAGAGTCAGAAAGACTTGAGTTCAATTCCTGCCTCAGGTACTTACTATGACTCTGGACAAGTTGTTTAACCTCTCTCAGCCTCAGTTTTCTCATTCTTAAAATGACGATAATTAATAATAGCACCTACCCCACAGTATTCCTGTTAGGATCAAACAAAGTAGTATGTAAGGTGCTTTTCAAACATTAAAGCATGATATAAACACTAGATCTTCTTAATTTCCCATACTAACAAGGTCATTGACCAGAGTGGTGCGCTGCCCTCTTCTTTATTTCCTGACCTCTAGGTCATCAGGTTTCCCAAGGACTCTGAGTCACTCACCGCCTTTCATCCTCTCAGATGACTCTGATACTGGCTCCAAGTAAAAGTTACTTCAAGTACTTCTATAATGGGCACGTTTCTGGCACTTTGGGAGAATTTATAGCCTTGTGATTCTTGGTCTCCCCTCCAACTACTATGTAACACTGGATAAAGTCACTAAACCACACTAATTTTGTGAAATATAAGTTTATGATGCTGGCCTTTTTTTTTTTACCCAGAAATGTTTCAACTTACCCTTATTACTTCACTACCTTATTCCCTACAGAGATGTCCAGAGAATCCAGATTTTCTTTTCTGCTCAAGGCAAAAAAATTTACTTTTCTTTCCCTATACTTAAAGCAGATAAATTAGCTTCCTATTTCACTGGGTAGCTAGGTGGCACAGTGGATAGAGCACTGGTCTTTGAATTAGGAGGACTCATCTGTATGAATTCAAATGTGGCCTCAGATATTTACTAGCTGTGTGATGCTGGGCAAGTCACGTAATCCTGTTTGCCTCAGTTTTCTCATTTGTAAAATGAGCTAAAGAGGGAAATGGCAAACTTCTCCAGTATCTTTGCAAAAAAAAAAACCAGAAAACCCAAATGGAGTCATTGAGAGTTAAACATGACTGAACACAATGCAGACTACTCATCTAGCATCCAGGGAGACCTGTTTACTGATTTTCACACTGACGTATTAATATGTGTGCTTCAACCAGATGTAATCTTCTGGATCTAAAAGGCAGCATATTATAGTTGGACTTGAAGTCAGGTACTAGCAGGGGATCAAATTCCACTTTTTACACTAACTAGTTGTGTGACAGTGGACAAAAAACATAGTGTCAGTCACTTCCCATCCTTAAATGAGGAAAATACTGGTTATACTTACTTCGTAAGATTGCTGTTATTATCAAAATGACCAAATGTATGTAAAGTGCTCTGCAAAACTTAAAGTTACACTTTTTTATCCCCCATGATTTTGGAGGGGTTGGTAGGAGATAGGAATAGGTAAAGGAAAAAAAAAAAGATGAGAGAAAAGTGCTGTGATAGGACCAGGGTTCCTTTCACTTCCCCAAAACAGAGATTAGACTTTAAAATATCACAAAGCTGCCCCGGGGACATAAATGACTCCAATCTCCCTTGATGAGTTTCTTAATCACCTAAGGGTGGGCTGTGCTAATACATGTTGAATAACAGGTTCTGCAGGGGAGGGGGAACATATACACAATATGTTTCTAAGTTTAATAAGCATTACTAACATTTTCTCCATATTTTCTTAAGTCTAAATAGCTAAAATAATAAATTCATGCCTGATTTGTAGTTTGCCAATTTCTGAGGTGTAAATATTCACACTGAAAATTTAACAGTCAACTCTGGGAGTCACAGGCGTGCTGGTTCATATCCCTACCTAAAATCTTAGAAAGTCCCTCCAATAAGTTCATGGCTTTTTACCATAGGAATTGCCTTCCCCTAGGCAAACCAGATGCATTTCTATAGGGATGCAGAGGTAGAAGGAGGGTCGGTAAAAGAGGGAAAAGGGAAGGGAATGCGCATTTATATAGCCCTTACTATGTTTGAGGTATGTGAGTAAACTAGGGCAAACAGAACTTTAATGACTTCTCTAGAACCATACAGCTAGTAAGTGTCTAAGAGTATAGTTGAACTCAGGTCTTCCTGACTCCCAGTCCAGTGCTCTATCTACCACGTCGTCTAGCAGCCTAGATGCTAACTGCCGCTATATGCTTATTGCAAAGTAAAGACAAAGTAAAACTTTTGTTAATTGTTCGATAATTTGTTAGTGTCACATTTTCATTGAACCTGAACAAAAAGGATGCTGGTGTAAGGCACACCCCTAACAAAGGTCGTTAAGGCATCTTATTTCTCTTTCTTTCTCTCTTTTTTTCTCTATTTCTTTTTTTCATAATGGAGAGAGAAGAATAGAAAGAAAGCCAGAAAGAAGACCAGGAATGCAGGACAATTTTGAAAGCAGTATGTTTTTTTGTTTTAGTTAAATTTGTTTATCTTTTTACATTCATTTTCACAAAATTTTGGGTTCCAAATTTTCTCCCCATTTGTCCCCTCCCCCCACCCCAATACACCAAGCATTCTGATTTCCCCTATCACCAATCTGCCCTCTCTTCTATCATCCCTCCCTTCCCTTGTGCCCATCTTCTCTTTTGTCCTGCAGGACCAGATAACTTTCTGTTCCCCATTACCTGGATTTCTTATTTCCTAGTAGCAAGAACAGTACTCAACAGTTGTTCCTAAAACTTTGAGTTCCAACTTCTCCCCATTCCTCCCTCCCCACCCATTCCCTCTGGGAAGGCAGGCAATTCAATATAGGCCATATCTGTGTAGTTTTGCAAATGACTTCCATAATAGTCATGTTGTGTAAGACTAACTCTATTTCCCTCCATCCTATTCTGCCCCTCATTGCTTCTATTCTGTTTTTTGATCCTGTCCCTCCCCGAGTGTTGACTTCAAATTGCTACCTCCTCCCATTTCCCTCCCTTCCATAATACCCTCCCCCCTTGCTTATCTCCTTCTCCCCCACTTTCCTGTATTGTAAGATAGGTTTTCATATCAAAATGAGTGTGCATTTTATTCCTTCCTTTAGTCAAATGTGATGAGAGTAAACTTCATGTTTTTTTCTCAGCTCCGCTCTTTTTCTCTCCACTAAAAAGTCCCCTGCCTGCCTCTTCTATGACAGATAATCTTCCCCATTCCATTTCTCCCTCTCTCCTCCCCATATATTTCTCTCACTGCTTTACTTCATTTTTTTAAGATATGATCTCATCCTATTCAATTCACTCTGTGCTCTCTGTCTCTGTGTGTGTGCACGTGTGTGTGTGTGTATGTGTGTGTGTGTGTGTAATCCCACCAACTACCCAGATACTGATAATTTTCAAATTACAAATATTGTCTTTTCATGTAGGAATGTAAACAGTTCAACTTTAGTAAGTCCCTTATGACTTCTCTTTGCTGTTTACCTTTTCATGCTTTTCATTCTTGTGTTTGAAAGTCAGATTTTCTTTTCAGCTCTGGTCTTTTCATCAAGAATGCTTGAAACTCCTCTATTTCATTGAATGACTATTTTTTCCCCTGAAGTATTCTACTCAGTTTTGCTGGATAGGTGATTCTTGGTTTTAGTCCTAGTTCCTTTGACTTCTGGAATAACATTTTTCATGCCCTTTGATCCCTTAATGTAGAAGCTGCTAGATCTTGTGTTATCCTGATTGTATTTCCACAATACTGGAATTGTTTCTTTCTAGTTGCTTGCAATATTTTCTCCTTGACCTGGGAACTCTGGAATTTGGCCACAATGTTCCTAGGAGTTTCTCTTTTTGGATCTCTTTCAGGGGATGATCAGTGGATTCCCTGAATACTTATTTTGCCCTCTGGTTCTAGAATCTCAGGGCAGTTTTCCTTGATAATTTCATGAAAGATGATGTCTAGGCTCTTTTTTTGATCATGGCTTTCAGGATAATTTTTAAATTTTCTCTCCTGGATCTATTTTCCAGGTCAGTTGTTTTTCCAAGGAGATATTTCACATTATGTTCCATCTTTTCATTCTTTTGGTTTTGTTTTGTGATTTCTTGGTTTCTCAGAAAGTCATTAGCCTCCATCTCTTCCATTCTAATTTTGAAAGAACTATTTTCTTCAGTGAGCTTTTGAACCTCCTTTTCCATTTGGCTAATTCTGCTTTTAAAGCATTCTTTTCCTCATTGGCTTTTTGAACCTCTTTTGCCAATAGAGTTAGCCTATTTTTCAAGGTGTTATTTTCTTCAGCATTTTTTTGGGTCTCCTTTAGCAAGGTGTTGACCTGCTTTTCATGCTTTTTTTGCATCTCTCTTATTTCTCTTCTCAGTTTTTCCTCCACTTCTCTCTCTTGATTTTCAAAATCCTTTTTGAGCTCTTCCATGGCCTGAGCCCATTGGATATTTATTTTTGATGTTTGAGATAGAGAAGCCTTGACTTCTATGTCTTTCCTTGATGGTAAGCATTGTTCTTCCTCATCTGAAAGGATGGGAGAAGATACCTATTTAACAAGAAAGTAACCTTCTATGGTCTTATTTTTTTCCCTTTTCTGGGCATTTTCCCAGCCAGTTACTTGACTTCTGAGATTCCTCTACACCCCCGCCTCACCTCCAGATCTGCCCAGCTAGTGCTTGGGATCTGAGATTCAAATGTTGCTTCCTAGCCTCAGGGCTTTCAGTGGAGGCAGGGCTGCTATTCAGCGTGAGATTAAGTTCAGCTGCTCAAGTGGGGGCAGGGCTGCCACGCAGGGCTGCCACACAGTGCTCAGATCCCTAAGGGGGTTTATGCTGAGACCTTCAATAATGGATCCAAGCTCCTGTATGCTTTGGGAGCTCCTGTCTGCTGCTGCCTCTGCTGCTGCCTCCTGAAGGAACCTGAGTTATGGAGACACCTTGCTCCCCTCTTGGACAGCCAAAAAGGCACTCTCACTGACCTTTGCACCTGTGGGTGGAAGGACCTGTGTGGCTGCTGGAGATACTGTCCCTGAAGCCTGCTCGAGTCTGCTCCTCTTGGTGCCGTGTGGCCAAGGCAGGGCTGGGCTCTGCTCCTGGGTCAGGTGCTCGACAGACCTTTGGTGTCAGTTTTTCAGGTCTCTCTGGAACAGAAATCTCCTCCACTCCATTGCTGTGTGGCTTCTGCAGCTCCAAAATTTTTTGGGAGTTCTTCTTTACAGGTATTTTATGGGTCATGGGTTAGGAGCTAGCATATGTGAATCTTTCTACTCTGCCATCTTGGCTTCTCCCCTAAGCAGCATGTTTCTTAAAAAAGAAAAGTAAGGTATATATATTAGAGAATTGCAATTTCTGTACAATCTTTTTCTGTCGTATTGTGTATATGCAAACACTCATTGTAGTTTGTATTTAAGCTCAGAATTAGAATAAAGTTTCAAAACTTAAAGCTACATATAAATACTAGCTTATCTCTCTCCTCTTCATACTCATTATCTCCCTTGCAGCTCTCCTGCTCCAGTGCTAACAGGAAGACTTGCTGCATGATTGTAAAACCTTCTTCCTCTCAGTTAGTCAAGGTAGACATCTATTAGTTATCCCTTCCACATCTTGACTTTCTCCATTGCCGTTTCGATATATCAAAGGTCAGTATAAGAAATTAAATGGGAATTTTGGGGAGTTTTGAGCTGTAGGGGATACCTGAAGGCCAACAGAGGACACAGAAAATGTTTAGAAATTCAGAAACACACAAATATATGTATATTATTGTATAATATCAACCCAAATTTTATAAT
The DNA here is from genome assembly GCA_023548195.1 of Bettongia penicillata ogilbyi. Taxonomy (NCBI): domain Eukaryota; kingdom Metazoa; phylum Chordata; class Mammalia; order Diprotodontia; family Potoroidae; genus Bettongia; species Bettongia penicillata. The sequence continues at coordinate 1,515,809 of JAJHZJ010000021.1, forward strand.
AAGGTACTATAAATCCCCTATAAAAGAAGAATAAGGGAGGGTCAAAAATTGAATGCAGATTTTCCAGATCATGGGAGTGCTGCACCCCTAACTCCCAAGATGTGGAAGGAATAACCAGATCTACAGTCCATCCACCAGATAGAGGTAAGGCACATGGTCACAGGCAACCATCAGCCATATGTTCTTTAAGGTCAAATGAGTTCCACTGTTCTTGGCCAGCTTTATCATCGACAACTAGAAGACCCAGTTCTCTGATGTGTCAGGAATTATTTGAGTTCCTTTGCTCTTTGGACCTCCCCTCTGACTTCCAGGTGCTACATAGTCATGAACTAATCACTTCTCTAGGCCCATTTAAAACTTAACAGCGAATAAGATTATTTAGTCCAAGACCATATGGTACTTGTCCCATTTCCTGCAAAATATCAGACCATCTGTGTAATGAATGACATTTTTGAGAAGGATTTAAATGTCTCTATCTGGAAAAATGATCAAATTCCACAAGGTTGATGGAGTGTCATCCACTCAATCAATTAGCATTTATTATTAAGTGCCTATTATGTTCCAGGAGACTTTGAGCTAGGCACTGGGGGCATAAAGAAAAAAGTCACATAGTCCTTGACCTCAAAGATCTTGTGTGTGTGTGTGTGTGTGTGTGTGTGTGTGCACGTGTGTTCATCCTTCATTGCCAAAGAAGACCATGCCATCAGAGAAATGATGACATGACTTGCACTTGACTTTGTTTTGAGGGAGGGAGGGCTGTGCAGGTCACCAGCCTCACTTTTCCTCCAGAGCCATCTGAATCCAGTGACCAGATATTCATCAGGATGACTGGAGATGACCCAGGGAGGATGAAGCAACTGGGGTTAAGTGACTTGCCCAAAGTCACACAGCTAGTGAGTGTCAAGTGTCTGAGGTGAGATTTGAACTCAGGTTCTCCTGATTCCTGCACTGGTGCTCTATCCACTGCACCACCTACCTTTGGGGGAGGGAGGAGAGGTAATGTATATAACATTAACACAAATGAGTAACTACCAAATCAATATGAGATTTTTTTTTCCTAGAGAAAGCCCTAGTAATTGGGATAGAGATCAGGAAAGGTCCATACAGATGTTAGCAAGTGAGCTGAAATTGGAAGGAAGCTAGGAATTCTGAGAAGAGACAACTCCAGTTAGATATAATTACAGAAAACAAGGGATAGATAATAATATATTAACAAGATGCAATGCCTGGAATAATAAGAACAGCTAATACTTATATAACACCTACTACATACCAGTGACTATGTTGCTGCCTTTATAAGTGCTTTACAAATATCATCTCAGATGATCCTCACAACAACCCCGGGATGTAGGTGCAATTATCCCCATTTTACAGGTGAGGAAGCTAAGGCATGGGTTAAATGACCTGCCCAGAATCACACAGCTAGTAAGTACCTGAGACCAGACCTTCCTGACTTCAGGCCTCTTGCTCTATCCACCGCACCACCCAGCTGCCCTGAATTCAGATCTGGCCTCAGACACTAGGGGTGTGATCCTGGACAATTCACTCGACTATTGTCTGCCTCAGTTTTTTCATCTATAAAATGAGGATAATAAAAGTATTTATCTACAAGGGGTTTTGTGGGGATCAAATGAGATAATGTTTATAAAGTAAATGTATGGCACTGTATATCTCAGCTTTATGGGGAAGCAGAATGTAGTCTTGCTACTGTTTTTACTGTACTATCTTAGTAAATGCCTTTGATTTGAGCTAATTGTGTCTCTGGGCTGATGGCAACAGCCCAGGTGTGGGGACTCTTGAGCTATAGTTTTGGGAGCCTAGATCCACCTTCCCCTACACCCACCCCTGTCCATCCAAGGTACCCTTGTTCCTGAGCCATCCTCTATGGTACCCAACCCACCCATATAAGTTGGAGGATGATATCAGAAGAGGCACTATACTGCACAAAAGTTGCAACCCTATTCACCTTATTAGCATATCCTCAAATGAGCCAGAGGGAGTCAATGTAGGTGTGAACACCATTATAATTCTGGAGTACTCTTTGCTTTAGCTCCTGGACAACTTTAGACAAAAGACCCATACTTCTACCTCCAACCTCCACAAACTCTGTACCCCTGGCCTCCCGTCCTCAGCAACTGCTTCCATGTCTTACCGATGCAAGCCAATATCCCCAAGACCATGCCTTTCTTCAAGGGCTAGTGGCCCACTGCTTTCCAGTCTGTTTCACATTCTTACGGCATCCTATAGTCAAAGGAGACAACTGCCGCTCCTTTTCCCCATCCTCCTTCCTGAGGGGATGGGTTAGAATTGAAGATCTTTCAGGGCTGCTGCCATATTCCTAAAGCACAGATCTGACCAGGTCCTTCCCTGATCAAAAGCTACAGTGGCACCTCATTGTCTTTACATTAAAATATATACTCCCCCTTTTGTCATTTTGAACCTTCCATAGTCTGGCTCTGTACTAGGGTTCCAGGTTAATTATACATTACTTTCCTTTAGGAATTCTAGGCAAACTGAATTTTCATATTCTTATTTCATTTCTTCATATTTCATATTTCTATTTCATATTCTTCATAGATGATATTTTTCTTTTAAATTTAAAATATATATTTAATATTTTATTTTAACATTTTTAATAATTTTGAGTTGCAAATTCCCTCTCCCTTCATTGAGAAGGCAAACAGTGTGATATAAGTTATATCTGAGCAGTCACGCAAAATATATTTCCATATTAGTCATCATACATGACATTCTACATACCACCTGTGCACCTTTGCTCTTTCTCATATCTGCCATGTATTTAGCACTTACCTCTGCCTCCTAGAATCCCTTACTTCCTTCAAGGCTCAGTTCAGGTACCGCCTGCTAAGTGTCAGTGTCCTCCCCTCAAAGGTATTTTGTATTTACTGATATTTATTCATATCATTCCATTCCCAAAGTCTATAAATTCCTTGAGGACACGGACTGTTTCTCTTTGCCTTCTCATTGCCTAGAATAGTGCCTAGCATGTAAAAGATGCTTGATAAATTCCTGTTGAATGAATGAATGAAAACCACACAAGGCAAGGATTACAATGCCCAGGGGGATGGACTTCCCTTTCTCTCTTATGACTGTGTCCAACCAGAGTGGCTCACAAGAAAACCTTGAGTGGTACAATGAAGATAAAGTAGCACACCTTGTAGACCTTCCCTTCCCCCAACCCTGCTAGAGGAATTCCTCTCCGAGTTGGCTCAGCCATTTATTTCCATTGTAGTTCTTACCCTATCACCCCTTTGCTTCAACTGCCAGAAGCTCTCCTGTATGGCTTTCCTACTTGCTACACCACTACACAAAACAACTTCTGCAAAGTTTCTGATCCTGGGTGATTCTTGTGTGTGTCTTTTAGGGGGAAGGAATAATTACTGATCATTGTATTAATTATAGCTAGCAAATAATTAATGAAAGGATGGTCATTTGGTTTTTTCTCATAAACTAAAGATGAATCATGGAGGCCTGTCAACGCTTACATAGCCTTGGAAGAGTAAGTGTTCCCAACAGATGGAAATGGAGCGGAGAAGAAGATAAGGTAACAGGGATAAGGTAAAAAGAGAGGCTGAGAAGGAAAATAGTGAGTAAAAATAAGATGGAAGAAAATTCACAAATAGTAATTATAACTTTGAATGTAAATGGGATGTTTATAGCAGCTCTCTTGGTGTGGCAAAGAACTGGAAACTACAGGGATGCCCATTGATTGGGGAGTGTCTGAACAAGTTGTGGTGTGTGTCATCTGATATATACTCCATATGATCTCTTTATCTATCAGACTGGAGGCCCACCTCTGATTCTTTTAAGAACTCATGGATATCATTATAGCATTTAAACTACTCACCTGCCATCCTTTAATATCATTACATGACTGATCCAATCAGTTAGACACATGATGACACAGTGGATAGAGTGCTGGACCTGGAGTGAAGAAAACCTGAGTTCAAATCTCATCTCAGACTCTAGCTTTGTGATTCTGGACAAGTCACTTAATTGTCTGCCTCAGTTTCCTCTTCTTTAAAATGGGGATAATAGTGATAGCACCTACCTTCCAGGGTTGTTGTAAGGATCCGATGAGACAATATTTGTAAAGGGCTTTGCAAAACTTAAAGTGCTATATAAATGCTAGCTATTATTATTGTTACTTCTCATGTAAAAATAATTACCAAGATTTTGCACTTCTATGCAGCATGTATCTTGCTATTACCCTTAGCATGACTGGGATTCTAATTCTTCTGAGATCCTGCTATTTTGTGATTCATACATATATAGCATCATTTGGAAACTATTGTTAGAAAAATATGACCTTTGTTGACAAAGGGCAAAATAGTATCATTGCAAGGCTTACGCAGTTTTCCAAATTTGATCCATTCCAATCTTTTCTACCTATTCAACTCTGGGCCCAGCTCGTTGTCCACCACCAAAGTCCTTGCCATCATCAAATGATTCAATATTAGAGAGGAAACTAAAATAGATTCATTACTATCTGTATTGTCACCACACCTGAGGCATGTGATAATTGTGATTTTTGAAATACATTTTTTTGATAGCTCTAAAATGAACTAGAGAAGGACATGACAAATCACCCCAGTATCTTTGCCAAGAAAAACCCAAGTGGGATCATGAAGAGTCAGACGTAACTGAAAAACTACTAAACAGCAGCAAAACTGTAGTGCAAGTGGTGGAACTCCAATATGTAGGCACTTAGGCTAAGTGTCCATAATGACCATGTAAGCAATGGCGGATAACTTGGACTTTTCTACTGTCCTGACTCATTCTGACCCTAGGTCACATGGAGACAGCCATAGCTCCTGATTGGACACTTGGCTCCCGGCCAACTGCAGTGGCATTTGGCCAACACTCTTCTGGGATCTCCAATTACCGATCTGAATCCTGTTGTTCTGAGAGTTGTTGAGTTGTTTCAGTTGTGTCTGACTCTTTATGACCCCATTTGGAGTTCTCTTGGCAAGGATACTGGAGTGGTTTGCTGGACCCTCAATCAATTTCTCAACCTGAATAGGAAACTTCCCTATATAAGTCTGGTGTCAATAAGTAACCCAGAGAATTTCCCTACACTATCTAGGGCTATTTAGCAGTGCTCCCTCCCATATATAGCACTGATTATCTGTTCTCAGCCAAACCCCCATCTTTAAGGGGTAAAATTTCCATTCTCAGACCCCACTTTGAGCACATTCACCTGATGGGGTATATGGGTGCATGTGCTGGGACTCCAGTTCTAAAGTCACATTTCTCTTTAAAAATCACATTTCTCCATAGCTTCAAAACACTATCCCAGGTACTCTCTCCAGCCCAAGGGCACAGCCTGCCCCAGCAATAACCATTATATCCCTTCCTGCTACAGTAGCTAGCTGCACCTATAGAATTTATTAGTCTGAACTGGCAGTGTACTGGGTCATAATGACATTGCCTACTCACTGAACAGTCATTGATGAGAGCAGCCTGGTATTCTTTAGTCATCCCTAACTGTGAGCTGACTTAGTGACGTTTCAGGTCTAAAACCATATCTCCACGTAGCCCCGCCTTGGGCTAGTTTCTGATGAACTCTGGGTAAAATACCTGTGCAGTAGATACTAAAAGAGCATGTTTCTTTAAGAATTAACCACTCCTTAACCACTCCCTAATCTTGCCCTGAATCACCAAGTTAGCATATTTTTTTATAGTTTTATTTATTTATTTTTAGATTTCAACATTCATTTCCACAAAATTTTGAGTTCCAATTTTTCTCCCCATCTCTCCCTTCACCCCACTCCAAAACACTTTGCATTCTGATTGCCCCTTCACCCAATCTTCCCTCCCTTCTATCAAATACCTCCCTTCCCTTATCCCCATCTTCTCTCTTTTCTTGTAGGGCAAGATAGATTTCTATACCCCATGACCTGTATTTCTTGTTTCCCAGTTATGTGCAATAACAATTCTCAACATTCATTTCTGATACTTTGAATTCCAACTTCTCTCCCTCCCTCCCCAACCATCCCCACTGACAAGGCAAGCAATTTAATAATGTCGTTTTGCTAAAGACTTCCATACTAGTCATGTTGTGTAAGACTAACCATATTTCCCTCCATCCTATCCTGCCCCCCACTTACTCTATTCTCTCTTTTGACCTTGTCCCTCCCCAGGAGTGTTTACTTCTAATTACTCCCTCCTTTCATTTGCCCTCCCTTCCATCATCCCCCCAATCCCACCTGTCCACTTCTCCCCTACTTTCCTTAGTGTAAGATAAGATAGATTTTCATACTAAATAGAGTGAGCATGTTATTCCCTCTTTAAACCAAATGTGAGGAAAGTAAGCTTCACTTTTTCCCTCTCACCTCCTCCCTTTTCCTCCTCCATTGAAAAAGCTTTTTCTTGCTTCTTCTATGAGAGATCATTTGCCCCATTCCATTTCTCCCTTTCTCCTCCCAATATATTCTCTCTCACTCCTTAATTTTATTTTTTTAGATATCATTCCTTTTCATTCGACTCTGTGCTCTGTCTATGTGTGTGTGTAATCCCGCCACCTACCCAAATACTGAGAAAAGTCTCAAGTTACAAATATTCTAGTCAGCATATTTGACACGTTTTACTGTAGACTATCCTATATAAACTTTACCTGTACCCCTCTAAGGTTGCAGGTTCCCTAAGAACTCTTGCTTACAAAGCGTAATAAATCTTTACCACCTTGACTTCAACAGTGCTTGAGTCTGTAAATTCTTTCCCAGATGGCCCATGCGGGGAATTCCAGCCTTGGAGTTCCTGCACCCCTATCTCTCTGGCCCTCATCACTCTCACTGAGATTTTGCCACTATATACGTCTCCCTCCCAGGAGTGATTCTGGCCCCATGTGACTGAATCTCTGCCTCTGTTGTCATATCGTTGTGCCCTTTTCCTTTTACCTGCCTCCTACGCCACGTTGTAATAAAGCTTATGCTTGTACTAGTTTACCAAATTCTAATTTTCTATAAATCTACAAACCTAGGTCTTTGCTCTAATCCAAGATATGAGGACAAATAGAGTCAAACACTGGGTTCTATCACTAGACACTAGAAAAAAACTAGGCTGTCTGACATGCAACTCAATCCTCTTGTACGTGGCATCTACAAGCACTTCGAAAACGGCTGTCTTACTGTTCTACTTGTGGTCTCATTACTTATCAGGGGGATCTACACAATGCAGATAGTTTTCTTATTTATTTTTTGGCTAATCAATTCATTTATTCATATATAATGTCTACTAAGGACCCATATGATACACTGTCCATCTAATTATATGTCATCATGTGGGAAATATGTGTATTCTTCCCCACTTTGGACTTTTCTGTGTAAATTCTAGGATTATCCCAAGAAGATCATTCAATGGAACAAAAAAGCCCTGGTAATTTCTTATTGAATTAAGATAATGCCTGAATAACTTAGATTCATCTCAGTTTCTATCCTACTTGCTAGGATCATGTCCTTAGAAGGCAAATAAACGATTTTAAGCTGTTAGCATACCATTTTGGGTATTAAAGGCATTAGAATCTTGGTACCTATTTTCACCAATGATAACCCAAATTGGCATAACTGATCCATGCACCCTATAACCCATTCCTAGTGACATCAACCCATTAGATGATAGATATAGACTACATTTGGAAGTCAACATTTGATTTATGTGACAAATGTTTGAAACCCACCATAGCAGGGACAGTGGGAGAAGACATACATATATCTCTTGTTCTAGTAAGTGTCTAAATATGGGCATATGGAACATACTTTGGGAGAGCATATGTGAACAATGGATGTACCCATATGAAATATTCTGTTGTAGGTTGTATGCTTTTTAAAAATCTTGTATGCCTTTTAAATATCATTACCCCAGCAAATAATGATCTGACACACAGAATCTTTTATTTGTTATATGTGACTATGCTGTGGCATGCTACAAAGCCTGTGGGAAGCTAAAATATTTTATAAATAAAATCTGTACTATTTTCCCATGTGAATTCACTACAGAATATCCTGCCTGAATGTTCTCTAGGGCCTGTGTATCATAGCTGAGACTTCCGCTAGACTGTAATTGATGACAAAGTGGTACATCTCTTCATGTTTACCCATCAGAAAGCTTGAAATAAACATTTAATAACTGAAAGGGTTGGAGAACATGGTCATCTTCCTTCAGAAAATGTCCATTACTTTCTTACCTATTTTCCACATAATCTCAGCTATTTTTAATGGATTAAGCACTGCTTGAATAAGAGAACAGAAGCTGATACTAACAGATAAATATGTAGAGACATAAGTAGCTGCCTGCCAGATTTTGCTATGGGGTAGCAAAATCAATCTTATGTGAGCATTTTGGTTTTTCTTTTAACTCCTTCAACTCCAAACTAAACATGATCAGCACCCAAAATGCCACTTTCTGAAAGGATTTTGTTGTGTCATTTCAGTTGTGTCCAGCTCTTTGTGACCCCATGTGGGGTTTTCTTGGCAAAGATACTGGAATGGCTTGTCATTTCTTCTCCAGCTCGTTTTACCAGTGAGGAAAATGAGGCAAGTAAGGGTTACATAGCTAGTATGTATATGAAGCAGAATGTGAATTCACAAAGATGAGTCTTCCTGATATCAGGCTCAGTGTTCTATCTATACCAACTAGCTGCTGATGGCACTAGCCTACATTTCAGACATTCTGAAAAAGATCTCATCTAAGAAATTGTGAGCTCAGTTAGTGGAGGGTCAGTTTTGGAAGTCACAATTTCACACAGAAGACAGAATACTAAAAGAATCTTTAAGGCAATGTGGTTCTCTGTGTTTAGTCGACTAACTAAAAAAAAAAAAAGAAAGAAAATACACTGAAATCCTAGCTACAGAAAATTAGATGAATGAGCCTAACAAAATCCCATTAACCAAAAGTTCTCACTGCCAAAGTCCTTGCCACCATAAAATGGTTCAAAGGATGTGGTTTTATTAGTAAAAAATAATGCTAGCAAAAATTATCATCCATTTCCAAGAACAACTGGGTTTTTCTATCTGACTTGAAGATGAAATCTCCTTTGTCCAGGGTGTCTCCCCACCTTTAGGATGTGAGCATGCTGAGAGCAAAGACTGTTTTCCTTTTCTATTTGTATTTCTGCTGCTTCGCAAAGTCCTAAAGAAATGTTTTTCTATTGATTCATTCATTGCAGATTGAAGAGAAGTCATATCAAGACAGAATTGGTCCAAGACAAAATGAATAAATATTTAAATGTATTTAAAAGTATTTAAATGTCATAAGGTAAGACAATGGCAGGAACTTTGCAAGGTAAGATGATTGCTATCTTTAACATACTAATCAGTATTGGAACCATGTAATTCCTGGAGAAGGGGATATGGTAGCCTTCGCTGGAGAATGAAACTGCACAAACTAGGTTAAGTGGTATTAGGAGAACAGAATTATCATTAGTTAAGGGACAAAGTTTTCTGTTTTTACATCACAGTCATATCTCCTTGACGCTCACCCCATTCCCCATCTCTTCTATTTTAAACCCTCTTTTCTAAAAAGAACTTTTTTTAAAAGCAAAACCAACCAACTCAATCATCTCTCACAACCAACGTATATCCTATTCCACATCCCTGGTCCTCTCACCTTTCTATTGATAGGAGGGAGGTAAATTTTGCTATCAGGTCTGTAGGACAAAAATTACTCCTTACATTTCATCAGGGTTAGTGTTGTTGGTGCAATTAGAGTCATTGTGTACACTGTTTACTTATTTCTCCTTTTTTTACTCTGTATTATTCTCTGTCTTCCCTTTGTGTTTCTGAATTCCTCTTGTCATTTCTTCTAGCCAGCAATGGACAGCTATGTGGTGGAGTGGATAGACCAGGCCTGGAGTGGAGAACTCATCTTCATGAGTTCAAGTCTGGTCCCACACACTTACTGTGTGACCCTTGACAAGTCACAATGCTGTTTGTCTCAGTTTTCTCATCTGTAAAGTGAGCTGGAGAAGGAAAGGCAAATCACTGTTGTATCTTTGCCAAGAAAATAATATTTCACTACAATTTGCTTACCCTTTCTGGTGAACTCTGACTTTGTTTCTAGTTTTCTGTTACCACACACAAACACACACATACACATAAATATATGTTTATGTATATATATGTATGTATGTGTGTATATATATGTGTGAGTGAATATATACGTATGCATGTGTGGGTGTACACATGCACATGTGTGTATATGTGCATATACCATGTGTTGTATGTGTATATATGTATATGTAAATATATGCGTGCATACACATGTGTATGTATGCGTGAAGTATATATGAAATATGTGTGATATATATCTGTATGTATGTATGTATGTATGTGCATATGTAGGAATGGATGGATGGTTTCACATCTCCACTGGGTGGGTTTCTCAGCTGGAGCTATAGGAAATTTCTACTCTTCGTTTCTTTCAGGGCAAGGAGAGAAGAGGACTGATTGTCATAGCCCTCAGTGGTCCTCAGATTGGAATATACAATGGTTTCTTTTCTATGCAGTAGGGAGCTGGCTGCATGTGAAAGCTTTAATCAGTTTACTTGTTCCAAAACAACTTAGCCTCTGATGCTAATATTCTCGGAGTTGACAAACCTCTTTTCTTATGGAATGTGGTCAGATGCTCTTAAATATAATTAACAGACAACACACTGGGTAGGATCTAGTGCTCTCTTCACTTGTCAGTCATTTGTGTGGTTTGCTGTTGAGTTCTACTTACTAAAACTGACCTGTGCCCTTCTCATATGTCCATCAAGGATGATCTTGATATTTGTAGGTGAGTTCCATAAAGGTTTCCTATGAATGAAAAGGGAAGCACATGAGTAAGTAGTTATTGATATTTTCTCAGTTGATTTTTTGAGAAATAATACCACAGGATCATAGGTTATAGAATACACCATATTCTTAACCAAACTGCTTTACTCTATATTCTCTCTTTTGCCTCTTAGAATCATTAGCTTCCTTCAAGACTCACATCAAGTACTTCTTCCTAAAAAATGGCTCTTAGGGGAGCTATGTGACACAGTGGTTAGAGTGCCAGCCCTGGAGTCAGGAGGATCTGAGTTTGAATCCAGCCTCAAACATTCACTAGTTGTATCACCCTGGGAAAGTCACTTAACTTCATTTGCCTCCAGAAAAAGAAAAAAAAAATAAAATGCAAGCTAGCCCTGTCAACTCCTTTACATTCCTCTCCCTGGAGAAACTGTGAACCATTCTTCTCTTCAGATGGTGATTTCCTTTTTTTTCTGGGTTTCATTTATAGAAAAGTTGGCAAGGTTGATTGGATTCAATTTCTCCAGTACTTTGGGCAAAGAGATTGTGGTATTGTAGAAATAGATATTGTAATATTAGAAGTATTAGGAGATATAGATATTGTAATATGTAGAAAAAGTATTGTGGATATAGTGTTCAACTTAGAGTTAGGAAAACTTGGGCTCAAATCCTGGCTTTGGAAACTTAATAGCTTTTCAACTATGGGCAAATCATTTTATATCTCAGAGTCTCAGTTCCCTCATCTGTCAAATGGAGATGAGACTAATTCAATCAATTCAACAAGCATTTATTAAGCACCTCTCTATAGCTGTTTAGCTATGGGAAAAACCAGGTTGGGGATCACTGACAAGTCTCAAATCTATGGTGAGATAGCGGGATGTCTATTTAAAACATATAAACACTTCCTCTGTCAGAATGGGTGGATGAGAACAATCTGTTCCAGGATGTGAAGGTAGCTGAGACTCATCCTGTGGAGTAGTTAGAGCTTGGTCAGACATCAAAGACTCCAAGGTCATCTGCTGCATCCCAGGCCATCACCATGTCTTGTCTTCTGTCCTGTCACCGAACGTGGATGACTCTGGAAGATAGTGAGGCTGATGCTTTTGTGCAGGTCTGCCTCACTTATGTCCAATTCACAGGAAAGTCAAGACTTGATGATGTCATTGGGTCCTCTTTCAAAGACAAAGAACAAACAACTATAATTAAGCATCTACTATCTGCCACATGTTTGGTTAGGTGCAAAGGGTACAACTATAAAAAGAATGAAGCAATTCCTATTTTCAAAGAGGCTACATTCTGTTGTGGTGAACATGCACACATATACATAATACACATACACATATATGTACATATATGTGGATATGTGTATATACATACGTATGTAATTATATGTAATATAATTGTATATAATGTATAATTACATTAGAATAAAAACAAAATAAATACAAGGTAGTTGGGGAGAGAAGGCGCTAGAAGTTGGCATAATCAGGAAAGACTTTCTCTGGAAGGTAGAGCTTGAGCTTGAAGGAAAAGAGGGATTCTATGAGGTAGAAATGAGGAGGGAATAAATCTAGGCACAGGGAACAACCACGCAAAAGTGTGGAGATGGGAGGTGGGGTATCATGTGTGAGAAACAGAGAAAATTCAATCTGGCTGGACCATAGCATATAAGGAGTAATGTAAAGTACCGATGCTATAAAGGTAATACCTGAAGCACCTAACTTGTTGTTGTAAGGCTCCAATGAGATAATGAATGTAAGCATTTTGCAATCCTTGAAGTGCTATTTACAGTCCAGTTATTGTTATTATTAGAGTGTTCATAGCTAAGGGAAAGTTGATTGATGATCTAGTTCTACCTTTCTGTCACCATCTGTGCAGAAATGGAAGGGGGTGTGCAGACACCTCACCGAAGACAATCACTCCCTGTTGGCTATGGATCGAAACTGCCAATATAGAAAGTGGAATAGTTCAGAGAGGTAGCAGAGCTCAGGAGGTGTTCACACTGGGTCAGAGATGTAAGGAAACAGCTAAATCAAGTAGTAGTGGAGTCTACTTTTGAGAGAATATTTGAGGGAACAAGGTAATAGGAGAAGAGGATGCTGTACCTCACCCTGAATCAGTGTAGAGTTGGTTATTAGAAAATGTGAGAGTTGGGGAAGCAAGGGCAGAACTAATAGTTGACCTGTGAGGCTTGGAGCAGCATCCAGAGACCTGTCCTTAGTCTCATTTACTCAAGTATGACATCAGTACGGTGTGTGTGTGTGTGTGTGTGTGTGTGTGTGTGTGTGTGGTTGGGAAAGGGAAGGGTGTTTACAGTAATCTCTGTTAGGCTGTGTTTGTAGCTTTGTAGGGTGCATGTACATACACTGGGCAATGATTCATGAATCTGTGTGCTGGGGTCAGGTTCATTCTGCTTATCTCAAATAAGATGATTGAGCTTATTTCCATTTTTCCATCCCTAGAAAAGGATGCTCAGAAAATTAGGAATTTGGGTAGCTACCATACATAGGTTAGAGGTTTGTTTGGAAAAAGAAGGAAAGCCTGATAAGTGTTTATATTCCTTTTCCTATTTTCAACCACCTTCTCCCACCCTTATTTTTTTTCACTCTGAGACAAACACCAGCTTTTTTATTGTTTTGTCTCGATGTTAAATTTATGCTCCTTTCTTTTTATTTGCTCACTCTCCTTTTGGCTTTGGACATATAACACAACTTTGTTGTGCAAAATTCTGAAGTGGGTAAAGACTGTTTTCAACATTCATTCTTCCTTTTATGTGTCCATCCCCCTGCTTTTGAACACCCTAATCTTTCTCCCTAAATTTCTAGCATTCTCATAAACCCTGATTCCTTCCTGTCATGGGAAGAAAAAGGATTGAGAATGAGGGAACCTGAGCCAGGTTCTCCATTAACTAGTTGTGTGATCTTGGACAAATTTCCTTAGGTACTGCCATTAATTGGGGGTAAGACCTCTGGACCTCATTATCTTCACCAGTAAAAAAAGAATATGGATTGCACCTGAGATTTCATTGATATAGGGTACTTCCAGGTGAGGAAATTTGCTCTACCAATGAAGGTTGATACCTTCTCTTCAACTTATTGGCTTAGATGCCTAAATGACTGAGAGGTTAAGTGATTGGCATAGGGTCACATAGTGTGAAGACTAGAACTTGAACCCAGGTCTATACCAGCTCTCTAACCACTACATCGTAACATCATTTTTATATTTAAAAATAGAGTAAATTATGTTGTCTCTAATATCCCTTTTAGGACCACAAATTTGTAAAAGTAATTCAATAAATGAATACTGAAGTTAACTAATGATCTATATATGCTACCTCCTGAAGGGTGGTGTTTTCTATAAAAGAATGGTGGAATTTGGGCAATGGGGGCCCTAGGAAGACCTTAGTCTCATAGTTAGAAATTTAGGGTTAGAGAAAAAAAATCAGAGAAGAAACTTGTGCCCATGGTTAATAGAAAAACTAACATACTTTAGTTTCATGTTTATACCTACTAATTCCCACCTTTAATTTTGCTACCATACGGTTTAATGAAAATAGCTTAATATTTAATATATGTGTTTAAATCTGTATTTACAATTAAAGTTGCATCTAAATCCCAGTTCTTCTATTTTCTCCTTCTGTGAACTGGAGGCAAGTCATTGAACCTCCAGGCCTCAGTTTCCTTTTTTGTAAAATGAGTGGATTGGACTGGATAGAAAGCTAAGGTCCTTTCCAGCTTGATCTACTCCCATGACCTACGAGAGCAGTTGGCAGAGGTTATTTCCCTTGCTCTCACCTATTTGTTCTCTGTTGCATTTTGGACTTCCCCCAGAAAGAATGGAGCCACCAAGAAATTAGCCCTCAGCATATTCATGAAGTGACCTTTTGCACGTCTGTTTCTCCTGTCTACAAAGAGAACTTAGCTTGATTGTTCTACGCATACACACACACACACACACATATATTCACACATAGTGCTCTATAGGGCCTGAGAATTCTCTTAAATAACCAAATATACATAATAAATAATATAAATAAATATATCTTGATTGGGCACCTGGATTTTGCACAGTTCTGTCTCATTTAAATCCAATTCAAGAGCGAGTTAAGACATCCCCTTTGGTCCTCTTTGGAAAATGCAGGACAAACATCAGTGTTGTTAATCAGACTTTCTAGACCTTTTTTCTGTGTCATGGACTCTTTTGACAATCTGGAGAAACCTGTGGACCCTTCTCAGAATAATGTTTGTTGTTTACATTCGTAAATGAAAGAAATGCTAAAATAATAAAGATATAACTCCCCCCCCCCACCAACAAGTAGTCAGGACATAAGTATTTATTAAGCATACGGTATATAAGCAAAAAGAAAAACCTGCCTTCAAAGACTTTTCATTCTAATGGGGGAAGCCAATGTTGAAATCTATCCAGGGATTCTTTGGGAGGTCTATTAAGAACTCTGGCTCTTGAACAGAATCCTAAGATCTTTATTGAATTACCTAAGAAGCGTTGGGAGTCATAGCACATGATGGCCTCTACTTGGTCTTTGAAGTGTCCCTTCAGTACCAGAAGCCTTTGAGTTTGGGGACACACACTTCACTGTGTAGCTGATGAGTTTAGCCATCCAAGTCTTTTGACTAGGTTTCCTTTTTGTTGAAAGTACTTTGACACTGAACTAATAGCATATCAATAGCATCACTGCCACACTAAGCTTCTATGTCTCCATTGCAAAAACACCATAAAGACAAATAACACCTTAATACCAAATAACACCTAGGTGACAAACTCACCTAGAGTTTGAGAGATATCCATATTGCACGGTTGCAGCACAATAAGACTTCTAATCTCCAAGTCGATTTCAATGAAAACTCATAGAAAGCATGAAAAATTATTCTGCTTACATGGTGATGATCATCAAAAATAAGTTAAGATTGCCTTTTTTGTTAATACTGAGAAATGTACTTAATATCCTATTTTAAATTCATGGGCTATAAAAAATGGGCCCTATTTTTAAAAAATAAATCTTGTGAAGAAGTACAAAATTAGAATGAATGCTAAAAATATAATTCATGGCACCAGCACTGAATTTCTTTTCCTTACTCACTAGTATATTATGACACTAATAAATGAAGGCAATATTGGTGTTATGTCAGGCAAGGGATGAAGAGGTCTGCAATGTAACTGAAACTTACTATAAAATTGCTCCAGAAGTCACTGAGCCATACAGCTACGGGAGTGATAAAAATACAAAAAACCAAAAACAAAACCCAAATCACTGAGAAATTCAAAAGTAATCAAATCACCATATTGCATAATAGAACCCAAGGAAAGCATTGTTCCCTTGTTTGTCTAAACTTACTGTTGTAAAACTTTTTTTGCAAGGTTAGCTCTGAGCTGAGTGAGAACCAAAAGTACCACATGACTGAACTTGAAGATTTAGTATGACTAGAAAACACATTTTGCTTCTGTCATCTCACAATTCTAGTCATTTCTCAGGCTTTGATGAAACCAGATGCTATTGGAATGATGTTCTTCAAGGTTCTGCTGTATCAAGCCATATTGAGTAGAACACTTTCACAGTTGATAATGGCCTATTGGCACTATGCATCTTGTAAGGCAATTCTTCTTGATCTCAATTATAATTGCAAAAACCCACTGTGATCCATTTCTGTGTTTTTTAGCCAAGACTAATTCTTTTGCTAAAAATGAACAATGAGAAAGTATGGCTTTGTTCTTCTTGAAAGTCTTGATCTGGATGGAAAAAGTTAAAACAAGTCTTAAACTATTATTACATAGGACTGACTTCTGTTATTGAATATGAAGTGACATATTGTTCTCTTAAACATGGATTGGTCTAGGCCTTTGAAACAAATCTATTTCTCAGATTTTGAGAAACATAACAATTTTCTCCCCAGTCAGTCTCCTCTAATAACCTACTATGGATCAACCTAACAGGCAGCCTTACCCTTTCTAAGTTATAAGACAAAGTAGTTACTGCATGTGAGAAAAGGTTTATCTTCCTAAATTCCTTAATTTAACTGAGATAAATGCAGATCTATCATTAGAAACAATAATGCCTGTAATCCTTGTATTGAAAATAACTGATCCAATGGCAGATGGAGTAATCTGTTTTACTTGACTGTACATATTTGTAATAGGAATTTTTTTTTCTAGTTTTCTCAATTGGAGGGGAGGAGAGGAAAGGGACAGGAGATATTTGTGTATTTAAAAAGAAAATAAGATTTAATTTTAAAAAGAAAAGAAAATCTTCAGAAAAGAAAATAGTTGATCCAGAGAGCAACGATTATTTTAAGAAAGGTTTGAGATAAAACTAGGAATATTTTCAAACAATTCATAAAGGAACTTGCCATGATCTAGAATGCCTCCCCCAAGAATAATGCTTAAATACTCAATATGTTTTCCTGACTATATTTCCCTTGTTTCTTTCCATAGAGTAACTTTGGCAGATTATGCCTAGTAGTCTGGCATGTGCTACACTTCCTTATAATTTATTCAGTATCAGAATCAATTTCAGGCTATCAGACATTGCTCCTAGCTAAGATTTTCATACAATTTTCATAGTTATCCCTTCCACATCACAGAGGTTAGGGGTCCAATGAGATCTGGAAAATCTGTGTAAAAATTTTTTTGGCTCTCCCTTTGTACCAGAAAAGAGGTCTGATTTTTTTCTTTTTTTTTTTTTTATGGGGTGTGCACAGCACCTTATTATACAATTTGGGTTAAGTATTTGGTCATAGGCTCTGAATAGATGCGTCAAGAATAACTCCTAACATTAAAACTTCCACTGCAGGCAATAAAATGTAATCTGGAATTTGTTGTGTCAGATACTCAGGACACTGGTGCGCAATTTCTCTTCCAGACTTGGGACTAGTATGCACTAATAAATACTGGACAGAAACTCCAGGAACTCATGGGTGGTGACAAGATGAAGGGATGGTCTCAGGCTTGGGAAAAGACCCCAGCAAGAGACCAGTGATCAGTATAAACTGTCAAGGAACAGATATAGGACTTTTTGTTTCTATGATAATAGCAAGAACTTCTTTGTCAATTTCCCTCTAGTTCTGTTGTGTAGATGACCTTGTTTTTGAGGAGTAAGTAATTACGGTTTCTTTACAGGCTGACCTTTTAGGGGATAAGCATATTGGCTACACTGAAAGGTGAAATGTCAGTGGTAAGAAATGATGGTTTATGTTCCTCCAAGCACAGACCTGAAAGTCAATAAATGCTTGAAATTCTGGAAAGCATCCCTATGCAAGAGATTCTGATACCACAGGGAGGTAATAAAGCTGCACAGTCAGCTTTTGAGGATGGAAAAATGAGATAGAAATGAATGAGCCCAAGAAGGCTTGGAGTTTTTGCAGAGAGTGATTACATCTACTTCAGGAAACAAAGCATGAGCCTTTGTTTGGGTGGTGTGAATTATAGCAGAATTATTGAGGTAGCCCTGCAAGAGAATTAGGACAATAGGGTGTAGTAGAGAGTTATAATGTGGGGTGTCAGTGTTGCTGAGCACAGTATAGTAGTGGAATTTTTAGGAAGGTTGCACTTCTGCAAGAACAGCAGACTAAAGTCAGCGGAAACCATTTTCACTGGTACATTTAGTAGGGCAAAAGGGTAGGATCTGAGTGCTTCTCTCATTGCTTTGCATTTATTTTGCATACACTTCTATAATAATAGCTAGCATTTCTGTGGTGCTTTCAAGTTTGCAAAATGCTCCATGTAAATTATTTCATTTGACTCCCACAAAGATCCTGTGACTTAGTTGCTATTATTAGCTTCATTTTATAAATAAGGAAATTGAAAATAAGAGAGAGTCAGTGACATACCCAGGACTGCACATCTTTAAGTTTCTGAGGCAGAGTTCAAGCTCAGGTCTTCGAGACTTCTAGTTCTAGCACTACATTTCTTGGTTGCCTCAATGGATGTATGCATGTGTACCTTCCATAGAATATAAGCTCCTTGAGGGCAGGATCTCTTTCATTTTTGACTTTGTATCCACAGAACCTTTAAGAGGATCTGGCACATCCTAAGCACTCACTGACTTATTGATTGGTAATGAATGGGTATGACAGAGAAAGCATTATTTGCTGAGTGAAAGTCATTTGGTATGAATTGTGCTGTAAAATTCCAGGGTACCAAAAGGCCTCTTCTGAAGAGGGGATTGGACCATTTTAAATCTCAGATGCTTCAGGTACTAGGGCTCCCTTTGATTCTGAAGGTTCAGAGACTGGAAGTTGGCTTTGTGCTCACACCATCTGTAAGGGTGTGTCTCATCCCTCAAATCTTGGAATGAGGCTTTAGGAAGTGTTCAATTCAAGCCCATATTCTTCCTCAGTCACTGGGATCTCAGGAAGTTAAGAGATTCTGGCCCTCTGGGAGTCAGAGGTAGTAAGGTTCCACATCAGCTTTGGTTTCAGTCATCAGAGGACCCTATAGATGCGTGCTGCATGTAAAAATTTCTTATCCTATTAATGGCAAATTCACAGTTTCCATTCCCGTTGTGTTCAGACTTTGAAATCAGCATCTGCTTAGGTGAAAATTTCTCTTTCTTCTAATTCTCTGGGTCCTCTTCTCCCAATCCACCGTATCTCTAACTCAACACGTTTTGTTCTTTGCATTGCACCTTTATTATTAGCAAACTCTCCTTTACCTAGATTTCTTTAGTGAACACTCTTTCCATCTCTATGCTATTAGAAATCTCTTTTTCAAAGACACTGCATGTCTGGTCACCCTTCTAGTACTTAACTCTCCTCTCTTTTCCCCAAAACACAGAGCCAATAAGCTGACAGACTTATTGCCCTTGATTCTCCCTTCCAAACTGTCCCTTTCCCCCAGGACTTAGCAACCTCCTTTCCTCCGAGATTTACTCCATTCATCTTTATTACCCAGTGCCAGTCCTTGTTCCAATCAGTTTTCTAGGTTCAGATTACTTACCCTCCTTTCTCAAGGAATTCAGTAATTTCTCCATCTTCCAACTCCTGCCTTCCTACTAGGAGACTTTCGCCTATGTGTCAATGACTTTTAACCCCCTGGCCTCACAGTTGAATAACTCCCTAAACATCTATGACCCCCCTCTTCCCACTACCTCTGTCACATAAGTAGAGTCAGGCCGTTGATCTCACTCTCTCTCATAAATGTTGTACCATCATGATTCAGGACTCAAAAATTTCTCTTTTCTACTATAACCACTTAGTTTTCAACCTATTCATTCTTCTGCCTCATCTCTGTTCTTTTCTATATCTCTTGTTGATGCTATCAGTTTCCATGAGTTCAATTACCATCTCTATGCAAATTACTCTGAAGTCTGTACTATTTAGCCCTACACATTCTCTCATGTTCCAGTTCCATATCCCCAAATGCAAACTGAACATATCCACCCAGAGGTATCTCACTCATGGTAGCTGTGTTTTCTTGGGCAACTTGCTTAACATTTCACTTTTGGAGGCAACTCTTTAAGACTCTAAGTCACAGGAAAAGTACTGGCCTGTATTGGTAGAGGGAATTTCCTTACCTGGGAGGTCCCTAAGTCAGTGAAATCACCTCTATCCTACTTTGCATTTGCTACTTGTATGTATGCTCTATCAATAGAACATATACACCCTTGAACACAGGAACTGTTTAGTTTTTATATCGTCGTGTCCCTCCCCAGTGCCTGATATAGTACTTTGAGCAAAATAGGTGCTTAATAAATGTTAGATTGAATTGAAGAGACCAGTTGAAGCTAGGAGGTTAGGGGTGACCATGAAGCATGAGAAATGTTTGGACTTTAACTTCTCTTTTTGTGTCCACGTCATGGCGCCTGTGTGTGGAGAGAAGAGGAGCAGATTGGGTCAGTCCGAGTTCCTGGCTTGTGCTGATTCTTGGGCTGATGCCTGAAGTTGGATCTCTAGCTATTTGAGGAACATAGAAGCCTGCAGGCTACTAAAGTATTTGGTGGAGTGAGGGCTTGAGGAGGGGTAAAGATCCAGCTCCCAGACGGTTCCCAGGGTTTATGGCACCAAAGGCTGAGTAACAGAACCTCATTCCACCCAAGACGCCTCTCTAGATCTTCTTTGTAATACAGAGGAACTCTCATTTCTCACATCAGGAATGTTTTGATTTTCTGGTTCCCAGACACTCTAGGTTATTGATTGACCAGATGGAGTGGCAGCCTTCAGACAGAACACTCATCTTTCTTATCTCTGCTGAGAATGAGGAAATCTGTTATCTATGGGAACCAGAGTGCTACAAAAGAAACTGGTCCCCTGATCTGCAACGTGAGCATTATCTTAATTTGAGAAACAGGTAGATATTCTCAACAGTTTAAATGTGCAAAACAAAATCGCAGCAGACAACAAATTGCATCGGTAATCATGGAAATAAAAATTAGTGTGGACTTCAAACAAAGGATGCCAAAGGATACTTAGTTACCTCTAAATAACTTGACCACAGCCAAAGGAAATGACCTTGAGCCATGTCCTTCAAAAAGACAATAGAGTTTATGCTTTAAGTAGTTACAGCTTTCCCATCATACTTCCTAACAAGCACTGCCAATTTATTCACTAGGATAGCATTTGTAGCTTTAAAAGTCTTTAATAACAGATTTAGAGCTGCAAGGGATCTCAGAGGTCATTTGGTCCGACACTCTCATTTTGTAGATGAAGAAATTGAAATCCAGGATGGTGAATGGACTTTTCCAAAGCTACACAAGTATCCCGGGAAGGATTTGAACACGGGTGCTCTATCTTCATAATCAGCACTTTGTTCTATATACACTAAATATTATGAAATGACATTATGGAATGTGTTTCAGCAGTCAAAGTTTAGCTGGTGTTAACATAACTTTGCAAGTAGAATGTGCTTTAATAAAAGTTTGCGAACATTATGGAATGAATGTTATTTGACAAAAGGGACTGACAGAAGCTTTCTGATATGAAAGCTGGGTCAACGAAGGGACGAATTACGGCATATTTCTGGACAAACCAATGAACCCACACAGCTGTAAACGCTACAAGAAAACATTTACTTCTATGATAACATCTCATTTCATTTTGTTTTGTCTTTTTCCAAACCAGTTTTGTTCCCACTTGATCATTCATTTAACTTAGCTGCCTAGGCTAACTTGCTTTTTTCTTCCCCAATAAAGAGTAAATATTTGCTATTGCTGAATAGATTCAAATGATTATGCTGTAGGCACTGAAGAGTGAAGTCTTCAAAATGTTGGAATATGTTCAATATGTTGTTATATGTGTAATTCTTCATAAGGTGACAGTTTTAAAAGAGATGAGAAGAAAGGGTGTATGAGGTGTTCAGGGAGGACCAGCACCTCTGGTGAGAGGGCTTTCTGGGCCCTTTTCAGGGCTGCTTATCCACCATTGGGGTCTATCTTTCACCCAGTTCTCACCTGTGTCTCCATGAAGTTACAGCATGAACAACAGTCATATCCCAGTAAACCATCTTGGCAGACAGGCTAAACAAGACTGAGGTTAACTAACAGACCTCGAACCTGTCAATGAGGTAGGGGGTTTCTACTCCAAGCATGTGAAGACTTCCTCAGGCGCAATGGGCAGTTGAGAACAGTTTGTTGAAAGTTAGACTTGGTTAGACCATGATCAACCACTGCATCCTGGGCCGTTGTCAGCTGTCTTGACTTTTGCCCTGCTATGGGACTTCAGTGACTCTGGAAGAGAGAGGGAGACTTTGTGCGACTCTGCCTCACTTAAATCCAAGTCACCCATGAGTCAAGACATCACCTCATGATGTCAATGGTCCTCTGAAAACGAAAATAATTTTGAAGGAAGTCAGGAAAAAGGTTACAAGGACGTCTCAAAGTCTCTCTAAAATACTTTGAAATCTATTGTGAGACATTGAAGAAACTGGCACAGGAATCCCCTCCCCCCTTGTCCCAGAATGATGTGCCTGCATCGGAGACGAGAAACGGGAGATGCTCATATTTAGAGATATCTCCATCCCAAATGTTCATATGGACTATTTGTGTCTAAGCTCATCAGAGTCTGATCAGCCACAGTCAGACACATTGTACACTGACGCCAATACGGTGAATTCATTTTGGTCCTTTCCAACTATGAAGGACAACCACCATTTTGAATGAGATCATTCTTTTGAACTTTTAAGTTCTCATTTGATTGGTTTTAAAAATCAGTTAGATTACTTTCTTTCATAAAGCCTCAACTTTTTTTTCCATCTCAGCCTATAATTTATTTTTTCTTTTCCTCACAATCTCTATTCCCTCCACTGTCATTCTATTTCCATACTCCATTGGCTCTTAGAGGTGATGCTGAGCTGTTGAGGACAAGCCCTTGGAAGCTCCAAACTTGAAGGATTTTCAGTGTGGTCCTAATTATGGGCTATTTGTCTCTTGCCTGAGTGCTAGGCTTAATGCTAGAAAACTGGCCAGAAAAATTTGGCAGAAAATTTGTCTCTTGCCTGAGTTCTAGGTTTAATGACAGAAAATTATCCACCAGGTGATTTTATTTTGTCAGAACAACTCATGAAGACCACCCACTGAGGCAGGGAAGGAGTGTCCACAGCAATAAAATCTTTGATCGTTCTTAAAGTGTAGAACTATTGAAATGATCTTTATCCATTCCCAGACAACTCAATACAACTTCTGTGATATTACAACAAAATGTCAGTGGATTTGGGACAAACTGATAGCTCCCAACTGATCTTTAGTCATTGCTGATACCTTATCACAGGCAGATTCAATAAAGCCACTAGACCAGCTTTTCAATCACACTGTTCGACCTCAGGGGCTTTCTAAATAATCACAAGCTTTTTTTTTTTTTTTTTTTTTTTTTTTTTTTTTAACACCCCCCACTCCTAAAGAACACACGAGTCAGGAAGCAGTCAGGAGATTTTTTTTTTTTTGTCTCCTTGATTGATTTCCTTTCCCATCAGAAAATGTTTTCACAATGCAGCCCACATGCAGGAAGAAGAGCCACAAACAGAAATACAGCAAAGCGCAGGCAAGGCACGGGTGAGTCATAGTTCAAGCCAGAGTGTCAGCTTCTATGCATGCTAATTTTAGAAATTCTTCAGAATGGAGAATCCTGCGCTGGAAGTCTGTGTATAATGCTGAGCAGGGCATGAGATGGGGAAAGAAAAAAAATTAATCACAAGTGTTCCTATTGACCTCCGAAATCTGACCACCCCTCCTGCTACCCCAACTGCTTCTGCCCTTGGTCAGTTAGGAAAAGAATAAGGAGAGAAGAGAGAAAAGAGAAGAAATCAGAAAGGAAAAGAAAGGAATAGTGTAGGAGGAAAGGGGAGAAGGGCACTCAAAAATACTTTGCTTGCTTTCATTGGCAGGTTACCTGGAATGAAAGCTCCCAGAAGTTACAACTCTCCCCAGATACACACCCTCACCTCTGTTCCTAAGACTTTTTTCCCTTTTTCCTCCCCTGCCTTTCTCCCTAACTTCCCTCTTCTCCTAAAACGCAGGACTGACCCCATCACTACCCTGTTCATGAAGTTTCCCTGTTTAAGTTAGGATACAATACAAATTCCTTTACTTGACATTTTATAGCTCTTTGTAACTTGCAATATTCTGAAATAAAATTCCATAATCATTTCACATTACTCACCTTCATGTTTCCTTACATAGCACTCCATCCCCTATCTCCGTGGCTTTGTACAGGATGTCCCCTATGCCAAGGTCATCTGGAATCCCTAACTTCCTTCAAGGTTTAGCTCAAGCGTTACCCCCAACATACACCCTTTTCTGATCCCCCCAGTGTTAGTACGCTCCATTCTACCCCCAAATTCTTGGTATTTACTTAAATATACTTTATATTTACTTATCTGCATGGGTATTTAATCTAGCCTCTCCCCCTTAATGGAATGTAAGGTTATTGGAGGTAGGTTATCTTTAAATTACACATATTACCGCTGTCTAAGACGGTGTTTTGCACATAATAGGTGCTTAATAAATGCTTGTATTGAATTTCTTCACAATGAAGTGATTCATATTTTATCTGAAAATTCAATTAAACAAAATTTTATTAGTGTTTATTATTAGGTACAATGAACTCAATAAAGATTGCAAAGAAAAATAGACTTGTTCCCTGCAAATTCTCCAGGTTTTCTCTATAGTGGTGGGCACTTAGGACATGACTGGTACTTTAAAAATGCAACCAAGTTTTGAGTAGAATCTCTAAAAATTGTCCTCTAAGACAGATCTCCGAAGAAGGATTCATGCATCCCAGGGTATGTTCAAGATTATCCACTGGGAAAAAAAAATTGGATATCTATTTCTTTTCTAGCCCCCCCATAAAGAAATAAATTAAATTGTACTAATTTTAGTATATAAATAGTTGGCAGTGATTGACAGTGATGCCCTCATTTAATCCATGTGTCACCTGACTTAGCAAGTATGGTAGCCAAGGTATCTTAAGGGAATAGGGGAATTCCATACTGTTGTAAACCCTCATAATTGAGAAAGTATGGGCCTGATTGTGTCACTTCCCTGCTCAGAATGTTCTCATAGCGTCCTATTGTCTCTAGCATAAAATAAAAATTTCTCTGTTTAGAATTTAAAGCCTTTTAGAGATGACTGTGGTCTGCCTTTCCAAGTGTAATGCCTATGAGCACTTTCATGCACTCCACATTCCACTTCATCTTTCCTGTATGAAACATTCCCTCTCCCAATTCTCTAACTTTAGGTGGTCTTCCATGTCTGTACCTCTTTCTTCAATGCCATCTCTTAAAATTTTGACCTCCCTTCAAAGCTCAACTTAAAAACTGCCTCCTACATGAGGCATTTTTTGATCCCTTAGGAAGATAGTGCTTCCTCCTTATTCTGCCTTCCCCATCAAGAGCCTGTAAAGTCCTCAAGGACAGGTACTGTTTTGTCTTTAACTGGTACCCATCACACTAAACACAATGTCTAGCATACAGCAAGCACTTGATAAATGCTTGTGGATTGATGGCGCACTTTTTACTCTTTAAAACAATTTAGTAGTGAATGAAAACTGTCAGTCTTCAGAACCTAAAGCTAATTTAAAACTCTTTATCCTATGTAACGCCACAGAGTTAGATTTATATTTAACCTTGAAAATATTGGAAAATTGAAGGAAATGAGTCATTCTCCTAAGTTCCTAAGTATTGGGAACTTAGGCGGATGCATTAACTTTTTCACTCTACTAGAGGATTATTTAGTACATTGTAGCAAGAGTGAGTCATAAAATTAGACAGCAACAAGACTGACTGAAGCAATTTTTTAAAAATCGTTTTAGGAGTGACAAACAAAAAAGGTTTAAACTTTAGAGAGAAGATGGGGGTCTCCATTTCTTGTTTAGCCCTGCAGTGAAGACTGCTGAGCAACTCTCTTGTTGCCTGAAATCCATTTATAATGTGTAGTACCGAGGAGAAAGGAGCAAATACAGGATGCTGGCAACTTTTCTAACCTTTATTTGAAGGCATGTGGTGTGAATTCTGAGTAACTTACCAAGCATCACCGACAACTTAGAAAAAAAGAAATTTCAGACTTTTGCATGACACATATAAGAACAGCTCAGGTGTTTGCCGCCATTTGCCACCCAAGCTTCCTCACTTATCCCTTGTTCTTTCCACGGGTCAAAGTTCACCTTAAAAATTTTTTTTTTAACAAATCAAAAAAAAGCATTTTCTTGAGGTGAGATGGAAAAGGAAGTTGAACATAAAACTGAATATTTATTACGTACAGTCTGCTTTTAAAGTGTGCAGCAAATTTAATTTATAGCTTTCATAGTTGTCCTGATCATTTGCAAATCTTTTTGACCTAGTTCTCTTCTGCAACTTCAATTTTTTGAAACATGCTCCAATGACCATCTTTTCTTGCTTTCTTTTTTTGATAACCCTATCTCAAGTCTCCTTCTCTGAACTTTCTGCCCCTACCCACTGAAAAAGAAAAAAAGGAAACCTTTGCAATATAAATAAATAGATAAGCAAAATAAATTTTTACATCAAGTGTGTCAAAAAATGTTATGTCTCATTCTGTATTTGGAGTCCATCACTTCTCTGTAAGGAGGTAGGTAGCAGGAGTCATCTTTGGTCCTTTAATGATCATCTAATAAAGGATCAGGTTTTTTTTAAATCAATAACCAGATTAGGGTTCTTAAATTTTCCAAGTTAGTAGCCTTTATAATGTTGTTATCATTGTATGAATGGTTCCCCTGGTTTTGCTCACTTCAGTCTGCATCAGTTCATACAAGTTGTCCCAGGTTTCTGTAAAATAATCATTCTTTTGGCACTAGAATATTCCATTCCATTCAAATGCCATAATGTGTTCAGCCATTCCCCCAGTTGATGCTACTGTGTTTTATTCATGCATTTCTTTGATGATGTGTCCTTCATAATTCCTTGTTTATAATGTGCTTCAGCTTGCTCCTGCCCAGGTGCCTCTCCGTTGACTTTTATGTGATTCTCACTTTCAGTTCTTCAAAAGTATCTAAATTCTATGACTCATAGCCATCTGTCACTGGAAAAAAATATTAGTGCTTTTAAAAATGAGCCTTTGTTTCAGAGAGAAATTTGGGATCATTAAGAGAACTTTGTAATTTCCCAAAGGCAATCCAGACTTGTATTCCTTTTGTTTAAATCTTGTACCAATTCATTATTCATTTGCAATAATGGTCTAAGGTACACACACACACACACACACACACACACACACACACACACACACACTTCTTGTGTGAATGGTTAAGCCTGGACACTCTTGAGTGAAAGGGATCTATTTTAGGAGGGTTTGAAATGTGCCATGGCTGGCACTTGCAATCAGTTCGGTATTCTTGAAAATCAGGAGCTTATGGAGATCTCAACATCTATGAGAAATCTGTCCTCTGAAGTACATCTCCATGATAATGGTGAATCCCTTTGGGGAGAGTATTTTTCCATATTTTATACTCTTCACATCCCAGTGACTCTGGGATTATCTGAACTCATTTCCATACTCCTAACACCTGATTCCTCATTTCCATCCTTCTCAACCCTCCCACCCCAAAGTTTCATCCTAACTTCACTTAGTCCTTTCACTGTGCCCTCTGGAATGCCTGTTCCATAGGCAACAAACTTCATTTTATCTTAAATGTATTCCTCTCACTCCTTCCATCTACTAGCTCTTAATGAAGTCTGGCTTCCCCCGATGACACAATATCCCAGGCCACCCTTTGTAGTACTGGCTGTACTTTTACTCATTCTCCTTGGCTCACTGGTCAAGGCAAGGAACTCAAGACAAGGAACTTGGAATGCTTGTTTCCCATTACCCGTTCTCCCTCTTCTTCTATCATTCAGTAACCTCTCTTCCTTTAAGGTTGCTGCTATTCATACCACATTTCACCATATACTTGTCACATATTTTATGCCAACTCTTTTTGGAAAAAAAATGTGAATGTGAAACTTTCCCCCTAAAATTGTGCTGGTGTTACTTAAAGATCATATATTACTAAACAGTCTTTGGTGCAAGATTAGAGTTCACAGAATACTCGTGAATATATGTTAAAATTGGGAAGATGCAAGGCTTACCGTATCACATGACTTACTCATGGCAGTTTTGTCTGCCCGCCCACTCCCCAACCCACAGCTATTCATTGCGTTGAGTGACAATACTATTAGTACTGCAGTGCTCTAAACAAACCACACAAATTGGCTTTTGGAAATATACTGGCAATGCTTGTGGGCTGAGAATTCTAGACTCATGGTTCCCAATGTGCGAGCAAGAAATGCATATCCATATGCCACTGGTGAATACATTGCTGTTCTGTTTACCTTTGAAGTGCCATGATGAACAGAATTATATCATCTGACAATTACATGATGAAAGGGTATAAAACAAATTTTTGGACAAAAAAATGAGTGCAATGATTATATGGTGGTGACAATTACACAGTGAAATATGGTATGTACTGACCAATCAAAATCCTGGTAGCAGTAGTCTACAGACTCCTAGGTTATTCCTCTGTCGTCCTCAATGAATTGGATAACTGGTTTGCAATTTTTCTCTCCTCCTCAATTCCTGCCTTCGTACTAGGGGTCTTTACCACACATTTTGATTCTCTTCAAATACCCTGACCACTTAATTCCTTACTATCTTCACCACCTACCTTCCATTCCACCTCAATCTCACACAAAAATAGTTATAACCTTGATCTTGCCACCACCCAAAAATGTACCACCTCCATGTTCAGGGGTCCCTAAATTCCCTTATCTGACCATAATCTACTGGCTCTTCACCTGTCCCTGGGCCTTCCCTTACATAACCCCATCTACACTGTGACTTCCAGTATTTTAACCCTTCATTTCTCTTCCTTCTCTAACCATTCTCTCCTCTTCTTTCCATCTTGACTCTTCTGAACCAATTCAAATAAACACTGTCCTCTTCTCTTGAATCTCTAGTTCCCTTTTTCATATCACTAGTTATTCCCAGTCAAGCCTCAACCTTGAATCACTTCCACCATTCATCACCTTCTCAATTATACATGTGCTGCTGAATGGAGGTGGAGAAAATCATAGAGTTATTCTGACTGGGTTTACTAGAGATTTATGTTATATAACTTGAGCCCTGTAAAAGCAAGGAACCCGACATATAAAGGAGTGTACTGTTATAACCGGTTCTTAGATCTGCTTTTCTAAAAGGAAAGGCAACTTTTGAGGGGTCAACAATCAGTTTAATCAAGCACATGTATCATTTGCTTAGTTCAAGAGGAAAAGTCAGCACTCTGAACTTCAGAGAAAATACAGAGAAATCAAAGATCAACAGACATGCTTCCAACTGTCTGACATAAGCAGTAAATATATCAAAAATCAACAGACAGATCCAACTATCTAACCATTACATACATACATAGTTACCAGAGAGAGAAGCACAAATACCTGGATTTTCAAAGCCCTGGGGTGTTCCTTAGTGGCTTCCCAGAGTCTCGTCTGGCCAAACAAAACCCTTCCAGTCAGTAAGCCCCAAAGTAAAACCTCACCCTCCAAGTATTTATACATTTTTTTAGAGCCAGAGGATATCACAACCCTTGAGAACCAGTGCCTCTTTAGAATCTTAACACAAGGTGTGAGCCTTCCTATAAATCCTTCCAGGACCATTAATGGGTAGGGAAGATCTTCTTTAATCACATTATTCAATCAGAGGCATTTGATTATTCTAAAATTAAAAATGCATTATCAGTACAGGCCCCCACTGCTGCTATGCAAGTATCCTCTACCTCCTTTATCAATCCACTATCCCTCTCTCCACAGTGGCTCTACCAAATTTCTCCATCCTTCCTCACACCTCCTGTGGCTCCCTCTACTCCCCACTCACCTGAGAACCTTGCCTCATATTTTACAGAAAAAAACTGAGACCATGAACCCCCTCTTCTCCCCTCTTTCTCAGTTCCTATTACTTAGGTACCTTCTGTTACTCCCTGTCACACATGATAAAGTTGCCTTAGTCCTTGATGAGGGTAACCCCTCTACTTGGCCAAGTGGTCACATTCCATCTCATCTTCTCTAACTACTGCCCCTTCTGTCATCCCTGCTGCTTCACTTATTTTCAATCTGTGCTTTTCTACTAGCTCATTTCCTAATGCCTACAATCACACCCATGTCTCTCATACCCTGAAAACATCTTTGGTTCATCCTTGTATCAATTACAAGTCATTGTCTAGCTGATGGCATGGTCCTTTTCAAGAATGAAGGACAAACCACAACCTATGAGTAATCTAAGCTGCCTGTATGGGGACCCAGCTGGCCAGTTCCAGTTGGGCAATTTAGCTCATCCTAGTTTTCTCTTCTCCTCTCCTTTCTCTTTACCTTCTGCCCAAAGGAAGGTAATTTTCAATGGCTGAAAGTTACCTAGCTAACTTGAGGTTTACTGGCTAGATTACTTTCTCAAACACCAAGTCTTAAACCCAATTCACTCTGGATCTGATGGATTGGACAAGAATAGATTCCTGCCTAAGCACCACTTAATGGTGATGTTTTGGGCCCTCCTAGCTCAGAGTGAATGTAAATAGTAATTGTTTCTTTTTTGGCCAGCAATCCTGAGGGTCTTTCTCTCCCAGTTTGATTTTTTTTTTTTAATTAAAGGGACCATCCCTTGACTCACTTCTTAAAGACTTACTAAATGAGTGTTGACTCACTCAAAGTGATAATTTGAAAAGACTTTAGCTTAAAAATACTTTAAAAAGTCTCCCATTGCATCCTGGACCATCTCCAGTCATCCTGATTGATATCTGGTCATAGGACCCAGATGTCTCTAGAGAAGAAAGTGAGATTAGCTTCGTATAACCCTCCTTCCCTCACTCAAATCAAAGTCAAATGCAAGTCATGTTGTCATCTCCCTGATGCCATGGTCTTCTTTAAGAATGAAGGACAAACTACCCAACTAGCATCCTAAATCTTTTTTATCCCTTGTGCTAAACTTCTTGAAAAGGTCATATACAATAGGTGCCTCCATTTTCTCTTCTATCACTCTCTTCTTAACTCCTTACAATCTGACTTCTGAAATTATCATTTCACCAAAACTCCTCTCTCCAAAGTTACTAAGAATCTCTTAGTTGACAAATCCAATGGCCTTTCCTCAATCTTCATTCTTCTTGCCTCTCTACAGCTATCACTCTTTCCTCCTTGAGAATCTTCTCTCCCTAGGTTTTTCAGACACCTTCTACGTGTCTGACCACTCCTTTTTCTCCTTTGCTGGATCTTCTGCCAGATTAAGATTTCTAACCATAGGTATCCCTTGAGGCTCTATCCTGGGCCCTTATCTATTCTCTCTCTACTTCACTTGGTTATTTCATTGCCTTACATGGATTCAATTAATACCTCCATGCTGATGATTATCAAATATGGCTTTCCTACCCTAATCTTTTGGATTACTGATTATTCTATAAGTCATATTCAATGGCATTAAAGAGAAAACATATTCAAATATAGTTACAAATGAACAGTCAAGATCACTACTCACAGAAAGATTCACAGCAAGAGAGGAATAGTTATTCAGATTCATGCCCTGTGCTTCTGCCTAGTCATCAGTTTCCACCTTCGATTTTATTTTGTTGTTGCTCAAGACCCTAACCCTCATATGGCTCTTAAAGCATAAAAGTATGTTTTCTGAGCTTAGTTCTTTGGTGTGAAACATGAGAACAGTGAAATATAAATATGCCTATAAAATGTAAACAGACTTTCATTTGTTGACAGCCTAGTTCAAGGCAAAAGCTTTTTCTAAAACAAATGGCTTTCAGGATAGAAAATTCAACCAAAGCATAATTTAAGAAATTTCTGACTTGGAGTTGTTTGTTGTCAATGTTTATCAGACTTTGTTTTTTAAATAAGATATGCAGATATGGGAGTTATCAAACACTGGTTAATAGCCATCATATTCTGAGGGACAAGATCCGTTTTGAGTAGATTCAAAGTATAAAAATTGAGATTTATAAAATAAATAAATTGATTCTGGAATGGGGCTAAGGGTACAGGGAGGAGAGTGATTATGATATTTCTTTTAAAGAAAGCTATATATTTCATAAATAGGTGTTCCTCTGTATGATCTTAGACATATAGTCAGTTCTCAACTTTTGAGGGAATAATGTTCCTAGAAAACAGTCCAAAAGTAAAAAATGCAAATGTTAAGCCTAAGGGAAATAGGGGGTTAGGTCCCTATGACCACCAAGAACTGTAATCTTTCTCTTTAGATTGCTGAAAATACATTTTCATGCATATAATTCTTTATAACAAAACTATTTCTGATAATAGGTACTTTTCCTAATACAGTAACCATGAAATAGCCCATAAAATACAGTACATAAAATAAAATTGTTAACATGTAAAACATTTTTCTTGCTAGTAATTCCCTAGAGTTCTGTGACCTTTAATGCTTACATTTCAATAAAAAAAATTGATTTCAGACAACATTCACTTCTCATAACACATTAAATCTACAGCACCACAAATAAATTTGTACAGCAAATGAAATTCTTAAAATGAAAACATTTTTTACCTGTATCTTATTTTCTACTTTGTCAGATGGCAGCATGAGGATGTTGCACTTGTATACCTTTCTACCTTGGTTAACCTCTAAAAATCAAGGGAGGGGTTGCTGAGACATTTTTTGCTGATGATCTTGACATCACTTCCAATATTCTGTCCTTCATGGCTGGTGGATGGTGGTGGAGATTGTGAAAGATGCACCAGCTTGAAATAACCTGTCAACAACTTCTGTTCTGTGTGCCATTTGAGATCCTTAAGGATCTCAGAGTATGGGAGCAGAGGTGAGTTTATGTTTAACCTTGAAGCTGCCTTTGATGTTGGGATTATCAGCTTCACTCTCTCTAGTCATCTGGTCAATTATGCCAAGACATCCTTCAAGCTTGGAAATTATGAATGGAACATTCATTTTTTTTTTCTCTGCTGCACATACCCATGAATGGGTAAGGTTGCCTACATGAAAGTAAAAATGAAGTTACTAATAAAATCATGCAAATGCTTGAAATACCCAAAGTTAAATGTGCAGATGTTAAGGATGTGGTTTTGTAAATATTTTTTAAAAATCATCACACTATCAAAGATTCCATTTGAACTCCAAATTAGGTCATTCTCATGAACCTGGATCTCTTGAAATCCCATTTCCTCAGAGACATCCAGGTGACACATTGAATAGATAGAACGCTGGATTGGGAATTGACAAGACGTGTTTGAACCCTCACTCTCTGTCTCTGTCTCTGTCTCTCCTTCTTTCTTCCTTTTTCAAACAAAATAACTGTGTGACCCTGGACAATCACTTAACTTCCATTGGCTTTAGTTTTTTCATATGTAAAACCAAGGAGGTTGAACTCCATAGCTTTAATGTACTCTTCCAGTTCTGAATCTGTGATCCTATGATGCCTTAAAGTCTACCCCAAGGATATAATATTATACAAGTTGAATACAAGCAAGGCTGTCATGGCAGTCGATGACACTGGAAAGAGAAAGGATTAAAATTTAGATTAAAAAATAGTCCCTTAGGGAAACTTCTTTTTGAAATTATATTTCTCAGGATAAACAAGGATGTGAATGACAAAGAGTTATATAGTCATATACCAAATGCCCAACCAGGGAAATAGTCAGATGAGGTGTGTCCATTTTCATTATTTCTATGAATAAAACTAATAAAAGAAATCAAATTGTAAGGAAGTGACGGGAAAAGCAGAAGATGAAACTCCCTTGGGGACGTGAAGCTGGGCTAAAATGAAACAAGCAAGCATTTAGAGTCTGAATGCATATGAGCAATAGTCTCTCCAAAAGCATAATTTAACTAGCCAAAAGATGCTCAGAGCTAAGCTAGGACAGTTTGTCCTACAACACTACCCTTGCTGGTTCCAGCTCCACCAAAGTCAGAGGCCAAAAAACTTTGAAAATTGCTAGGATACATCAATTGAGAAGTGGCTAAACCAACTGTCATATATGATTGTGATAAAATATTATTGTGCTATTAAAAATGAAAGCAGAATGATTTAAGAAAAACCTGAAAAGACTCACATGATGAACTGATGCAAAGTGAAATGAGAAAAGCCAGGAGTACATTGTACACATTAACAACAATATTGTACAACAGTCAGCTATGAATGACTTAACTATTCTCAGCAATAATCCAAGACAATCCCAAAGGACTCATGACGAAGTATGCTATCTGCCTCCAGAGATACTGTCTAAATACAGAATAAAGCGTGCTATTTTTCATTTTCTTTTCTTTTCTTTCTTTCTTTTTTTTTGTTAGAGCCCTCTTGTACAAAATGACTAATATGGAAATGTTTAATGTGATTGCACATGTGTAAACTACATTGGATTGCTTACCATCTCAGGGAGGAGGGAGGAGGAAGAAGGGAGGGAGGAAGAGAATTTGTAACTCAAAACTTTAACATTGTAAGAGCGAGCAAAGTGGGATTTTTTGTTGTTTTTTCTCTTTGGAGTTCTGAAACCCAGGCTCAGGCTAAATTGTGAATGTCTGAAGGCTCAGTCTCCTTTGAACCCTGGCAGTTAATAGCTGTGCTGAGTTATATGGATTGTGATGCTTTCTGGCTCTGAGCCTATTAGTTGAAAACTATATATACTGGGAGGTTGATGTTTTGCTTTGGGGATTCACTTATGAGAAGGACTTTTTGATTCCCTTGATGTGACTCTGAGTAGCCATTTGTTAAGCACCGGTAAGACAGAAAAACTCAACACACAGGTTGGCTGCTAGCACAGGTTCACTTTTAATTTAGTCAGACAGGAAAGGCACCAAGAAGGGATTAATAATTTTCCTTTATAAGCTAGTCTAGTTCTCTCAGAAGAGGTCGCTGATAATGAGAACACAAACTGTTACAACATTCCCTAATCACCCTTCTTGCAAGGGCTAGCAAGAAGGGTAGGGCAACTACTCCTATGACTCAATGGGGTCAATCGAAACAGGAACAACTTATGCTTCCCCTAAATTCCCTCAAGCCTCCATGTGGGCTAGTTGAGGTAAACACGATTCCCCCCAAGTCTTGAGGGGGGACAATCAAGGAATGCACATTATTCTAGCTTGTGCGCTCAACCCTAATATTCCCCGAGGCACACACTGCATTCATGCATTCATTCCCAAGGGTTCCTCATTCACTGTCTAGTGACCACTTGTTTTATAGGGCATCAAGACAAAGAAGACATATTGCTAGCAATAGCCTCACAAGTTTACATCACCTCATCCCTGTATCTCACTGTGCAGCTGCAGTGGATGTTTATATTAGTTGTCATTAGATAACACTGCGCAAGCATGGTGGAGATGTTTTGAACCATAACTGTGGGAATTTATACCTAACACCTGAGAACCAGAGATTATTATGGCTATGGATCCTGGGAAACTGAACTCTGAGAAATAATAACAAAAATCCACTTTACACACACAAAAATCCACCTTACACTAAAATTCACTTTGTATACAGAGCCCCCTGCCTACTCAGAGGTTTGTGCTCTCCCAGTCTGGTGGTGTATATAGTTGGCTGTATTACTTTGTTTAGATGTAGTAGCCCTGTCTGTTGATCGTTGTACTAATTTCTCTGCTTGTATTTTCTCTATATTTTCTCCATGTTCAGGGTGCTGACCTTTCCTCTGTACTAATGAATGTAATTAAAGTAAGATTGTTGACCCCTTTAAAAGCTGTCTTTCCTTTAACAAAGCAGATTAAAGAACCTGTGCTATCAGGCCATCCTCATGTGCTAGATTGCTTGCTACTAAAAATATATAATTGGGGAAAAATAAAATATTATTAAAAAGAGGGGATTGTTAAAATATCATGCAATCCTCCAGTCACATCATGACCCTTGAAGTCAAACATTTGTATACCCATAAATACCTTGGATACTGTGGCAACAAATGCTTTATTCATTTTCAGGGAAGTTCACAGACATTGGGGAGAAGGCTCATCATCATCATCATTTATATGAATCCTTTAAATTTTGCAAAACATTTTATAGGTGTGATCTCATTTTGTCTTCACTACAACCCTAAATGACCTAGGTACTATTAGTGTCTCATTTTACAAATGAGGAAACTGAGGCAGATGAGTTGAATGACTTGTCTAGGGTTATACAGCAACTAGTAAGTTGAGACTGGCTGGACTTGAACTCAAATCTTCCTGAATTCAGGCCAACACTCTATCCACCATACTAGCTCCTTCAATAAGAAAGCAACTTGTGGATCATTTCCATGTTTATTCTTAAATAAGAATTTTATAAATAGTCCTAACTATATAGGCTCTAACACACAAAATGTATGAACCTTGGAGTGTATACATCCTCTGCTTCTCAAGCTGTCAAAAAAATGAATCTTAGTTAAGATGAAAGATACTGGTTGTAAACTTGGAAATGATTCTTCACTGGGAGAAAACCCAAGTGTTACTAGTAGAAGGGAATAGTACCAGAGATTGTTATGGCTACGGATCCTGGGAAACTGAACACTGAGAAATAATAACAAAAATTAACTTTACACACACTAAAATCTACCTTACTTACACTAAAATTCACCTTATGTACAGAGCCTCCTGCCTACTCCGAGGTTTGTGCTTTTCCAGTCTGGTAGTGCATGTAGATGGTTGTATTACTTGGTTCAGACAGTAGGAGCATGGTGTAGCGGCTATGGATGTTGCATACAAGCCAGAAAGACTTGAATCCAATCTTACCCTTGGCATGCAATGATTGTACGAATGGTATAATATTTATAAAGCACTCAGTACAGTGCCTGGAACATAGTAGGCTCTATATAAAAGCTTACTCCCTTTTTCTTTTCCTTTCTTGTGTAATCCTGGGCAAGTCATTTAATGTCTCATCTCAGTGACCTAGGCAATTGGAATATGTCACAGACAAGGTGCTACCCTGCATGGATAGAAGGACTTCTCTTATCTGAGAGTTTTCTATATTCATGAAATCACAAGGGATAGGTTCCATCCCATTCTGAATTATCAGGTTCCACCAGGGATTTTTTTTGGGATGTCATCTCTCAAGTTGAGTTTTATAGCATTATTTGGGATGTTCCTAATAAGATCAGTGGTGCAGTGGAGAGTTTAATTCCATATACTATGTGTTTATCCATTCAGTGTACCCTGAGGTTGTATCCTTGGTTTCCAAGCTCCTCATTGTGTTGCATTTTCCTTATCTAAGGGAAGGCACTGAATTGCAAATTGCAAGATGGAGTGGTTCAGTACCCTGGGGTAGTATCACATCAGGACGGGGCCAGTTCTCTTCTCAGGCTTGGTTAGAATTTTCTTTCTGTGCCCAAGAGCTGTTTACTCTCTCAAAAATTACAGTGTGTAGGAACCCCTCAGTTACGATCAGGAAACAAGGTCAAAAAGAGCTAAAATAAGTCTCCCAGAATTCCATAAAGGAAAGACATCAATTTGGTGCAAAGTCAAGAGCCGTGGACTTGGCAGCAGAGAGTCTGTGATGAAACCCTAGCTCTGCTGCTTTTATGGAGAGATGGTATGCCATAATGGATAGGGCTGTGGACCTGGAATCAGAAAAGCTCAAATTAAATTCTTTACCCGCATACTTACGAACTTTGTGACCAAGGGCAATGTAACTTGTGTACTTGTTTTCCCATCTCTAAAATGAGGAGGCTGAACTTGATGGATTCTAATGTCCCTAGAGGTAGCTATGTGACTCAATGGATAGAGTATTGGACCTGGAGTCAGGAAGACCTGAGTTCAAATCCCACCTCAGATGCTTACCATCTATGTGACCC